>CM075812.1:1817773-1846205 GCA_037975025.1 Excoecaria agallocha
CAGTGGCTACTGGTTCTGATTACTTAGAAATTTAGGTAGTTTGGTTTCCAAACTAAGTGCCTTGGTGACAATGACCATGAGTTTTTGGGACATATGACCTTGAGATTAACATATGTTCTCAATGGCAAGTGGATTATCAATTAAGTACCTCGCTTAATATATCTTATCAGTCTTGTAGCAAGCTTTTGTTTCTCGTGAATGTGTTTTAACCTGGTGAGGATGTAGCTCAATGTTTTGTTGATATAGATTTGTGGATTAGTTGAAAGATGCTATCAAATCTTAAAATTCTGGCATCTTTAGCCATCAATTTCTGGTTCTACCCACACTCATGCTCATGGAATAATGCTACCGTCAAGTATATCTTTATTTAAAGAGTTTTATATTCTACCCACACTCATGCTCATGGTTCTACCCACACCCATTTGCTTCTAGTCACTTCTAATATTCATGGCTTCATTATATTGCAATTTTCTTTTGTCAGCTTTTTGTTAATATAGCTTTCTTAATTTTCTTTAATTTATGTCTATCCACCAATATGTTTTTATTTATCAATTTTTGCAACAGCACTGCGTAGGGTTATAGGACTTCATAGCGCAGTATCACTTCCCCCAATTCCAAGCAATAATGAAAAGACAGGATATGGACCCATTCAGTTGCAGATGACGACATTTTTGTTTGATTTTCTTGATATGGTCGATCCTGCTGATGTGTTTGAATCCAAAAACCCAGTCTCAATGGAGTCTATCGGGCAGGTGCTTGATATTAGTTTTATTGGTCATGATTATCTGACTATAATCATCCACAACTTATCATGGCTAGTCGTAACTTTATTTATTTATTTATTTTCATTCAGATGTTTGGATATCTAGCATATGTTTCTCAATTTGCTCCAAATGATGACGGAAGTATTTTATACATACCAGAGGTATAGATACATCTTTTGAGTTTTACTTATCAGCTTTGACTGCAATTGGGTAAAACCTCCAATATTCAACCTTTATTCACTCTTTTCTATCTTTTGATTATGAGGGCAATGCAACATTTGAGCATCTTGTTCAAATGCAGCAATCTGAGTTCCACTTGCTATTATTAGTTCAGAAATTGTTAGCTAGGGTGAGGCAATTTGACTTCATTGATAATTAAATGTTGCAGGTGCATGACAGAGCTCAAGTGTTCACATTGTGCTCTTCTGATGGTAATGGTCGGAGGCCAGCATATGTAGGTTCAATTGAAAGGTGGTCAAATAAAAAAGTTGTTCTGCCTAATGACAGATGTGCTTCCAACATCAGCCTATTTATTTTGGTACTCCCTAATAGACTTACTATTTTTGTTTTAGTGGGATGGTTTAATTAAAAAAAAAAAAATTATAGGCACAAATAATCCTCGGGCAACTGTCCTCAGGCAATTTACCTTTGCTTGCTTTGGCTAAGCAGGAATGTTTTCAGAAGTTTCTATCACCTTTTGTTTTATGAATCCTGCCACCTGTTTGCAGCCTATGCCTATATTAAGTATTTTGTGGAAATATTTTTACTTTGCTATGATTAGTAGTTCTGATTTTGAATCCTAGATTTAGTATGCTGAGGATCATATCTATACTACAATTCTAATCAATTTATTTTCCATTTTTATAGGTTGAAAACATGGGCCGAGTGAACTATGGACAACACATGTTTGATAGGAAGGTAAACTTAGTTCTTAACTGCAACCCAAAAGGCTGCTTGCATGATTTGCTACTGATGGTTATTTAATGAAGTTGCTTGAATTAATAGAAATCAAATTCTTTCCAAGTAGACGTTTAATGCTATTGCAACTAATCCGCTTTTTTGGTGTTGACTTAATGTGTCAATATCTAAGACAAGCAAGTTTGCAATGTCAGAATGATCCATATGATAGACCCTCAAATTCTTTTTTCCAATTTATATGAAAGATCAAGTTTGCAGTCATACCATTCGTGGCTGCATAATTTTTCTATTATCTATTCTCATACTTGATTTCACTTTTGTTCCAAATGATTGCTGCTATTAATATAACTAGTATACTTATATGTCAATATCAGTTTGCACCTGAATAATGGGGACTAGTGTTACTTGTCTAAGAGATAATATGTTCTGATACATTATCGTTTTTGCAGGGCATTTTGTCATCTGTTTATCTGAATGGGAAAATATTTCATGGGTGGAAAATGATTTCAATTCCTCTTGACAACCTAAATGAGTCACCAAAAATCAACCCCATCATTCAAGCTGCACGTTCACGATCTGGCACAGCATTGGCCCACATAAAATTAGAAGATAAACCTAGTATGTTCCCAAAAGTTTACAGAAATGCACGAATCACAATCTATGATATTTATTTTATCATTTTATAGTGTATTCTGGGTTGATTTTGGCTGTTCAGTGATATGGTCCTTGATCCATCACTTTTGTAAGCTTGTTAGGGATGTAACTATATGAGCAATAATGGGAATACGACAACTAATGAATAAGTTCCGGGTTCTATTTGCAGGAAGTATTTCTAAAGAACCAGCATTCTATGAAGGCCATTTTTCTGTTGACCAAGTTAAAGATACATTCATCTCATTCAGTGGTTGGGGCAAAGGGATAGCATTTGTAAATGATTTTAACATAGGAAGATATTGGCCGGTAATGATGATCCTGAGATTCTCTTACTCTTCATTGCTTGGTTCTCTTATTCTTACACGTATGCATCGCATTCCACTGAGATTCTGTAACTGGCTTCTTTTGCAGTCATTTGGACCCCAGTGTAACCTTTATGTCCCGTCTCCAATACTTCGGCAGGGAAAAAATGTTCTGGTATGGGAAGTATTATATGTATATCTATTACTTTGATAAACATCCAAATTTCTTATAAGCTTACCATTTAATTATTTGTTGGCATTGGAAATTTTCAATTTCAATTTGCCACTTGAGAACAACTAAATGGAAAACTTGCCATAGAAACCTTTGACAAGTAATTTGAGAACTCGCATATTACTATCTTATACGACTAGTTGCAGTCCAGGGATGTTTCTTCATTGCTATCTGTTTGCCATTGCACAGGTTATACTCGAGTTGGAATCTCCTCATCCTGAGCATGTGATACACTCAGTCAATCAGCCAGACTTTATGTGTGGTTCAAGCACATTGAATCTGCATCAGCTCTAGATGGAAAAGCCAAGCTGAAAAATTCCTCCATGTCTAAAATGCTTGACTGCTGAAGATCAAGCCCATCTGAATGCAAGTGGATGCGATATGTCTCACAGGATGTAGATACTTGTGTGAATTAGAATGCACAGATTGTAAAAGTACATCAGAGGATGAGAAGAAACAAACCTGGAAACATTCAATTTGTTTTTCAATGAAATCACATTCACATAAATCAATCTCTATTTTCAGAAGTTAAAAACTTTTCTCTTAGTCAAAACTACTCAATTCAAACATACATTCTGCTACCAAAATCCACATTGGGAAATAGCTAACTATATTACTAAAGCTACTAAGAAAAAAAAAAATCATTTTGAAGGTGAAGGATCCTTGGAATTCTGTTTGCCTCCCGACATAGCAGCACCTGCGGCAATTGTCACGGCAGTTGCTGCAGCCCCTAGCTTTGCACCTCCAGCAGCCTTCATAACACCGGCCACTTTTGCAAATATAGCCACTCCTCCAACAAGTATAGCTCTCAAAGCAACTGTTGGTTTTACTGCCATTCCTTATGGCTCCTGCAAAATCCATTAGTATGTCAAAAATTCAAAAGCTTATCCCCTCACCTAATTACTAAAATAGAATTGGTTGTGTGTTGCATCATCTTAATTCAAGCACTCAAAAGATGGGAAAGAAAAGAGGGAACCATTAGATGGAGCGAAAGACTAAAGATCCTTGCATTGCTTTAAGGCAACAAGTTTCACATGCACATTTGAGAAAAGTTTTTGTGCTTGTTTTATGCTTTAACAATGTTCTTCTATTTGATCAGAAATTTCATTCCTAAAGTGTATTGGAAATGGTCAGCTATTCTTGAAATCGACATGCGCCAAGAATTAAAAAAATACAGCAAGTCAAGCAAGAAAAAATGCATTGAGAAAACTTTTTCCTTCCACCTAAATATAAAGATTGACAGACAACTACACTCTCATCAGTAATAACTACTTGGATCGGTTGGCCATTTCAAATCATGCAAATGTAGGACAGTTATGTTCAAGAGGTGTAACAACATCCAAGAGTGTAATGTTCCTCACGATAAGTACATAAAATTAATTTTCTTCATCAATGTTCACAAAGACCCCATGCCCCACATTCCTCCAACTTCTGATCTCAATAAACAATAAATTGAAACTCCATAGCAATAATTATAAACTAGTTTTCGACATCCTAGGATGGTAGGTATCTCCTCCAAGGTTGTTGCTTTGCACTCTTCATGGCTCCACTGTACAGCATTAACTGCATCTCCAACTCTGGTAAAATAACTTGGAAAAGAGACAGGGTATGGAAAAGAACAGTCTAGTACATCATTTTTCAATTGACCGTACCCTGAAGGACTAAATATGAGTAACAAGCAAAGAAGCTCAAGTCTAAGATATCATTGTTCCATTCCCCTTTCCATGATATCCTAAAAATTCAGCCGGCTTGAGCAAAAACAAGCCTGCCAAGTGATGAATTTGAACACTAACACAAGTCTAATACACATGCTTCACTTCCAGTCCCCTGAAGTACGAAATGGCAGCAATTTCAACCAATGTTCAGAAAATCAGGCTCATAACTCCATCCCCTAAAATACTAAAAGAAAGCCATTTCTATTCCAATCAAATGAATATCGGAAAATCAGGCTGGTCATTGATGCCTATTTGTGCTTGCAAAAAAACATCATGTTCTAAAACACATGAATACACTCATAGATGCACAAAATATAAAGAAGTTGTAAAAGAAAGGGACAAAAGGCAAATAGAAAAATGAGAGAGGAACAGCTTTCTTCATTATAAAAATGGACTCTCTTATAAATCTAGTGTAAAAAGTCTTTATACTAGTGTTTTTATTTATTTATTTATTTTTTATCTATGTTTTGAAACTAGTCCTGATACTAGTTTATGAGCCTCCTTTCTATCATATTGCTTCCTAAATATAAGGCACTTAAAACATGTAATCTGACGTCCCATATCAATCATCTATGCCCATTAACGCTAATAATTCTTGAAGACAAGCCATCTTCTGCACTCATTTCCTCCTTGAAAACAGAAGTGGAAGATTTTGTTCAACTTGGTGTCCCTCATCTCCCTACTTTCTAAATGCAGAAAAATTTAAGGCACTATATAAACTATGAAGTAGCATTTTGAAATTATATTAACTTCTTTCTAATATACACACATTCGCTGCAAGTATCTGAGCATTTCCAGAAGACCCTATACATTAAAGTGATCTGGTCAACAAAATAAAAGCCGTAACACAAGTTATTCATGCACAACAGCCAAAAGCATGTTGAATCGAATACAAACAACAAAGTACCTCATTATACAGTAATTCTCTATTATCTCCTATTGATGCAAGAGCAATATAACCACCTCAAATACTCATATGCCAAAATTGATTGAATACAGAAATCTTGACTAAACACTCTTATTATATAACTTGCACAGGATCCAGCTAAAAACTCCATTCAAAATCAAATTAAGGAGCTTTTAACATATGATAGCCAAATCATAAATACCTAGACCATATTTCAGTTTCAATGCATGCGCCCATACAGAAACAAGATAATATCAAAGCTAAGAGAGAAGCAGCACCTGATTTTCAAAATCGAAGATGTCCCTTTGCTGATGATGTTAAAATTTGCAAAGTGGATTTCAGAAAATAAGAGAGATATGGGGATATTTAAAGCGCTCCCAACCTCTCTGCTGAGCTACAAATAAGGCCCTGCATCCGTTTTTGGCAGATGTCTGGTCCTCTTGGGAATATGCCCACAACAAATACGACATGTCGTTTAAAAGTTTGGACATTTACTGAAGGTTGGCCTTTTTTTATTTGTTTCCAACGAAAGCTATTAGACCATGGGCCCCAAAATACGACGGCGTTTGATTCATCTTATGCTCACCTTCTCTCTTAATAAAGGTTCCAATTTACTCTTCACCCAAATAAAAAAGGTTCGATCTTTTTGGAGATTGATCAGTGGAATTCAGGTGAAGGAAGGCAGCCATGGATCATGGGTTCACAGGAGGGGGGTGGACAATGATTCCCAACGTGCCATCCCACAGCAACTCACCTGCTCATTCAAACCAGGACCAATTTTACCTGCACCAACAATCGCAGCAGCAGCAACAACAGTTTAATCAATTTCAACAATCACAGAATCAGCCACAATTTCAACAACACCACCAATTTCAGCAGCAACATACACCACAGAGTCAGCATCACCAATCACTCGCTTCTCACTTCCACCTTTTACATGTGAGGCCTAATTCATGACGCCACATGTTAATTTTGATTTTTTTTTATTCCAATTTGAAAACTTTTTTTTGTGGGATATCTTGCAGCTGGTCGAGAATTTAGCTGAAGTGATCGATAATGGAAATCGGGATCAGCACTCCGATTCTTTGGTTTGTTTTCATTCTTTCACTCAATTTGAGTTATTGGTTTAATTTTTAATGTAAAATTGGTTTGTTTCTATTATTATGTTGAAAAAGGTTGCTGATTTTGTGTATTGTCAGATTAATGAGTTGAACAATCACTTTGAGAAGTGCCAGCAGCTATTGAATTCGATTTCCAGCTCAATTAACGCAAAAGCTATGGTAATTATCAAAGTCCTAATTTTGTTATTTTAACCTTTCTCAACTGTTTATGGGATATTTTTTGCTGTCATACTTTTTGGTTGGGTTCCTGTTGTGGGGGGAAAATTAAGTTTTGAGTTCATAGCACTTGTTACTACAAATGCATTTTGAAAATAGATGAATTTGTTTAGTTCTATGAGATGGTGAAGATGGCTACCCTGATTTTCAGTTATTTCCTTCTAGTATCGCAGATTATTGTTCGAGTTGTGGGAATAAGTTTCTTATTTGTTCAAATTTTCTTCTTGTGATTTGTGTTGTAAATCTTTTGAGTAATTGAATGCAGACTGTGGAGGGGCAGAAACAAAAGCTGGAAGAAAGTGAGCGATTACTGAATCAACGGAGGTTTGTAAAACCTATTTCAAGATTTGTTCTTTAGTTCTTTGTTTTAAATGTGCTTTACTCGTGATATATTATACCCCATTAACAGGGACCTCATAAGCAAGTACAGAAACTCTGTTGAAGAGCTTCTCAAGTCTGAGCCATGACTTCTTGTTGCCACACATGGGTAAGAGCTTACTTGAGAATCTCAACTATAGTATACGCTTAGTACCATGCGAGTGAAACCAAATTATTTTATTGAAAAACAGAATTGAAATTTAGTTTTGCTTAAAGATGAGCTCTTGATCATGGATCCAAAAATGACTGAGCTTTGTTATTGTTTTTTCCAAGATTGATATTACACAAACTTTGCAGCTAAAATCTTCTTAAAAAAATATGTTATCATAATGGTTAAAATATTAATACTATTATAGTTATATAATTTGTTAGATTTAAAACCTTTTAATTTTGCTTATTACCTTGTATAGAACTACAATAAACTTGGTAACACTGGTCATGAATCTGGCAAGTGAAGTTGCCTTGGTTTCTTGCCTGAATGTCAAGCATTATTATGTTTAAGATATTGGCATCTCTCAGCCGCCTTACACAATCATAATGATTCAAAAACTTCAGATAATCTCTTCATGGTAATCCATGTCGCTTTGAACTTGGGCACTGCAAGACCTTCAATCATGATCTGTGGCTGAGACCTTGATGTAAAGGAAAAAAAATAAACATATATATTGCTGTGCATGCGCATTTCCCTGAAAATTTAGCAACCTGTTTTGAGCAACAAAGAGATGTTTGCAAGATTTTAAGTATCTGACAAAGTATTTTGAGATTAATTGAGTGCATTTTTTCCTTTGTTGATCTAATTGTAACGGATTGATATTTCTTTAAATTGAAGTTTTGTTAGGTGAGGGGTTAGAGGCTGCTGTTGACTATTATTTTATGCTTTATTAGTTACAGGTTAAGTTCCCAGTGAGCATTCAATTTGGTTTGTTCAAGTTCTAAAAGGAAAGGCAGAAATTCAGTCACAGTGGAACCAGATTCAATGACAGAGTTTAATTCCTTTGGAAATTATGTAACAGAGCTCTGAACTGTTCCAGTAGGACATAGGAATTGCTTTGCTAACACTTGTAGTCCATTGCTTATGTAGTAATTGCAGTTTCCTGTTAAATTTCCTAAAAATGTCTTTTCTTAACCAGCCTTTGACCATCACTTTCAGTTGTTACAAAAATGGAACCATTGTTTCTAAATCACAGTTCATCATGAATTCTTTTGTAACTAATGGCTTTTGTTAAGATTTACGATCGTATTTATAATTTCATTGATATGAGATTTTGCCTTGGCTTCCATCTTTGAATCTACCAGCCTGCAGATTGTTATATTTATGTGATCTACAATTTAACCACTTTGAGCAACCGCTCGCTCACTGCGAGAGAAAATAAAGGAGTGAATACTTTTTGAATTGAAAAAAAAAAGAAATTAAGGTAACATATCTAATGGTAATTTTGATGCAAAATTAACACTTTAAATTAAGGATATTAATGTTATTGTTATAACTAAGGACTAGCAATGACTGAATAGCAACTTAAAACCCAAGTCTATGAATAAATTATGAATTATTTCAATGATAAATTTGCATATCATTTTCGTATATGCAAAAGAATTATTTTTTATGAACAAATTTATGAATTAATTCTGTAATAAATTTGCATGCATGCATGCAAATCATGAATATTGTTTTGTATATACATATATAGTTTATAATGAATATTATTTTCATACAGATAGTTTATTTTTTTATTTTTTATTTTTTCTAGAATATCAGAGAAATATTTTCAGGTTAATTTTGAAAACGTCCTAAGCAGGTCCAATTTACTAAATATATGCAAATGCAATTATTTATTTATTTTTTCTTTTGGTGAATATCAAATACTGTATATTAATTAATTCTTCACCATGGCAATCAAAATACCAAATCTATATTTAGTTGTTATTACAGTAAAAGAAAAAACAGAGACAGAGACATAATAAAAATTCATTGTCCAAAAATACCATGTCTTAACGGAATCAGTTAGAACCAAAACATTCTCAAACATAAATCTCAATCTCCTCCCATTTCTCTCCATCTTCCATTTTTCCTTCATTTTCTTCGCACACAGACCCAAAACAAAACTACCAGAGAAACATTCCCGCCGGCAACGCAACCGATCTCTCTCTCACATTTTAATAACAAAATTAATAACCAATATGAGCATTCCAAGGATTGGCAACGGTACCGCCCAAGCTTGCGCTGCCTGCAAATACCAGCGAAGGAAATGCGCCCCCGATTGCCTTCTCGCCCCTTATTTCCCTCACGATCGCCAACGCCAATTCCTTAACGCTCATAAATTGTTTGGCGTCTCCAATATTAACAAAATTATCAAACACCTTTCTCAACCCGACAAAGATGAGGCCATGAGGACCATTATTTTCCAATCCGATGTTCGTGCTAATGATCCTGTCGGCGGATGTTATCGTTTGGTTCGCAATCTTCAACGAGAGATCGAACTTCATAAAGCTGAGCTCGATCTTGTTCTTCATCAGCTTGCTATTTGTCGCGCCCAACAACAGCAGCAACAGCAACCTCAGTTTTATGTTGATGATATTGTTGATTCGGGTTCTGGTTTGGAGGTTTATGATCATATGTTGCAGTATAATTACCCCACACAAGGACAAGAACAAGAACAGGATTTTGTTGGGGATTATCAACAGTTGCAAGATGAAGCTAATGTGTTAACTATTCAAGATTCTAGTGTTGTTAATTCGGATTCAACTTCTTCTCCTTGTCTGCATCTTAATCAGCCTTTTGTTGTTAACGAATGTGATGATATTAAGCCTCTTCTTGATATTAATGATGTCAAATTTGAGCCAGAAGATTTAGTTGAAAGGAAGTTTGCACCTTCCACACAGTTAGTTATTTCCTCATAGTCTCTACAAACATGCGTGATTGATTAATCTTGTTAATCTCAAGGTTACACTGTATCATCAATCTGATGATCGATTTGTGATCTTTCAAGACTGTTTTGTTTGTTGGTTGTAACACGTTTGAGCTCAGGAGATTGATGAGAAGAGAAAGCTGGTGATGGAGAATGCATCTGTTTTGCCATTAGATGTGAAAAGAAAGACTATGAGGTCGTATTCATTAGCTTCTTCGGTCATGTAATTTTAAACTATAACTGAAAACATCTTTCACTCATGATTTTAATTCTTCCCATTTTTTATTTCTTTCTTCATTAAATTTTATATGTTTTTGTCCCGCTTAGTAATTACATTATAATGTTCTTATAATTAATTAGTGTAAAATTTCAGAACTGTTAGGGACAATTTTAGTAACAATTAAACAAGTTTCATAACATTTTACACACTCAAAATTAACAATATACTATAGCTTTTAAATAAATTGCACATAGAGTGGATTGTGAAAAACTTCTTCTAATACTAATAGATATTTTTCAGAATCAAAGCAACAAACATAAAGTTTTATTTAATTACATTTCATGATGACATTCCAAGTACATTACACTACACTGAACAATATCATCATTTTATATATTACTTAAATTTTTTTATGTTTACAGTGTTCCATATAATTACATTTCACTAGCTAATGTCTATATTTGGCATAATAATTATAAAAAAAATAACCCCAAACTGTTGATACAAGTTCAATTTTGGCAACGATGACACTAATATCATCATATTTGCCTCCTCCATGGTGCTTTCCAGCCATTTAAGTAGCTCTAGCAAAAGGAGGAATTAAACAATGCACATTTAGCAATCTTCCAAGCCAATTCCTCAGGCTCCTTATCTTCTTCCTCTAAAACCTCCAAAATCTCAGATGGATACAAATTATCAAGCAATCCATCAGTCCCCACAACAACGAAATCTCCATCTTTTACTGTAAAACGATCATCATATATAGGCCGAAATTGGAGAATCAGCGCTCGGATTCTCCAATTCCATTATTTATCAAATCAGAGTATATATTTTTCAGATTTTTTTGTTTAGTTACATTCAATTACATTATGCTAAACAAGAATTAATTTCAGGATAGAACAGAATTAACTTTTTTTAAGAGTATTACTTAAACTTGTCAAAGTTACAGTTGTATTTAGTTACATATCCAATTCCATTTAGGATTGAATAGGAATTATGAAAGAAATAATTTTTTAAACCGTCAAAACATTTGCAATTTTTCCAACAGCAACAGTAACATCATTAATTTTATTTCAGGTTCAAAGAAATAAACTTCAAGTCAATAAAATAAATACTAAAGAAATAGTCAAAATTAAAAGAATAAAGTGATTTTCATTTACTTAAATTGTGTCACAGTTGGATTTAAGTACAATAACCATGCCTTGAAGTTGCAATCATAAAAAGAAAAACAATACCCTACAGGCCTAAACATCAGGAACAATTTTGGCAACGATGACAGTAATATCATCATACTTGCCACATTGATGGGGCTTTCCAACCATGCCCGCAGCTAAATCAATTGAAGTCGCATTCTTACGATTGACAGCTTTTAACCTAGCGCGTTCTGCAATAAGCCTAGCCAACTCCCAAACCCCCTTATTTTGATTCTTCTCAATTATCTCCAAAATCTCTGATGGAAACATATTATCGAGCAATCCATCTGTTCCTGCAACAACAATATCACCATCTTTCACCTCAAATCGATATACATGAGCTAAATTTAGAGTATCACTGCTCGAATGCCCCAACTGATACAGACAATTGGATCCCTGTTGCTGCCCGTGCGACTTGTACACCAATTTCTTGCCCCTAAAAACCATAAAGCCACTGTCTCCCAGATTGGCATAATGAAGAGAATTATCACGATCAAGAGTGATGATACAAGCAGTGGATGATCCTTTAGAGCGAGTTCTTGAGTGAGCTTTTTCCATTATTCTCTTTGGATTCACTGATCCTTTAGTTTCACCCTTTAGAGCATCCATAGAATGAGCCATGAGTTCTCGAGAATATTTACCGGAATCCCCACCATATTTAGCCCAACCGCCTACTCCATCAGCCAACCCAATGGTGTTCTTTTCTTCATTGATGAAGTGGGCGTCTTCTCCTCTTGGCTTTTTCTTCTTGTCTTTGGGGATATAAAAGAATCCAGCGGTGAATTTCAGTAGCTTAACTGTGTTCTTGAGATAAGAATTGTCAATGTTTGTGTCGCTGTATTTGGTTGCAGCGCTGCCTTGACTGGCTTCCACTCTGGCGATACTCATCTCTGCAAAACAGAATGGAGAAATTTCCTTTTTCTTGAATGGAAAGAAAACTTAGGATAGGAGACTAAATGAGGTTGAAGAATACATTAGGGTTTATAAGGATTTCACAATCCTCCTCTGCAAAGGATTGGAAACTCCTGATAGGATTCGGAAATACCAAGCTATACCCGTGTACGGCGCCGTTTTCTACTTGACATAGGACTGGTTTTCTTTTCTTTTTGGTCAAAGATGACCGTGTTTTCTGTTTTGGAGGGCAAGATTTTCAATAGGAAACTTTATCCTATAGTCTTACAAGGAAACTTTCCCGCGCTTTGCCGGACACATGAATGAATGAATGATACCTTCAAATAACATGTTATTGATTTTGATTAGAATTACGTAACATAATTATTCAAGAATTCGATAGTGATTTAAAAACCGGATCAGCCAGTTGAACCAAAAATCGACAGATTAACTAGCCAGTTGAACCAAAAATCGACAGATTAACCAATTAATTTAACTAGTGAAAATCGGGCTGGCAAAAAAGGAAAGAACCGGTTGTTTTCTAATCTGCCAAAACGTCACCATTTAATATTAAAAAATAGACAAAAAAGCATTGGCCACCAACTGATCAGTTTGCCATTTTCACTTCACTTTCTCATTTTACGTATCAGTGGCCACCAACTGATCTCCCAACGACACCACTCGCATCTCCGGCCGCCGGCGTCCCCCGCTGCCTCACTATTCTTGTGAGTCTCTATTCTCCCTTCAGTGCTATGTTCTTTTTATTGTTTCTTTCTTTCTTTCATTCTTTAATTTCTTTCAACGTTAAACAGCTTGGTAAAGCTAAACCCGGTGAAACAACTTATTACTTTAATCAATTTGGGGAATATTTGTTAATAATTAGTTGTATTTGATGCCAAAGCCAATATTTCAAATATTCTCTAGATTTTAGTTATTTATATGTTATAAACAGGGGGCATTGGGCTCTTTGATTTCACTGTCATATTTTTGTAAATTAGGAAATGTCCATTTATCATGAATTACATGCTTCAATTCAACGGTAAATAAAAGTTCCCTGAATGAAATTTGGTACCCTTCAAAGTTAGCATTTGCTGTCAAATTAGACAAAAGTATATAAAACTTTGCTTTTTCCCGACTCGAACCTAATATTTTGAGAATTGAGCGGCCGGCCCGCAAGTTCACAGTCTCACCTTACTGTCATTTGGCATTTATTAAAACGATGGCGTCTGAGTAGTAATCGATTTTTCAAAATTTTTCCTGCCGCACAACCCTAATTTTGACTTACCAGGCAATCTCAATGGCTTTATTGATGGTTTATTTGGTATTGTTGGGAATTTTGGTTTTTTGGCCATAAATAAAAGCCTTTTCGATAGCCGCTCTTTACCTTATAAAATCGCTAATGTTTGCTTACCTCTGCACAAAATTTACTCTATTTCTCTGTTTTAAAGCCTTTTCCTTATCAGAAGCATATCATCTCAGATATTACTAAATTCAATTGAAAATCACTTTTTTACAAGTTCATACCTCATCAATTTATTTGGTTTCTCGCAAAAACTGCTCAATCTGCCTCTAAGATTATAAAATAGCTTTCTGTAAAGATAATGGATTCAATCATGCCCAAATCTCTGCAGTTGTTGGGTGAACGCCAGAGTTGCTGCTGATCTCTGTTCTTAATAAAAACATCTTGCCCAAGATTGAATTTTTATCTTCTGTTGGTGTTTCTAAGGAAGATTTTCCAATCAAACAATCTTGGGTTGAAGCTTCAAGCAACACATTATCCCAATATAATAAGGAAAAAAAAGAGCAGATCATATTAGTAAAGTTGAAAGTAACTTAGAGGAAATTCAAACCTTTGTTCTGGTTAAACATGTATATTATGCTATGTAAAGCATATTATATTCCTCAAAATATACTCAATAGGAATAATAACCACATTGGTTAGCACTCTCAACATCTGAATTAACAGATTGAATTCAGTTCAATCTCATGTTTGCATGTTCTTGTCCTCGTGTTTTTCTATCTTTTCTCCATTTCATTTTCCTCAACCAGAGTTCTATCAGTAGCACAGTTACGCCAATAAAAGTCAAGCCTAACATTCCGCCACCAGTTGAAAGTACTACCAGTCTACCACCGACACCAGTTCGATTCCAAGATCATGTGGCATACAAAAGTGAGACTTCAACTGGTGTCGGAATATTGGGAAAAGTAATTTTTATAGGAAAAGTAATTTTTATAGGAATTTAAAGTTTTTCTAAACAAAAGGTTTAGAGCATGGGTTCATTCTAGGTTTTGGAATTTTGGTTAATCAAGTTGGCTACCATGAAGGATTCAAAGCTTCTGAGATTTTGAGGGGATATTCTAAAATTTGGCAGGTTTGATATCCATACCTCATCGGAAATTCTTACAGATTGTCCATCTTATGTTCCATCTTAAACTCTTTTCATGAGACACGAAACCACACTTGATATTATTCCATCTCCAATATTTTGACCTATGTGATTTGATTCCGTGATTGGAGCAAAGGGGGTTAATTTCATATATGGTTATTGAACCTACGCTTAATCGCCCAAAAGTAATTAACTTATTTTTCATAATTTAAATGTTACTAAATTTATCATATTTTTACAGAAAATTTATCTTTACCGATTTTCAGTGATTACTCTTTCCGAAATGTTGACATTACACGTCACGTTATATATTTGAATACACGTGGCATGACATGTCAGCAGCCATATCACCAGAAGAGGTTACGTGTATTCAGAAATATGATGTGGCATGCTGACATGTGGCGTAATATGGCCTCTTTCAGTGACGTGGCTGCTGATGTATCATGTCACGTGTGTTCAAGCACATAGCGTGGCATGCCACGTTAGTATTCCGGAAAGGATTATCGTCGAAAATCAATTAAGATGATTTTTCTGTAAAAATGTGATAAGTTTAGTGACATTTAAGTCACGAAAAATAAATCAGTTACTTTTAAGCAATTAGGCATAAGTCCAGTAATTATTAATGAAATTGACTCGAGCAAAGGGGTGGTACTGGGCATTGATTACTTGGGTGGAAAGGTTAGTTGAAATTTTTAGTAATCTCCATGCTTGCTTTGCTAGCATGGATTAATTGAATAAATCCATTCTCTTGAAACCACCCCAACAATCTCTTTTGATTTTGGTCATGTTATTCAATTTTTCCCAATGCATGCCCCGACCTTTATAAGCTGAAGCCCACTAGAATTTTGCTAATGCATTATTGATTTTATTGCAAAGAGATACCGGAATTCTAAAATAGGACATCAAGTATGTGGAAATTGCTTGGAGGATGGATTTGATAAGGATTTCCCTACCAGCAATGGAAATCCAGCCTTGAATTTTAAACATAATTCTTTCCATGAGGGAGCTCATGGATTCTTTAGATCTACCCCGCACAAAGTTCTCATGGTATAGTTTGGGCAACTTGCATTTCCTATGCAAAAGATAAATGGTCTAACCAAAAATAACAAAGCTACATCTCCCCTGTCACAATATGGAAACTTTAGTTCACATTTAAGAGAAACATTACCATATATTTGTGTTGCTGTGACCATGTATAATTGACTTCAATTCATTTACTTTATGGCAAATATACGGCAATTGAATACCTGATTTTACAAACACACAAAATTTGACACAAGGAATTTTATAGGTGTTGTATATACTGCATATCAAATTGAGTGAAATCCTACCTCATAATTGGGCTCAAAAACTGATTGTGCACTTCCAACATCTACTGAAAATAGAGATGGTAATTTTTCTAAGGCTTTCATTGACTTTTTTCTTTGTCTTCTCGATACCTTCCTCCATTTCCTTTTCCGCTGCCATTGAATTGTCATAATCAGAGCTATAACAATGAAGGTTAATCCCAGGGTGCCACTGCCCATTGCTACCACCCCCATAGGCATCCATTCTGTAGCATGACTAGGCGGTGTGATCACCATTGTTGCCGCGAGATAACTAATTCCCATAACTCTATCAGCAATCTTAAGCATCCGCATTAGTGGTTTTCTCCGAAAAGGGACGATCCTGACAAGAACAATCACCACTGCACGAGATGTGAACAATGCAATAGTGTTGCTTATTTCAAAGATTTTGAAAGCAGTTGTTCTGCTAGCCACTGATTTTCCTTTCATAGGCCCGTCCTGGTAAACACCGCCAGGAGGATTTATTCCAGCACCAAAACTTACTGTTGCAATCAACACAGCTAATGTTGTGATGTTGTTCCTCGCATTTTGCAATGCCTTAGCATGCATATTTTTGTGGCTGATGAGCAGTGATTTCTTCGGTTAACTCTTGCTGGCTTGATTTACGCCCACCTGTAGATCCGACCTTATGTGTTAACTTACTTGTGCTTTGACCACCACCAGCTTTAATTAACTGGGCTATAAGAGCATGTTTTTCGTTATAATTACTGGCGATGTCTTGTACAAGGATGTCTAATGCTGGGAAGCCCGAGTTGTTTTTAACATTGAGACCTGTTATATTTTTGTTGATTAAGTACGCCGCTACCTGAACATTAAAAAAGATACCTTAAAGCACACGTGGACTACGAAATATATAAAATATAAACACCAAAATTTGACTACGTGGTAAGGAGAGCCACCTTAATCCCTTAATTTTTTTTCAAAAAATTTCAGCCAAAAAAGTAGATAAAATTTAAAACGTATCATGTTTATTTACAACATTTTAAAATTCTCTTATGAAAATTAATGCATAAAAATTTTACCTTTTTTTTATTTTGAGATATAAAATTTGACCTTCTTAATGGTTAAATATTGCCTATGTCTTTATCCAATGGGCAGCATTGAATCAAAATATTGCCTATGTCTTTATCCAATGGGCAGCATTGAATCAAAATTGCAAGTGTTATTGAATTCATATACCTTTGAACCTATAGAGTGAAAAAGAAAGCTTAAGGTGCAAATTTGCCTTTAATAGTTGATAAAAATAATAATTTTATTTCATGTTACCATTTATATTTTAAAATTGAAAAAAAAAATTCAAATGGCACATGTCAAGTGGCTTGTTAAAAGAGAGAATTTTTTTTTTCAATTTTAAAATATAAAAAAGAAAAAAATTTCACTAAATTTGCATCTTTGACCAATTGAGAAATAAGAGAAGTTTTTTCTTTTTTTTTTTTGAAAGAGAGAAATAAGAGAAGTTGATTTACAAGAATATGTGGAAAGCGGAGATCAATGGTGTTCTTTTCTTCATTGCTGAAGTGGGCATCTTCAATTTTGTTAAAGTCTAGCTTTTTGCTCCATTTCTTAAAGGTTGTTTTTATCGTTTTTAATTAATTTTGGAAATTTATTATTGGCTAACTTTGTATTATCTATAGGTACGCGGTAATGTCACATGCACCTAAAGTTATGTGGCAAAGGATATCAATTTTAGGGTTCGGGCTCGTGCGGCTATGTTGCAGAATGTCAATGAGAAAGCATAAGCTGTAAAAGTCACAATGGGGTACTGGGCCAAATGGAGCTTTTTCCTTCGAGATTCACTTTCCATTAAACTTTAATTAAGTTCTTGAATTTGGCCTAATCAAATTAAATTTCCATTAAAATTTGAAATCCACTTAAAATTCAATTAAATTATTGAATTTAAGTTTGAAATTTTTAGATTTCGCGAAATACCATATAGAATATTTTGCTGACTTGTCAAAAATATGAAGTATAAAATATTTTGAGCTCGAAATTAGAAATGTTTTTGACTATTTTCTAGTGGTTACATTCATTAAAAGTTAAAATAAATGCTTAACAATCTCTTTAATGGAATAATTGATTACTACTGATAACTTTGGTAGGAACTCCATACATCCATGTCATCTTCATCTTTATCATACTTAGGACTATGAACACCACCAATATCCCCTTCGTCATCTTCAACAGTTCTATCCTCATCACGCTCACACTTTGCAATTTCCTCCTGCAACCACATTTGTACATGGCTTGGTAAATTTTCTATGTTGAGAAAAAACAAATGCAAACATAGAATGCACCCACTTAACAAATTCATTAGCAATTTTATTAATCAATTTATTATTAATAATTTTTAAAAATTGCTAAGTATAAATCTAACATTTTACTTCGATTTTTTGGTTGACCAATAAAATATTAAGAATAGAACATTACCAAAATCATACAGAGTAATATTTAAAATACAAAATAAAATATAAAATTAAATAAATTACAAATACTTATTCAAAGTAAAATACAAAATAGTAATTGATAAGAATATATAACAAGCCATAATATATTTTAAATAAAAATATAGCTAAAAATGCCAATAAATTAATATATACAAAAACCATATATTTTATATTTAAATATTATCTAAACAGCATGAAATATAATAAAAGCACTGAATATTAAAATATTATATAAATTTTGGAAAGAAAAATATATAAGAAAACTTTCTTTTGATGAGTAAAAACAAATAAATAAATATAATATCCGATTAACCTTACTCATTAACCGAATCCGTAACTAAAAACCGATAATATAAAAATAATAATATTAGACCAAAACCATAAACGGAAGCCAATAATGTAAGAATTATAATATGAATATGAAACCAAAACCAGTAGACCAATTTTTCAGTTCGGTTTCTTTTCCCTCTCTTTTTTTTTTTTCCTCGTTAACCCCATTCCTGAGTGCAAATCAGACCACAAGTTCTTCCAAAAGGCCTTTTTCTTACCTTCAAAAGGCCATGCACTGTTTATTTTGGCTTCATCATAAATATCAGAGTTAAATGATTACTACTCGACTGACATCGTAAAATAGCACATAGAAAATATCAAAAAGACATTTCTACCTGGTTGGTCCGGATCGGATCAAAAGGTTCACACCGAATTAACATGCCATATCGTTTTAGAACAATCAATTCAATTCAACAACACATATATATATATATAAAGCCTTAATGGATGTTGACGCTCTTCCTTGTTATATTTCAATTTCAGCTGATGACGTGTTCTTCCAGGGAAAAGTTGTTGTATCATTGATAGATCAGTCCCAAATTGCCGAGTTCCCTGAAACTCGTTGATGCAAATATCAGTTGAAATATCAAGCTATCCGAGACCGTAAGAAATTGGACTACAAAAAACAACAGAAATGCCTCTAAACCAAGAACTAGTTGATTCTTAAATATGCCAACTCCATTTATTCTTCTGAGGTATAAAAAAGTAAAAAAGAACTTTAAGGAATAACCTAAGGGTTCAGAACTTCCTATGACCTTTTCAAGAAACCCCCCATTTTGTAATTTTTCAAACAGTCCTACCATTACAACGATGTTTGACAAAAAGACTAACATAATCTAATGTT
The DNA here is from genome assembly GCA_037975025.1 of Excoecaria agallocha. NCBI lineage: Eukaryota > Viridiplantae > Streptophyta > Magnoliopsida > Malpighiales > Euphorbiaceae > Excoecaria > Excoecaria agallocha. The sequence continues at coordinate 1,837,542 of CM075812.1, forward strand.
ATCCGATAAAAATTAATTTTAATATGTGGCTGTATCTGAAGATAAGAAATGAAAATTTAAAGCTATTTCTTATCATCATCAAACTAATAGGTGCTCATAAATACATTACAATTTCCACATGTTGATAGAGCTCATCTACCTAAGAAATTTGATTTACAAACCCTAAATATGACATTATTGATCTGACTGTATCAACCCGAAGTAAAAAGGCATCACTGAGCCCATCTATAAACCCATTTATTCTTCTGAGATTTCTAAAAACGACTCTAGAGAATAACCTAAGGGTTTGGCACTTGCTATGACCTCTTCAAGAAACCCCCCATTTTTGTAAATTGTCAAGAATTCCTACCTTCACAATGATATTTGACATGTCAAACTAACCAATAATATCTGGTCCAAATTAATTTCAAAATGCAGCCAAATAAACGAAAATGTTAAGGTATTCTAATCATCTTCTAAGTAATAAGCACTCATCAACAACTTGCAACGTCCACATGTTGATAAGGTTCATCTACCTAAAAAATTGATCTACTAATAAGGCATCAGTGAACTGACGGTATCAATCCAAAGTACAGCCACATATATCTCTCTAGATCCTCTAAATTTCACGATCAACTTGAGATCATATACACATCTCTTATTTTTTCCCCTTACCTTTATGAACCTTATTTTAAAAGAGAGTACTGCCATTGTGGATGATTAAGAATATAAAACTCTCCTGAATTAATAGAATGGAAAAAATTGTAATCTTCCATGGGCAGGAAATAACTTAACCCTGACAGTAATATATTGCCACATCAATCCACGTGGCCAGCTCTCAAAATTTTCCATATGACTACTGAAGCACCAAGAGGGTATAAAGACTTGCAAACCCAATTAATTTGATGTGCTGAATGCAACTTGCCATCTTATCAATTTGACTAAACGTACACTAAAAATATCTTTCCGACCATTATAGAGTAAAGATCGGATCTTAATGCAAAAAAATTAGGTAGTTATATTTACTTTGAAACCAGTCTAAAGCATATCCAACCAATGTTGTAGAGAACACTCTACAAAATATCTTGTCATTATAGGAATACATCTGAATCTGAGTCAAATACTTAGATATATGACTCATAGGATATATTTTGCCAGTGTACCTCAGCATTCTCACTTCTGTGAACCGGCGTGGGAGCTCGATTTTCCTAATCTCCCATGAGAAAGGGAAGATAGTGTTTCCATTGAACCCAAGTTTTATAAGGCGACCCAGGCCAAACTTCTTAATGGTCTGTAAGAACCATCTCTCATCTTTATTAACAATAGGTCCTTTCCTATGCTTGGATCTCTTAGGGATGCACATGAAAGATAAGTCATCATGCACTTTCTGGCGACTAGAGTATGAGGGGAAGTAATCACCATCGTCTTTTGGGTCACTACAATTATCATCAGGTTGGTCGTCAGGGGGATTTAGCTTCACTTTACCTTTACCCTGATAGTTGCGATCTCACATGCTCGTGCAAGTACCTTTACCCCTTCCTTTGTTCTTGGGCTGGGCTTCCCCTTCTTTCTTACATCTGCTTTTAGCTTCATGGCCTTCGTCAGGTGTATGGAGGTACTTATTTTTATATCGAGTTCAAGAGTTTATCTTGCAGTTTTCCTCCAAAGCCTTTTAGGAGGGCTTTAAGGTCTTTAGTGGGGACGGGAGTGGACTCGTCAAGCTGATTAACAACATTGAAGAGTTTCTCATCACCAAAAATAAGTATGAGTTCCTGTGGAGTTGCAGGGGTCTCTACACGAGATTTTTCTCCTCTATTTTCCTCTTGCCTGCTGAATTTTTCGTTCTGTTTTTTGGATTTATCCATCTTTAACTCATAACAAAAGCACCAAATAATAAGTCCTGAATTGTTAGAACTTATAAATGGAGGGAGATGGACTGGAGTCAGCTGTGCTAATCTACTAGTGAAAGCAAGCCGATCTGCAAAACGGAGAAAGACTAACCCCTAGGGTGCAGGGGATTAACACTCCGATATTTAAGTCAGAGAGGATAGAGAGAGAAAAAATAGTGAAGGAATTGCAACATGAGCAATAATAATACCTTGTTCCTGAAGTTTTCCTGTATATATATATTCTCTATATTTGGTTAGAGCCTAATTAGAGTACTTAAATGCAGGATCTCGATTATTTGCAGTTGGCAGATTAAGGAGTTTAACGTGACAACTTGCAGAACAGGGTCTGCGTGATGTGACTGGTAGGGAGGTATGGATTGATCGGATATCAAGTCCGGTCAAACCGCCCCGATACACGCTAGCACAAGTGGTTAGTAAACCAGCAGGTGGTAATTAGGCCCCGAGCCATCCTGGATCGGTGACTGTTGGATCAGGCCTTAATATCTTTGTGAGTACTATCAGGACTAGTGCAAGACATTGAAAAGAAGCAACAACATGAATCATGAAGATGAAAAATTATTCACAAAGAGAGCTGTGGTAAGATTGAGATGCTTGTAGATATAGCTATTCACAGGTCATGTTTTATGGTTCTTATGTTAAGAAATTGTTCTTTCGTTTGCATTAAGATAGAGAAGTAATAGTCATTGTAGGGAGTTATACAGGCTGTTGTTTGTGATGTTGGCTTTAATTTACATCTTAGTTGGACAGCTGTAAGATCGAGATTCCTGTAAAGCATCTTCAGATGGAACTATGAAGAGCATATTGATACTCGGATCTAGTTTCATCTGGCATTGAAATATGCACCGCGTTTTGAATGAATTGAAGATCACAGAGGTCCTTACATGGAAGGTTTTTATGATACCCTCCATGTCTTTGCCCGACTCTACTTTTGCTTGCTTTTGATTCATTTATTTTAAAAATAATCTAAGTGCAAAATGAGAAAGTAACGAGAAATGGGAAACGAGCAACTGAGAACAGAGACTGTAAGAAACATGAATTTATTTATTGCCTTTTCGGCTGCCCAGGCCAGTTCCTTGTGCAGAAGTCAAGACACTTGAATGCAACTAGTCAAAGAAGCTTTATTTCTCAATTTGTTTCAAAATCTATTACTATTATATTTGTTTTTGATTGTCTGCACAGCATGCCTCCAGTGGAATCAAACTCACAATTAGTGGTCGTGACCTTTGTGTAATACCTCTTATTAGTCCGACATTTATAGCAATAGTATCTGCAAGTTCAATAGGCATCTGGTGAGGTATATTAGAAAACGATAGTAACTGGAAGAAAAGCATGGCGGTGCTGCTTGCTGCTCGTTGAATGCTGCTGCATTCACTGGCAGGGTATTTACTTTCAGATACTGGATTTGATGATTAAATTGGCACACCTAATATTTGGTATGATAGCTCAATTATCTGGTGATCCATAATTTTGACCCGAATAATGTTTTGTGAATTCCACTTGAAGGAATTGTTGTTGGAATATCATATTCTTCTTATTGCTTGCTTTATTCATATATAAGCTGTGTTGCCCAAGTCTCAGTTAGGGTGAAAACTTCGTTGAGCTCTGATAAAGGGCAGAAAAAACAGAGTGAGAAGAAGAAGATATTTGAATAATGTTTTACTTGTATTTAAATAAAATTTGAATCTAATAATTGATCTTAATAAAATATCTAATTCTAATCATATAAAATTTGATGAGAAATTATTAGATTTGATTTTTTTTTTCATCATCTTGCGTCTTATATACATTTATACCTATTTCATAAAGTACAAAAAAGAGGTCAATTTATTTCAATTTTACAAGTTCATAATGCCTAAGTGGCTGCTAGTAAAAAGTTTAAAAGAAATTTGTGAGGCAAATCTAAGGAGTTGAATTTCGATTTCCCTATATGTCAAGTAAAACCATGTGTCATTATTTGGTTGGATTTTCATTAAGTTTTCTTTCCACATTACAGGCAATAAATGTAATGCCATAAAATTTAAATGAATTGTATTGAAAAAAATAAATCATCAAAAATCAAGGGACTAAAAATGCTTTTTCTTCTCACTAAATTGTTCAGGTTAAGCTCAAAATTGTACATGTGTGGGATCTAATAATCCATATCATCCGCGTTTGGCATACGCTAGGTGCTTTTTTCTCATTTGGATTTTCTACAACGGCTGCCTCTGTTGCCGCTAACAGCATCGAAACGCTGAGATAAAAAAGAATCAATATGAAAAATGGTCTACTTTATACATATATAATGTACACAAACAAAACTTCTGTAAAATGACTCAGTATTCACCTTGGAGAATCTACTGGGGCCGTCCCAATAACTTTAAGTGGATTTGTGATTCCAGCCTTGACCGTATCAACATATTCTCCTGTTTTGTCACAGCAGATTAGGGAACAAAAGTACAATTGTACTTAACATTTTAATGAGACTTGTGAGTTTTATCACAAATAACAAACAAATTGACTGCTTTTCCAAAACAAAATTGCTTCAATACCTCGTAGGCCTAACTTAAAATCTGATTCTTCAAGGTCTAAAAGTGCAAACCTTCAGCAGCATCATAACCCAAATTATAATCATCTGCAAAAGATAAAAATCGAGATTTGCCAATTTAAAAGTTTAGACAAAAAAGATAAAATAAAAATTATATATATATACACACATTTATTGAATTAATCTTTACTTCCCTTTTAGTATGTATGACACCCGATGGAAAACGCGGTATCGACATCAGAGTTGCATGATTCTGTTTTGATATCACCTTCTTTTTTCTCCTTGTTGAGGTTCAGTTTTTTCCATTTCTCCTTCTTCAACCAATGTCTAACTAACTGAACACCTAAACAGAAGAACACAGTTGCCATGATTCCACCACCAATAGCTGACAAAACCTCGATCATCCGCCTTGATTTTTCATCATCTGGTATCAGCACCCATGTTGCCGCAACAAAAGCCATCAGCATGAAAGCCACAGCTATGCACATTACTTTATGGGTAACGACCATCAGCCTCATCAGCTTTTTCCTCTGAAACGGAATTATGCTGACTACAACTACTACAATGCCTAAAGCTGTGAATAGTGCAATGCTGTTACACACTGTAAAGATCTTGAAAGCCACCTTTCCCCCGCTATTGCTCTTCCTTCGTTTACACCTCCAGGAGGATTCAATCCAACGGTAAAAGTAACCGTGGCAATTAAAATGGCAACTAATACGAGTGTGTTTCGAGCATTCTGCAGCGCTTCCATGTGACTTGAATATAGCTTATAGCGCTTCAATTCAGCTGCCCCAGATGACCCTAGCTCAGCTTGATTGAGAGCATCGGCTCTCTGATCTATATTCATTGTTGGCTGAGAAAGGTCTGTCCTTGTCGCCTTCATTAATTTATACCTTTTCCTCGAGTTTGTGATCTTCCTTAATTTCCACCTGCTATTGTTTTGTTCAAGCTCTGGCAAAACCAGTGGCAATTTCCTATTCCGATCATTATTAGCGTTCTCTGTCATCTTGAGCTTCTTTTTGTTTTTGTGAGATTGGGGGAGCTATACCTGAGAGTGTCCTGCAAAGACAACAAGATGCAATAGAGTGATCAATGTCATCAGTATTCCATACTCAATACATCATCTCCTAACTTAAAATAAAGATTTTTGAGATTTTAGTTTCAGCCAATCACTTTTGTATTATTTTCATTATTTAAAAAGTCATAGTTTCTACAACAAAGTAATTAAAGAAAAAACAAGCATCTGCTGCCATAAAAATTGTGTTGCAAGATTCACTGGCTGAATTAGTGTAATTTGATTTTTTTACTTTCCTAGAATAGTTCTTTGTACAGTTGTCTTTTATAGCTGTACTTTATTCTCTAGGATTTTTACTTTTATTAGACTCTTGTACAGTTACAAGTTTGTTTCAAAACAGAAAGGGGAAATATCCCTTTATGCCACATGATTTAATTGCTAGAGCAATTCTTAGCTAGCATGAAAACATACGCAAATGAAGTAATCATATACATGCATCTGCTCACAACATACCTGCTAAAGCAATTCATAACTAGCATAAAAAAGGACACAGAGGAATTGACCCATAAATGTGCATCTGCATATGATTTGTATTTGCTACTGTAATTCTTAACTAGCATCAAAAAAACATCACTCTTATAACAAAGGCATCCATTTTAGTGTAAAAAATAAATCCATAAAGAAGAATGTCTAATTACTAATTGGTTAGCTGCCAATTGGTTAATCCTAAATATCTGTTTATTACATGGTCATCTTAAAGTCACAATATAGCTTTTTGTAATTAATCATAGAAGTAAGGATCAAAACAGGGCAAATACAGAAAGACAATAATGTTTAATGTACATCAACTGAAGTGCACACCCATCTGTTACTATTTAATCAGACAGATTCAGTTATGCCTACTTTTGAAATGGAAAGGAAAAGAAAGCATCAATGAGTTATATAACATAAATAGACACCTAAAACAAAACTTGAGGATGGCCATTTAATAAAACATTCAATATTTTTCATGACCTCTTTCAACCGTATTAGAGGAGTTGCATTACATTTTTCTAGTAACATACATATTACCTCATAGATCGACGGCTTCCAACTAATAGTCAGAGTGCTGTTTAAGAAACCCAAAAAAAAAAATAAAATAAAATAAAAAGAAGAAGAAGAAACCTTCCTGCCTGAAAAACCAAACCCAAGAAACATACCTTTCAGTGTAAAGAAATATAAGAAGGTTGCCAAACGAAGCAGCCTTACAAAGCCCTTCAATACGTTGTATCAAAATTCAAGCTCGACGACCAAGTGGTCTCTGCAAAACAGAATCAGCATCCTGTTTCATCAAAAATTTACATTCTTGAGTACAACGAAAGTGTTGTCAAGAAACAAAACAAATAGAACCATATACAGCATCTCCATATGATTTACTTGCTAGAGCAATTCTTAGCTAGCATGAAAACATACGCAAATGAAGTAACCATATACATGCATCTACATATGATTTAGCAACGCATATTTTTAATATTAAACCCAAATAAATAAGATAAAAACAATTATTTTTAATGTTAAACCCAAATAAATAAGATAAAAACAATTACATTTACGCTCATCAAGAAATTCAGAAAGGAAAATAAAAAAAAAGATTAAAAATAGCTAAGCTCTGGAGAAAAACAGGGAAAGAAAAGAAAAAAAATGAAATTCCAAAGAAATAATGGAGAAGGGAGATGCTTACTTAGGAGAAAGGAGGAGGAACAGAGCAGTAGGATTGCCTGTAAAAGATTAGAAACCAATCAACAAACCAAAAAAACAAAATCAAGAAAGAGAAAGAAGAAGAAGCAGAAGAAATCAAGAAGAAGAGAAAGACCGCCAGACAGCTGGACGTCGGCGACAGGAGGAGGCGGCGGCAGCGTATGGCGACAGGCGACAGGCGAAGGCGGAGATGGAATTCGGGTTTTAGAAAGAGAGGGAAACGATTAAATGAAATTCCCCTGCCAAGTCATTTAAACAAAGGAAGATTCCAACGTTCCAAAACTCGGGTTTGAACCGAAAAAACTCGGAGTGAACGGAAATTCGTTGACTCGGCTCGGAATCCGGTTCAACCTAAAACTGTTCGTTTCAATTTTTTTATTAAAAAAATTTTAACAACCCCTAAATCGGTAAATCCCTAATTTATTTTTTCCTGCTCTGCTTTCTTCATCACGCAGCTCTCTTCGCTTCTTCACGCTGTTCTCTTCTTCTTTATAAAAGTATGACAGTGAAAAGTTGTCTTTTTATTGCTCTTCTGGGCTTCCTTGAAGTTCTCCTTGTTCTTTCACTTATCTGGTTGCATTGCAGGTACAACTTGTGCAACTGTGCTAACCCAGGCAATACTGCAAACCTGTAGCTGCTGGTGTAAATTTGATGGATTTACGTGCTGGTATTAATACAGCTGTTTCTGACTTGAAAAAGAGAGCGCTAATGATCAGCACACCGGAAGAAATTAGGCAGGTTTTGCTGCTTTTTCCAGAAAGTATATGACAGGAAGTTATTTTCATGCTAAACTTTGCTATAATATATAATCTTATGACTATGCAGACTAGAATATGGTCAGCAGTTAATGAAAAGAAAGCTTTTCCTTTTTGCTGGGAAGTCTACCTTCTGTTCTGAACACATGCATTCATTTAAATTAATAGATAATGCTTCTTAATGGAAAATTCTCTATTTAGACCTCAACTTGGTTATTATTTCTTGCCAAGAAAAGTGCTCTTTTAGGTTTCCAAGGCTGGTTATTATGCTTGATCTCTGTGCGTGTCATTATATTCATTGCATATGCACTTTCTGCTTTTGCCTTCATTGTTGGCTATTGCAATCTAATTTACAATGAACAGGTTGCTACTATTTCATCAATTTCATGTTTACTGGAACTTGAACATCCTCTGATCCTCATTCATGAGAAGAAAATCTCAGACATGAACTCACTTGTGAAAGTATTAGAGCTGGCAGTAAAAGTAAGTACTTCTGCTGGAGCCTTTTTTTATCATATATATATTCCTTTTCTAACTATCAAACTTTAAACAGAAAAAAACAGACCATTTCTAATTGTGGCTGGGGATCTGGAGAGTGATCGTCTAGCAATGCTTATACTGAACAAGTATCATGCTGGAGTCAAGGTGATCAATCATGCTTGCTTTGAAGTTACACTGTTGTGCATAATGCATCTGATGGCATAACTCGTAGATCTCAATGCTTTGAATGCTATAGTGATATTA
>CM075812.1:2568276-3101070 GCA_037975025.1 Excoecaria agallocha
TATACAAAAAAGTTTTCTTGAGGCTTATAAAGGCTGTGAGACTACGACTCATCCTTCGAAACTCATAGCGGTGGAAATGGCTAAAATCCCCACACAACACAATATGCCTACTGAGGTTTATGCGATGGTTCGCCCAAATTTCATGGTGATGAAAGAGGGGGTGCATATGCGTGGGAGCAGTAAGCCACTCATTCGTCATTTGCGGACACAACCTCAGAGATAATATAAGTTTTTTTCATGTTATTAGAAGTCATAAAAGCTTTTTAGACTATACCTCTTTCAGCGTGCTTCATTTTTATATTATGGTCTTGGCTAAATTCTGTGCACTTTCCAATTACTATATCACCACCTTACAAATTGGCACCAATATAAAGAAAACAATCATCGTCAAGGTTGTCTGCACATCCGATTTTGCTCTGTATCTTCCCAAGATTTATATTGTCATCAGACTTTCACCTGTCGATCGATTGGGTACGAGGTCTTCGGGCGTTGGTGTTGTTATCTCTCATACCCAATGGTGAGGAATTCAGTTGGGATTTCACAAATATTGTCGGCTTTGTTCCTAGGGTGCTGTCCCAAATGAACATTAATCGTTGTGATGGCATTCTGACCTCATGATGATCCAGGTTGAGTCTGCACCTTCATGGCATAGCTGCTTTCTGTCGAGAAGGTGCCAATCGGCACAGAGGCAGAAGCTATTGCATTCATGGAATCATAGGTATTTTTCGTAATAGTTTGTCTTTTGTAAATGGCTTTCTTTTTCGATTTGTAACTTGTAAGAACTCTTCATATGTGAAAGCCGTTTTGCCTTTTAATTGTGCCTTTGTACTGCAATTGTTATTTTGGACAAAATTTTGTCATGATAATAGTTAAGGAAAATAAGTATTATCAACCGTGGAGAGCATATGAAATCAGACATGAAGAATGCATAAAATTTGACCAAGGAGATACTTCCTGAATTTTAATGTGCTTTTCAAGTATTGGGCCGACGATCGATTAATCCGACCAGCTTTAATATACCTGATCGCTTAACACGAGCGAATATAAAAGATAAACTGTTTACCCAGGAAATATGACTCAAACTTATTACATCATGTGCAGTAGATGACTTTTCAATCTTTAACTAAATCGAAGAATCGAAGTTACAATCCGATCGGATGTTGGTCGGAGAATCATGTATGACGAATGATTTTTCTATCTCTCGTTGTCTTGGCTCTGCAAGAACATCGAGCCTAATGGAGGGACTTATTTTAAATGAATGGGCTTCAACTTTACCATTTGTGGTCACATTAAGCCTGACAGATAAGTTGCACTATATTGATTCATAGATCGAGATGTATCATCGATCGGGATTAAGTCTTCAATTTTATGACGGATTGCTCACTCTTTGCTCGGGTTGGAAGTATTTTGGCATTGGGGCCCTTGTCTCTCATGCTCAACGGTAGGGGATCCATTCGGATTTTGTGAAAATCAATTGCTTTGTGGAGATTATCCGCTAGGATATATTTTGGCCAATCAGTGGCTTCATGAAGATTATCCACTAAGGGATATTTTTTTAATACCCCTAATGGTACCCTAAGAGAGATAAATGATTATTTTGTATGAGACATAAGTTAATTATATAAGGATATAATTGAAAAGTTAAAGTAAAAGTTTTATGGTAGAAATGTAATAAGTGAAAGGTTATAGATTAAAGTAAGAAACAAAAAATACAAAGAGGGATCAACATGAACTTTGCCTAGATTTTTATTAATCCACCAGTAGGAATTAAACATTTGTAAGGCTAAAAAAAAGAAGGGAAGAATCTGATTTTTTTCCTTGGGTGGCCAGCCATTCTTGGCCAACAATTCCTTTGGTTTTGTTCTTCTCTCTCTTCTTTTCTTCTTTAGTGATTTTTCTCTTCTCCTCAAATTCTATGAAAATAAAATGACTATATAAAGAAGGTAAAGGTTGTAGGTGGTAGAAGAGAAGGATTTTTACAGCAACTTAAGGCTAGGAGCAAGAAGAGATGAGGGTAAAGATAGAAAAGATGAAGGAGAAAGATAAGGAAGAGAGAGAGTTTAAGGTTTGTCTCCATTAAGGTAACAATATTTCATCCTTCAATACACTATTTTATATATATATTAGATATTAAGATTATTGAGTTATATGGATATTTATATGTGTGATTGATGCTATGAAGAAGAAGAAGATAACAAGAAAGAGGAAGAGGATGAAGAAGAGATTAAAGGAGCATTTAAAGGTATGGGAGCCATTTTGTGTGTGTATGTTTGATTATAGATATCAAATGCATATTTTTGGATGTTATTAGATGTGTTACACATGAAAAATTAGGCTGGATGGGTTGTGAAAACTGAGCTATGCATGAATACTTTGAGAACTTGAAATTATGTTTAAGACCCATATGAACAGTTTGTACTATTTTGAGGATATCTTGAGTTATAGTGATTTTAATTGAGAAATTCAAATTGGAAATGGAACTAGACTCACAGATCTTCATTTCTTATAAAGAATACAAAACCTGAATCAAACTGTAGGATAGAGAAAAATTTGCTTGAATCCAGGTCTTGACTTGTGCCCTATCACTAGGAGCAGTCTTCGGTGTTTATGAGATATCTTAAGATTTATAGCTTTGATTGAGATTATTTTTGGTGTTTTAGATACTAGAAACATAGGGCTAAAACTTTGTAGAAGACAACTTTGTCAGAACAAGTCGTTTGGTACACCTAAATTGAGGTGAAAGTTGATATTCTTAACTAGTCTACAGGATTTTGTGAGTAGAGAAATTGTTGTTTAGGTCGTCGCCCTCTATCGGGAGCGCAACACTTGCTGCGAGTGCGACAACACACGCTTGTCCCCTATATTTGCCTATTTTTCTCATTTTTCTACTATAATAGGCTATTCCATGTGTTGTTACTATAATCGGACATAATATACCTTAGAATACGAGTTTCCATGAATGATAAACATGAAAATGTACAACATTCAATTTACATATACATAAATTATATGTTGAAATGAAATGTAAAGGCAATATTTTTGAAATAATATGTGATGCTTATATTTGGTTATTCGAATGTGAATTATAGATTAAATACCATTATACAGTAATGATTGTTGTACATTGTATCATATTATTTGGAATTATTCTATTTTATAGAGAAATGCTATAATATAAGCTAATGACATAAGAAATATGATTATTTGCCACATAGAACTTGATTGTGGATAGATAGGCATGTCTATAGGGTTACAGTCGCAGCTACTATAGGTTTGATCCCGTTTGGGTCTTTATTTGTCCCCGTCTAGGACCACAAGCTTGACCCGATTGGGTCCACAGATTTGATACCTTCGGGTATCCACAGAAACAATACCTTCGGGTATTTATATATTGATACCTACAGGTATCCATAGCACCCGTTATCCACACCCATAGGACTTTAGCAGGCATTTTATAGTATGAACTGAACAGTGTATGTGTAATATTGATAAATACTTGATTAGTTATTTATGATCCATCTTTATACAGTAATAATATATATAATTAATTATGCTATGTGAGTTATATTATAACTCTTGCATGTTGATTATAGTATCTTGATATTATTATTGCTTATTGTGTGCCTGAGAACAATCACTGTGAGTGGTTGTTCATATATGTATTATTCCCCACTAAGCTTTATAGCTTAACACGGGTGTTTATCCGTGTAGGTACTTGCAGTCAAGATGCTTTTATTGGGATAAGAGTTGCTATTGTAAAGCCAACTCTAGAGATAGAAGAGAGTCAATTATATTTGTAAGTCATTTTCTTCTTGTATTTATCATGTTGTACTAAAGAACACTAATTAATAGAATATTTTAGTTGATTATATAAAGTATTTAATATAATGTTTTATAATTTCTCAAAGTATATTGGGATATGCATGTGTAAATAAAAATAATAATCAATAGAGTTATAAAGAGAATAATTTATCCTATGTAAAAGAGCTTATAGAATGATGAGTCTTAGGGTGAGCTAGTATGGTCCTTACATTTTTGGTATCAGAGCACCTTGATTTAGGCAGTTATAGCCAATAAGAGTATAGAAAGAAATAGTTATAGAAAATTTGAGTCAGATGTGTTGGCTTAAGGTAGCTTGTCCCTATCTTGTTTGGTATAGTTTAAAGATGTGTAGGTTGAAATTAATTAGGAAGGGAGATTAAAGGAATTAGTGACCTTAGAAATTTGAGACTAAGTGACTTCAAACATTTTATAGTATATTAAGATGAAATTTCAATAGTGATGATATAGAGGGCCTTAATAGATATATCAGGAATTATCAGCTAAGTTAGTGCCAAGTATTGAGGCATGGCCATTTATAGCTTTCTTCTATTCGTTGTGTGGCTGTGCATAACATATTTGTTCTTCCTTTTTTCTTTACCCGATCGTGCGTGGCCTTTGTTTTCTTTGCACAATTATTTATGTTTCATCTGGCCTTTCTTGTTTTACTGATTGGGTATGATTTTCAGCATTGCTTTACCGATCTATTTTTAATTTCAATATTATTTTTTTCTAATCCGATCGGATATATATATATATATTATTTAATTCTTCTTTGATCGATCGGGTATATGGCATTAAGTTCCTTTTTCACCGAACAGGTATATGGTTTTGTTTTGGTTTTCTCTAACCGATTGGATATATGAGTTTTGGTTCTTCTTTGCCCGATCGGACACATGACTCTCAGTCCCTCATGGCCAATCAGTATATATATGTATAGCCCTCAGTTTCTTGTTTTGCCCAACCGTATATGGTTTACAACATTTCTTTGCTTAGTCATCCATGACCTTATTCTTCTTACAGTGCACAGTTATATATTCCTTTCTCTTCATGTGTACTCATCTACTTAACATTAGAACATTGTGAAATCCTGAATAGAGTAGAGTATTATGAGTTTACAAGTTATTAAGAAAGTTTTATGATAAGGATGAATTAAGTTAGTAGTGAATATGATGATGATAAGTATTTATTCAATGATAGTGAATATGCCAGTCGAATATTGATAGATTTTGAATAATGAAATATGTATATGTATATGAAGGTATAGAAATGAGATTCTAGGTTTGAATTGGAAAGTAAAGGATAGGTATAGAAATTATTTTTCTATGATACATGAAAAGGGTATAAAGGTTAAGTATATGTATATCAAAGATTATGGTTATAGAATATATTATGAAGCTAAGATATGACAATATATATACAAATATATGTGGAGTTGCTGTGGAAAATTTGAGGTTAATTGCTATGCTCTGTAAACCTGTCAGTATTTCCCTAACAGTTATGGGCAGTTGATGAAATATGTTATAGTGGGAATGGGGAAAAACATATGCATTGCATATTGGCACTTCATTGCATACATGAAGCATCATTCATTCATACAGCACAACATCATATGACATGTATTTGGCCTCGACTGAAAAAGAAAACTGATAGATATACATTGAGTATAGTAATGATATGATCATAAGATCAGATCATCTTCATTTGCAGATAGAGTTATAAGAAAAGCAAATCAAAGCAAAGACAAAATCAAGAGAGTATTATAGTTATAAAGAGAGATAGAGAAGAGATAGATCGAATTTAAGTGTGATGCAGTATAGAAATATAAATAGGATAAGCAAATAACTAGTAGAGTCAGTAGAGACCGTATAGAATACAAGATAAGTAAGATGGATATATGAGTATAGACAGAAGTATAGATATGGTAGGGTTATATGAGTATAGGATACTATCTCTAATGTATAAGTATGAATTTCGAGGACGAAATTCTTTTAGGGGGAGAGAATTGTAATACCCCTAATGGTACCCTAAGAGAGATAGATAATTATTTTGCATGAGACATAAGTTAATTATATGACTAATTAAAGGAAAATTGTAAATTAAGGATATAATTGAAAAGTTAAAGTAAAAGTTTTATGGTAGAAATGTAATAAGTGAAAGGTTATAGATTAAAGTAAGAAACAAAAATACAAAGAGGGATCAACATGAACTTTGCCTAGATTTTTATTAATCCACTAATAGGAATTAAACATTTGTGAGGCTAAAAAAAAGAGAAGGGAAATTTTGATTTCTTTTCCTTGGGTGGCCGACCATTCTTGGCCAACAATTTCTTTGGTTTTGTTCTTCCTCTCTTCTTCTCTTCTTTAGTATTTTTCTCTTCTCCTCAAATTCTATGAAAATAAAATGACTATCCAAAGAAGGTAAATGTTGTAGGTGGTAGAAGAGAAGGATTTTTACAGCAACTTAAGGCTAGGAGCAAGAAGAGATGAAGGATAAAGATAGAAAAGATGAAGGAGAAAGATAAGGAAGAGAGAGAGTTTAGGGTTTGTCTCCATTAAGGTAACAATCTTTCCTCCTTCAATACAACTATATATATATATATTAAGATTATTGTGTTATATGGATATTTATCTGTGTGATTGATGCTATGAAGAAGAAGAAGATAGCAAGAAAGAGGATGAGGATGAAGAAGAGATTAAAGGAGCATTTAAAGGTATGGGAACCATTTTGTGTTTGTATGTTTGATTTTAGATATCAAATGCATATTTTTGGATGTTATTAGATGTGTTACACATGAAAAATTAGGCTGGATGGGTTGTGAAAACCGAGCTATGCATGAATACTTTGAGAACTTGAAATTCTGTTTAAGACCCATATGAACAGTTTGTACTATTTTAAGGATATCTTGAGTTATAGTGATTGGAAATGAGAAATTAAAATTGGAAATGGAACTAGACTCAGAGATCTTCATTTCTTGAATCCGGGTCTTGACTGCTGCCTTGTCACTGGGAGCAGTCTTCGGTGTTTATGAGATATCTTGAGATTTATAGCTCTGATTGAGATGATTTTTAATGTTTTATAAACTAGAAACATAGGGATAAAACTTTGTAGAAGACAACTTTGTCAGAAAAAGTCATATGCCTAAATTGAGGTACAAGTTGATATTTTTAACCAGTCTACAGGATTTTGTGAGTAGAGGAATTGTTGTTTGGGCCGTCGCCCTCTGTCGCGAGCGCGACACTTGCCGCGAGCGCGACAACACATGCCTATCCCCTATATTTGCCTATTTTTCTCATTTTTATACTATAATAGGCTATTCCCCATGTGTTGTTACTATAATCGGACATAATAGACCTTAGAATACGAGTTTCCATGAATGATAAATATGAAAATTTACAACATTCAATTTACATATACATAAATTATATATTGAAATGAAATGTAAAGGCAATATTTGTGAAATAATATGTAATGTTTATATTTGGTTATTCGAATGTGAATTATAGATTCAATACCATTATACAGTAATGATTGTTGTACAGTATATCATATTATTTGAAATTATTCTATTTTATAGAGAAATGTTATAATATAAGCAAATGACATAAGAAATATGATTATTTGCCTGCACATAGAATTTGGTTGTGGATAGATAGGCATGCCTATAGGGTTACAGTCGCAGCTGCTACAGGTTTGACCCCTTTTGGGATCACAGGCTTGACCCGATTGGGTCCACAAATTTGATACCTTCGGGTATCCACAGAAACAATACCTTCGGGTATTTATATATTGATACCTAGGGGTATCCATAGCACCCGTTATCCACACCCATAGGACTTTAGCAGGCATTTCACAGTATGAACTGAACAGTATATGTGTAATATTGATAAATACTTGATTAGTTATTTATGATCCATCTTTATACAGTAATAATATATATGATTAATTATGCTATGTGAGTTATATTATAACTCTTGCATGTTGATTATAGTATCTTGACAGTATTATTGTTTATTGTGTGCCTGAGAATAATCACTGTGAGTGGTTATTCATATATGTATTGTTCCCCACTAAGCTTTATAACTTAGCACGGGTGTTTATCCGTGTAGGTACTTGCAGTCAAGATGCTTTTATTCGGACAAGAACTGCTATTGTAAAGCCAACTCTAGAGATAGAAGAGAGTCAATTATATTTATAAGTCATTTTCTTCTTGTATTTATCATGTTGTACTAAAGAACACAAATTAATATAATAGTTTAGTTGATTATATAAAGTATTTAATATAATGTTTTATAATTTCTCAAAGTATATTGATATATGCATGTGTAAATAACAATAATAATCAACAGAGTTATAAAGAGAATAATTTATCCTATGTAAAAGAGCTTATAGAATGATGAGTCTTAGGGTGAGCTAGTATGGTCCTTACAATTTTGTCCAATCAGTAGCTTTATGAAGATTATCCACTAAAGGATATTTTGGCCAATTAGTGACTTTATAAAGATTATCCGTTAAGGGATACTTAGGCCAATCAGTGGCTTTATGAAGATTATCCATTAAGGGATATTTTGGCCAATCAGTGGCTTTATAAAGATTATCCGCTAAGGGATACTTGAGCCAATCAGTGGCTTTATGAAGATTATCCACTAAGAGATATTTTGGCCAATCAGTGACTTTATAAAGATTATCCGCTAAGACATACTTAGGCCAATCAGTGGCTTTATGAAGATTATCTACTAAGGGATATTTTATCCAATCAGTGGCTTTATAAAGATTATCCGCTAAGGGATATTTTGGCCAATCTGTGGCTTTATGAAGATTATCCACTAAGGGATACTTGGGCCAATCAATGGCGATTTTGCATTTACTTGCAGTCTTTCGCATTTTTTATTCGGGATAGATATCAAACCTAACGAATATATATTGGTGGAGATCATATAAAAATGTTTTGCATTTTTGGTTTGGAGTAATATCAAACTCAATAAAGGAATTCAAAATGGAGTAAAGCTTTTTGAAATTTGGGCTCTGGATGGAAATCAAGTCTAGCGAGGGAGCTGTACTTATAATACCACGATCGGATTATACCGATCGGATTAAAAAAATTAATCGGAATTTTCATTGATCAAAATAAGATAGACAACCTGCAAACAAATATCAAGTCCTAAAAATAAATAAATGAAAACGTACCTTTTTGTTTTGTTTTGTTTCCAAAGATAGAGAACAAATGGAGAATACTTTCTTTATTGAATGTTAATTTATACATGATTACACTCAGTATACGATATTCTGGCCTTCGGAGGTGTCCGACCCTTCAAGGGTCCTGAGTCTACAGGTATTGGAGCTGAGGACATTTGATACTTCATAGGAGGCCTTCCTAGTTTGGCATAAGTTTTCCATTTTTGGCATTTTTCGCACTTATATCTATTTTTTCGAGCACAAGAGTAATCATATTTAGGGCTCTTGCCTTTTTGAGTTGCGTCTTTTAATGACCTTTTGTTTGTAGGTAGCGATAGTGACATAGGCGTCTTCTCCTCTCGCTTCTATTAAATCCGAATGTTGGCATCACCAGTTCAGAATAGAAGGCAAACTGATAGGACAAGAGATCGATTACTTTAGGTATTATATCATCGAAATAGTGAATAAGAGATTGTAACACCCTTATCCCTCCTTAAACTGTAACGGCGTACCGAAGACCGGAAATTTTTTTTTTCTTAACTTCTATACCTAAAAACCTTATCGACGTTTACTTAATCAAAAACTACCTATCACCGTTGACTTATAACTGTCCAATTTACTATGCACTTAAAAATTTTTTAATATAATGGCTGTACATAGTACTAGCCCCCTGAAAAGCAGACAAACCACACAGCCTCTCAGAGGCACAACAATAAAAAATGATAACAGTATACATTCATTACATCCATTTCATTTGTTCACAATCCAACACTCCTTAGTACAATAACTTCTGTTTACATTACATAACCATAAGTAAAACTTGTACTCATATATACATGCCAAAATTATACAACTAGAGCAATCTAAAAGAAATCCTGCAATCTGAATTCTTGCTCCAGCTCCTGTTTACCCGCGCGCAGTAAAACTACACGCTGAGCACTCAATATGCTCAGTGGTGACTAATAATCGATACATTTCCTAACATTTTCATTTTTATTCTTAAGTATTAGCATATAAATATAAACATAATTATAAAATCAGTTATTATCACCTTAAACAATAACTTAGCATTTTCTATAAGATTATTCAATTTAGTCACATAATTACAATTTTGTCATTATAGGCTCAATGATAATCTTTAAACTGACAACTGAAGTCATTTACATTTCTTTACACTTAATTTGTCAATTATAAGCAAAATTACATTTTAGTCCTTGTTGTCCATAAAATTCACTTTTTAAGTAATTTAACTATTATCTGACTGTTTTATCCTTAATTAATCAATTCTCACTTAATTTACTATCTTTTTACACTTTTTGGGAAAATTATCATTTTGCCCCTAAACTTTCTTTTTCTTTCATTATGGTCCTTCTTCACTTTCTTTTCCTACTTTTTATTGTCTTTTCATTTCTTTCTCAATTTATTACCATTATGCCCCTAGTACAAATTCGGCAAAAATCTCAGATCGGATACACGGAACATGGACCCCACAGGCCCCACTAAAAAGAGAAATGATTCCCAAGGAACCATTCTCAGAACACTGCACTTTTCACTTTAACATTAACACTTAAGCTATGGAGATCAATGATCCTACCCATAGCAAAGGAAGTCGTCATGACCTGCACCGCGGTAAAGGGTGTTCCTATGGCTACCCAACTATATCCAGAACTAGTTTTTACTGCCAGACTAATTTTAAGAGCACAGTAATAATTACTTTATTAATTATTTTCAAGTCCGAAAAATTTAATAATTGACTTTTTATTTCTTTTCGTTGACATTAATTTAATTTCATATAAATTAACCAATTTCACCATTTTTATGCAATTATTAATCAATAATTCAATTATTTTCAATATACATATTAACATTAAATTCTAAACAAAAATCACAATAATTTCAATAAATGCCAATAAAATTTATTTATGCATTATTTATTATTTATTATCATTTTTCATTAAAATAATCAATTAATTCACTATAAATCACAACTTTTACTATATACATACACTATAAATAATCTTAAAAATTCCCAAATTAATTCCAAATATTCTCTAAAAATTCATGGACATTAATTTTCATGTCTACTATTAATTTAAGCTAACAATTATTATTTTTATGCAATTTCTCCCTATATACCCTAATGATGAAATTCGGCCAACCCAACTTCACCTTCCTAAAAATTGTATTTCTTTCATTTTTATCTTCCATTCATCATTTCTCTCACTTAATTATAATTACCCTAACATATTTACATCAATTAACAACTTTAAACATTTTTATCCTAATTACATAATTAAGAAAAATTCATAAACTTAGAAAATGTAAAGATTTATTAGTCACTTACAATTTTCTCTTGAATTAGGGAGTCTAGGCTTCCTTTCCCTTGCCTTTGTTCTTGGAAAAACTCCCCTCTACTTGCTCACCTACATAGGGCAGCACATTTAAGCTTAGATTTCTTCATTTTTTTGTTCTCAAATGCAAAAACCAACCTCATAATCATAATCTACACCCAAAAATCTATGGAAAACCACTAAGAAATCAATTTAAAACATTAAAATTCTCAAGCTCCAACTTACCCCTCTTTCTGTCTTTCCTTGATTTCTTCACTTCCTTTGCCCAAAACAATCAAGTGAAGCTATTTTAGTATATTAGAAGGATGGACCTACAATTCCTAAGTTGGAATTTGGGAGAAATTTTGAGTAGACATGAAGTAAAAGAGAGGGATAAGAAAAGAGAGGGGTTTCGGCCAAATGAGAGGGAGGAGGAAGATGAGCTGGTTTTCTGGAATTTTCTCCAAAATTATGGCTCTTATACCCTCCCTAATGGGCCCAAAATTGGGCCAAAGTGATGGGCTTTGTCCATTTAACTTAAAAGGCCCAATTTAGGCCCCTAAATGCCCAATTAAAATTCTCTCTCTTCCAGCCATCCAATCACTCCAAAAATAATTCCATCACTCTTATCACATCAAAAATAGCTAACACGCAAATTTTTGGCTCAATCGAAGTTCGTTATCGATCCGATTCAAACTTATCGGTCCGATTTGACAACTGCCGGTGTCACCGAAAAATTTTATTCTCATCACTAAAATATTCTACACAAAAATTAATGTAGGCATGAAAAATATGACAATATTCGGAGTTCGTTTACTATTTTTAATTATTTACGCAAAATCAAGTCACATTTCCTACCAGGGAAATTGACTCGCTAACTTTTTAGTATTTTTGACCTTTGGAGACCCATTTGACCTCAATTTCACTTCAAATTTTAACTCCGGACTCACCATGACCAATACTTTCTGATGGTCCAATAAAATATTTTTGACTTTCGGGTACCCTTTCGGGCCCGAAAACACTATTCACCATCGGAAAGTACTGTTCACGGCTGACTCGGTGTTGAGGCCATTACAGAGATGATGGCATTTCATGGATGCCGGCTCTTAGAGGGGTCCTGTAAGACCATAAGAAGTTTTCGCTAGTCGTTGAGTTCAATTGTCCTTTGTCCTCACTCAACCATTTCTTTAAGCCTTGCAAGAGTATTTGATTGGAGGCCTGGCTCATCCAATCGCTCTGTGAATAGGTGACGAAGGCAAAAATTAAGGCTAAAATTGAGGTTTGGGAACCGAAATATCGAATTGCTCGCCATTATCTGCAACAAAAATAAAGGGTAAGCCGTACCTGTAAACGACGTTCCCTCATACGGAGTTTCTACTGGAGGCTCTGTCCCTATTCGTTTGGAAAAGTGGTCCATGGTGATAAGGAGGAAATTCTGTAACATGACCTCTATCTTGATCGGCATATAAGCCATATCCTTATTAAGTCGGTGGGTGATTATATTAGGGTCGAATCTGGTGGTGTCTTGCGTCACTCAGTCAAAGAATGCCCGATGAACCATCAAAACTTGAATGGAAGCCTTCTCGACCTCCTCACCCATGCTAGATGTCTAGTTGAATGCTTTTCCATTTTGTTAGTGTCTTTATCTTGATTTCTTTTGCAGGATCTATTTTTTATGCCTGTATGGATCGTCCTACCATCATGGCCTGTTTATGGACAGCGTTTGCACGGATCGTCCTACCATCAATGCCTTTTTTTGGTGCTTTATTATGGTGATATATGCTTCTCTGGATGCCTTTTGATCACCACTTAGGATAACGATCCCTCCCCTAGTTGGGATTTTTATCACCATGTATCGAATGCTGGTGATAGCTCCAGTTTGACAGAGTAGAGGCATACCAAAAATGGCATTA
Organism: Excoecaria agallocha; assembly: GCA_037975025.1. Taxonomy (NCBI): domain Eukaryota; kingdom Viridiplantae; phylum Streptophyta; class Magnoliopsida; order Malpighiales; family Euphorbiaceae; genus Excoecaria; species Excoecaria agallocha. Next base: position 2,581,514 of record CM075812.1, read on the forward strand.
TAGGCAAAGGTCATATCAATAACCATAAAAGTTTACCTTATAGGTGTATACTGGAGCCTCCTGGCCGAGTTCAACTAAAAGCTCGACTAATCTTACCACTGGAACGGTAGCGTTGTTAAGTCCTATTAGCGGTGTGGCATTTGGTTTAAATTCTCCGATTGGAAGACTCATGAATTTATAAGCTTGAAGGGTAATTACATTTACTGCACTTCCATCATCCACCAATATCCTCCTCACATCAAAATTGTTGATTCGTGCCCTGATGACAAGGGCATCCTCATGAGGAAACAATACATCTCGTGCATCCTCATTGGATATGGTGATTGGGACTGGCCGTTCGGATGTTTGGGCGATATAAACACCTTTGCCTTTTCTTTTTCTGGAGAGATCCTCTCCATAGGATGACCCTCTAGTGATCATATTTATAAAACTGGCATATGATCGAAGTGGATCCGCATTCTTTGGCTTTCTCTGCTCATCATCATCGTCATCGTCGGAATCATCATTCTTATGGTCCGATTGTCTGCAAGGGCTTGACCCTCGGGTCGAAGTTACTAACCTTTTGAGGTACCCTTTTTGTAGGAGTCGCTCAATTTCTTCTTTCAACTGGTGACATTCGTCGATTGTATGGCCGACATCCCTATGGAATTTGTAGTACTTATTATGGTTCATGGTTCTTTTGCTTTTCTCGTCCATCTTTTTCAGCCAGTTGACCTTTTGATTATTCTCCTTGATCCACATCAACACTTATGCGGGATTGGTGTTGAGTGGGGTGAAAGTTCAAGCCTATTGATTGGTGTTCCAATCGAATCTTGATCGTTCTGCCTCATTTCTTTTTCCTAAATTTCTTAAAGTGGAGGTTCTCTTAGGGCTCCTTGCAATACGTTCAAACGGTGGAGCTCGGTTGAATGATCATCCGTCAGGGTGGTGCAACCTGTTCATAACGTTGTTCCTTCGACCTCGGCTGGACCTCAGGGCGTCATCTAGCTGAATGTGTTGCCTAGCTCTTTCCATTAAATCAAAAAAGCTGACGGGCGTCCTTATTGTGATTGATTCAAATAATGGCCTATCAATGGTGCCATTGGCTAAGGCGATGGATGCCATCTCTATGCTTACATTCTTTACCTCCGACATTGTGGCTTGGAATCTATCGATGTAGTCTCACTGACTTTCATCGGTCCTCTGATAGAAGTTGCACAAATCGCTTACAGACTTTGGCGCTCCTGTCTGTATAATGAACCGTGTAATGAACAACTCTTTTAGTTATCGAAAAGAGGTGATTGAACCCTGCAGGAGCTCGTGAAACCATGTGAGAGCGTCTCCTCCCAGTGTGGTAGGAAATATTCTGCAGGAAACCCTTTCGTCGTAGGTGTATACCTACACTTTCGTTAAATATTCAACAAGATGAGTAGTAGGGTCAGTTTTACCTATGTACCTATCCATTATCACATCTCGCCATTTGGGAGGTAGCTTTGACTCTGTGATTTTCCTACAAAACGGTGAGGTCATGTTGCCGCAGGTGTTGTCCTCGAATACTCATTTTTGGAGCCTGTCAAGCCAAACTACTTGAGCTTTTGCTTGAACCATTTGTCCTCCCGGCTCATGGCAGTCGAGGCAAATTTATCTCGACGTCCCTTGGTGCGGCTGCGATTTGGCGTGCACATGCCCAATGGACGAAGTGAAAGATCTGCTGGGAATGTATGGGGAATCCCTGCTTGAGGACATCGTGCCCTTCCCCTTCTCATACCTGTCTGGGGTTCTGGCCCTCATCTTCCTACTATCGTGAGCTTTTGGCTGGTTGATGGAAATCTTCAGCCGTGAAATCAGTTTCATGGCTTCCTTCATAAGTTCAGGGCTTTTTTTCCTTTTTCAAAGTTTGGACTATACTTTTAGTGAAGTCACTAAGAATGGCGTGCATGCCCCTGATGGTAATAGGGGTATCTTTCGATTGCCGCATGGCTACATTGTTGAATTCTGGAAAAAGGTTGCCCCTAATAAGGGATTTGGGAGACCCTTCTCTCCTTTCAGAGGGCTTGGATCTGCCCTGACTATGGTGATTGTACTCTCCCGAAGTTTCATGTTCATTAGATCTTGAACCTGCCATTTTCTCTCAACGGAAGCACCAAATGATAAAGCATATTTTTGCTTTATCTTTAAGAAGGAGAGCTGGTAGTTGAAGATCCAATCGGATGAAAAGACCTGCAAAATGGAGTGTCCGGTCGGACTCAGGCGTTAGCACTCCGAAGCTTAAGTTAGTAGCTTTTAGAGAAATAGTGCTTATAGAGAGAGAGTCTCAGATGTTCAATACATGGAGCCATTGTGTTTTAGGCTATTTATAGGAATTTTTTGGAGGGGTACTTGAGTACCTTGGGGAGTGATAACTGGCAGTCAGAGTAGATGAGCGGCGATGTGACAAGAAGCAGGTAGACAATATGAGCGTCGGCTTGTATCTGTGGGCTGACAGGACGTACTGTCTCATCAGTCCGATCGGATACCACGCCTTCCTGTGTTATCTTCCAGCTCATATTTTGCCTTTTTGGTATTGGGCTTGGGCCCTATTAGACGTTGTTGAGCTACCTTGATTGGGCCTCTGAAAATATATTTTCCATAGTTATCATGAATTTTTCAATTAAATTATATATATATATATATATATATATATATATATATATATATATATATATATATATATGTTCGAATAATTATCTTGTTAGTTCCTCTCACAGTGCTGTTATTTTGTGTATTTGAAACCTTTTACGTCGTGAATGGCATCTTAAAATCTATCGTGTGTTTAGAGTTACTTTTTAGTCAATTGTACTTTCAATCAGGATCTCTGTTATATTTGGCATTATTTCAAACCAGATGGTATTGAAAGTATGTTAACTAGTAATGCCATAGATTGTAGGTTTTATAAATTAATTTCTAACTAGTTTTTTTTTTGGTTGGCTGCTTTCCCTTATTTAAGAAAAAAAAAGAACTAGGAGAAATGATTTTCATAATTTAAATGGAATCCAGATATATACAACAGAAAATGATTTAAATATGAGTTTTGGATTTGGAAACCGTCAATTCGAAGAATCAAATGGCTTGATTTTCCTTGGCCCAGTGGGTGGAGTTTAGCAAGCCGAGTGACAGGGGTGGGCTGTGCTACGTGGTCTCGTAAATAGCTGTTATTTTCCGATTGAAAGAGAAAAAAAGAGACGATTCTTTAAACAAAAAACCAAAACCAAAGAACTTGATTTTTAATTGAGATGAAAGAAATTAAAATCAGGAACCACACATATTCAGAAATCAGGACTGATCCTTTCTTTAATAAAAAGATTCCAATTCCTGATCACATCAATTATATTCATATAATCTGCCGACAACAATCGGATTAGTGGCACACTCACTAAATTACAACAATGTATTGAAGAAGCCAAAGTTATGTAGTTTGCGGGGGACCAATTCCCCGGATTCGGTCCGTCCATGCAAGTATGTTTTGTTTGTATTTGACTATGTGCTGCAACTAAAATTCTATGTCGCTGTTCATGCTTTTTTATTTTTTATTTTTTTGTGGACTGATTGTTTATTATTTTCTGGTTCTAATTGTCTCAAACTTTTACATGCATCTTCTGATATTTTTTTCCTCGTGAAAATTGGAATGTATTATGGTACACACATCGAATTATTACTCCTAAAAAAAATTATAATAATTTGTAGTTTGTATGGCGGTAATTGGTCCACACAATGAGATATTTGTAAGGTGCAGTCTGTCACGTCACGTGAAATCCATCATATGCATGCCTTTTTCACACACGTGTCTGACTCCAAAAATTAGATGATAAATGCAAAAATACCATTTTTAATATATACCGTCACTTTGAATTCCATTTATTGTATAGTGAAGCCAGCTAATATCTGGAAATTGAAGGGTCAGCAACCCTTATCGATTGGTTTTGTTGTTATCATTTTGTTTTCATATGCTATTCGTCAAATTTATAAGTTATCAACAACCGAAAAATATTTTAATAACAATAAAGTCATAAGTTATCAATAGTCAAAATTCATCTATAAACTAAATATGTATGCGTGTCCAAAAGTCGTGACTCCTGACATTATACCTGCTACGCACTCAATATAATATTACACAATACCTTCTTTATCTTAGAATTTGCATTACTACTATATTTTAATGTCTGATATTATAATTAACGTTAGTCATCCGCTAAATATATAAACAAAGGAAAATAAGAAACATTTTATACACCGTACGTAATATATACTCAACAAACAACCAAAATCCTGATAGTAACAGTCTAACAATAAATGGATCGAGAGATATTATCTGGCTTAAGCCATCCATATTCACTTCTCACCATCCTCCGTCTGCTATGTTTAGATAGAGATTAGAAAACATAAATTAGCTTAATAATATTTTCTCACGTATATTTTTAAGAATAGTCATATGCTGCACTACGTGCATTTTTTTTGTACTGTTGGATTAAGATTTAATTTTATCTAACAGTACAAAATCGTTTGGATCAAATATATTTTGGGCATCATATCGGAACCCTGTTTTTTTAATTGAATAAAAGTATACTAATAATTTTGTTTGTTGCCAATTAAAGTGGCGCTTTAAAAGGCCGGGAAGGCCTCAGCCGTTGGAGCACCCGAATAATATATTAGATAATTAAGGAATGATTCACAATTTTTTTTTTTTTACGATAAATCCATCATTTTAAGATGCATAAGCTACTAAAAAATTCAGATTTATTCAAGCAATAATAATATAATGTGTAAAGGTATTGATGCTACTTTTTTCTTGTCTTTTTTTTTTTTTTAATAAACATGCATGAAAAACTAATTTTCAAGATAAATTTATGCCACGTATAGTATCAAATAATGCATATATTACAACACTTTTTAATCATAAGTGTAAAATTATTGTCTTTTTAAATTATAATATAAAAAATATGTTGTATTTGTATGTTTAAATCAATGCAATAATATAAGGCCGCAAAAGCAGATGTAACATTTATAAAGCTATTAGTATAAAATAATTGCAATATTTTTATTATAGGCTGCAATAAATTTTTTTATCACTCCGTTAATTATATTTATCGTAGTAATAATAAAAAAATATATAATTAATTATATATAATATAGGAGATTTTCTTTTCTTTTTCTACATTGGATATAATGCACAAAGTTAATTGCACCTTAATTAATATGCAAAAAAACCATTTCTATAGTTATTTCTTCTATGTGTCAATTAATGCTAATGCATGACATGTAACGATTTAAAAAGAACAAATAAATTCCATACAATACAGGTGTATGTGTCAAGAAGGAGCTGATATCGTCGAAGATGATCTTTCTAGAAGGAAAAAAACGCGTGTAATTGTCAGTGACACGTGTCAAAATTAGAAAGCATCAAGCGGGACACGAATAGTCACTCGGTAACACACGATCGATCACTGAACCAGCATGGTGTGGCATTAGTGAGAAGAGGGTGGTCATAGTAAATTATGAAATAAAGACAGAAGATGCCGGTTCGAACCGGGGATATGTCTCTGTTCATGACTCAAAGCCACGTCAGTGGACCCCACTCTCTTGTCACGTGCTCCAAAGGAATTGTGGTTTACAACGCAAGTCTGACTCAGTTGTGAGTATGAAGATATCCTTTGAGTGGGTCCACACGCAATCCTAATTATTAAATAACTCAACTTTAAATGATAACAACAATAATATAATAGTAACTCGGAAAATATCTTACGGCTTGAAAAAAATATCGTTTTATATTTAAAATATTTCTTATTTTTTCGTCAAAGTATAAAACTTTATAAGAATTTTATTGGAAGGACCTATGGTGTTTAATATGAAAATAACATAAAATAAATTATAGTATTTTAGTAATCCACTCGATAAAGTATTTATTTGCCTTACTACTCATTAATGTATAAACTTTAAAGTATAAACGTCAATTACTTGGATTGGACTTGGCACTAATGCCAATAATTATTATAAATTCACTGTTTAAAAGAAGAAAAGAATAATAATATAATTTAGTAACCGGAGCAAATATTTATTTACAGTAGCAATATCGTATCGTTTGTACTGTGAAAATTGAAATAATAAAACATGTATAATTTAAAAATAATAATTTTTGTCTCATTTTAAAAAATTATTATTTTTATTTTATTTTATTTTACTTTAAATATTTTTTTCGAAATTTGAGTGATAAATTTATATATATATTTATTTATTATATACCTTGTTAAATATTTTTTATTACTTTCTATTTTGACTAAAATTAAATGAAATTTTTGAAAATATAAATAATATTTTTGTCGATAACTATAATTTTTTTTATAAAATTAAGGTATTTTAATTATTTTTTTAATTTTTAAAAAAATAAAAAAATTATTTTTTAAAATGAGGCGGGGAAGTATATGGTTATTAAATTTAAAACAACAATCTGTTTATTTTATATTTTTTAAGAGAAAGGGGTAAAATAAGAGGAGATAATTGAATGTATTATGCAGAGAAATTTCTTGTATGAAAATATTCATGCACCGATTTTTAATTTTTTTGAAGATACATTTGCATGGACTGAATTAATGTATGAAAATAATAAATTATATAATATTAGTCTTATGACGGTCTCTCTCTGCATGCTGTCAACTTGCATGGGACTCTGTCTCTCTCTCTCTAATCTCAACCGATTTATGAATAAAACGGAAAGCAGAAATAAAAGGGTATTTAAGTGTGATTTTTATAAATGACAAATAAAGCCATAAAGTATATATATTAGGGTAACAAAATTACGAACTTAAAAAAGATTTTCAGGTAAGGGCTTGGGACCTGCAAAATCTCAGGGAAGGACTCCGGCCAACTATAAATACCTTCGTTTTAGTTTCCCATAATGCCACATCCTCTTCTTTTCTTCTCCATCCCTTATTTTAGATTATTATTATTATTATTACTATTATTTTTCAATTATTTCAATTTTTATACACCATGACTATCCTCATTGAGCAACCACAGTTTGGTAAACCTTTTTCCTCCTTTCAATTATTTTTTCATCAATCTCTTTCTTTTATTTTTCAGATTGTTTATTTATTTATTTAGTGTATTATGCAATAGCTTTTCTATTCCTAATTTTTTCTATTCCAAATGGGAAAATTTTATTTTTATAAATTTTGCAGATCTTGGTTTTGTTCGAAATTCTGGGTAGACTTTTGATTTTCTTTATACAATTTTTTTTCCCTCCCCTGTTTTGGTTTTTCATCGATTACAGGAGTTGGGGTAGAGGAAAAGAAGATCCATGATGATGAGAAAGAACTGGTTTTGGACGGTGGATTTGTTGTTCCACAGACCAACTCTTTTGGTCAAACTTTTAGGTTTAATTCTTTTCATCATAACTAATAATACATATTTATTTTTTTTTTAATTTTTATTCTTTGGATTCCATAATAAACCCATTGGAAATCTGTTAATAATAATATAATCTTATTAAAAGTAAATATTTGTCTGGATATTAGTGGTAATAGAAATAAAATTCTCATGATTATTTCTTTTTTTAATATATTCTAGAGAAATTCGAATGGAGATTAATTGGACCGAAATAACATAATTTGATTTTTTTTTACATAATGACAAAAGTAAAAATGATTCCATACATGACATGTACCTACTCAAGATATATGGCAATTTTGGATGCAAAATCAAGAAAAAGATATGTGTTTGTTTTCAAATTCAATTTAATTATGTAGGATTGAGGATTGAAAATTACAGGTTTTTTTTTTGCAAAACAGAGATTATGATGCTGAAGGTGAGAGGCAACCTGGTGTGGAGAATTTCTACAGGATCAATCATATTAACCAGACCTATGACTTTGTAAGCATATATATACTCAAGTCATTTATTCTGTTAAAATTTAAATTGTGGGTGAAAATAAATTGAAAAATATATACATATAATTTCAGGTGAAGAAAATGAGAGAAGAGTATGGGAAATTGGACAAGGTAGAGATGAGCATATGGGAATGCTGCGAACTTCTTAATGAAGTAGTGGATGAGAGTGACCCTGATCTTGACGAGCCTCAAATTGAGCATTTACTGCAAACTGCTGAAGCCATTAGAAAAGATTATCCCAATGAAGATTGGCTGCATTTAACTGGTCTCATCCACGGTAAATTCCCACTCTCCAATTTTTTTGGGTTCAATCTTCGAACCCCAAGCCCAAGCCCATATTCTGTAGATTGGGCTGCCCACTTGGGCCCATTTAGATAGAACTCAGGTGTGAAAAGACCAACCATGATAGAATTATTACGTACTGATAATGTTATATTATGAAAATAAATAATATAAATAAAAATCTGAATTAACTCTTTGTTTTTTCCTCCTTAATTGATTAGATCTTGGAAAGGTGCTTCTTCTTCCCAGCTTTGGCGAGCTTCCGCAGTGGGCTGTTGTAGGTGAGGGTCATGTTTCTTCAAATAAATATATTAAATAATCTGCCAAATAAAATATATAATTTATTTTACCTTATTAATGTCAGCATCATTAATCACCATTGATATTGCAGGTGACACTTTTCCAGTTGGATGTGCTTTCAATGGATCGATTGTCCATCACAAGGTCTTGATTAATAATATTATAAATAATTTCCCTGAAATTTTGAAAATTTGCCAAGATAATTGACAAATATATAATATTTTGTTAATTGGGTTCACAGTATTTCAAGGAAAATCCTGACTATAATAATCCTGCATACAACACCAAATATGGAGTTTACTCAGAAGGATGTGGATTAAACAATGTTATGATGTCGTTTGGACACGACGATTATATGTATCTGGTATTATTACTTTAAACTAATTTTTGTATGAATTAATTATGTGAATAATTAATTACTTATTCTATTATAGAATCTGATCATGAAAATGACTCTGTGCATTTAATTTAAGGTGGCCAAGGAGAATAAGACAACTCTACCTTCAGCAGCTCTTTTCATTATCAGATACCATTCATTTTATGGTAATTAAATCTCAAGATTAAAGAAATTAATTAATGCTATTAATTAATGATATAACCAATTGAAATTCTTTTATGCACCAGCATTACACAGGTCAGGAGCGTACAGGCACTTGATGAATGAAGAGGATAAAGAAAACCTAAAGTGGCTACAAATATTCAAGTAAATCTTAAGCATAATTCCTTTACTCAATTAGTTATCAAACTTAATAAATAATTATGGCGATTCTGATTTTTTTCTTTGTTTTTTTTTTGTAGCAAATACGATCTCTACAGCAAGAGCAAAGTCCGAATCGAAGTGGAAAAGGTCAAGCCATACTATCTCTCCCTCATCGAAAAGGTAAAATTAAAGCACTAATTTATTGATTTTATTTGCTAATTTTTGTTTTACGAGTCCTTAATCTTTGTGTTAAAATCTTGCAGTACTTCCCAGCAAAGCTGAAATGGTGAATCCAAGCTTGCTGAAATGGTTAAAATCTTGAAAGATTAGAAGTCGACAGATGGATCCAAGCTTATAGAGTGCGCAGATAAATTATGGTTTCTCAGATTTAGCTGTGTTATAATTAATTAACAAATCCAATGAACAAATATATATATTTTATGGGATGATGATGTAATTTCAAGAAAAGAAACATGTACATAGTTTTCAACTGAATAAGCCACAATAGCAAGCAGAATCAGTGCAGTTCTATCTAGGTGGTCCACTTCTTTTGCTTCATTAAAGATAATTTGAACCTCTTAATTTTGTCATGCTTGTCTATTTTAATTGTACTATAGTACTATAAATTTTAATTTGAAACGTAATTGAAATAAGATAATGACCCTAAATGGTCCATGGGAATTTTAGAATTGTGCATGCATCCATTGACGAAATTCAGATGAAGTTTGGCACTTACTGTGCAAATTAGACTGTGATTTAGTCATGATAATAATAAAATTATCACACATAAATAATTCCACTTTTTAAATAATGCAATTATAGTTATTTTGACAGAAAAATCACGAATCTATGGTCCCGTAATAAAAATTTGATATTAATACTAATACTAAAAATTAATTAGAACATCAATCATAAACCTACGAAATCAAATTTTATTAATTGCAATCAAACCCAAAGACAATGGTCGTGAAAAAGAGAGACAAATCCCTTTACGTCTTTCTATTTGTCCTCTAATGTCATAAGCATATACCCATCACACTTCATAAATTCCCAAAATGTTAAGAAAACCTGACATTACAAATAATACACTGCAAAGCACTAAAGCTAAACCGTAATTTCTTTCTCATTTATTCACTGGAAAGACCTGAAGTAGGAAAAACAGAACATGGCTTCTGAGACCAATCTTAGGCTTCCAGTAATAGATTTTTCCTGCGCAGATTTAAAGCCAGGAACAACTCAATGGGAGAAAGTAAAACTCCAAGTCAGGAAAGCAGCAGAGGAATACGGTTGCTTTGAGGCTTTATTCCCAAATATTCCTGAAGAGCTCCGACAGGCGATGGATCAAGCATTGCACCAGATTTTTGCATTACCCACTGAAATAAAGAAGCTTAATGTCCACGAATTACCTTTCCATGGCTATATTGGATCAACTTCTCCCTCGTCTTTGTATGAGAGCTTAGGATTATATTATCCTGACAACTTTCACCAGGTTGAAAGCTTCACCAATATCATGTGGCCTCAAGGAAACATAAATTTCAGGTTTTACATGTCTTTTCATGGCAAATTATTAGAATTTTTTTATCGTTGAGGTTCGAATTTGAAATGTTCTATTGGCTCTGCTGGAAATTTTTAATGAACTATGTTTTGATTCGTGGCAGCCAAACTGTAAGTTCGTTCTCGAAGCCATTATCTGACCTAGATCAAATGATAAGAAGGATGATTGTGGAGAGCTTTGGTGTAACGAAATATTTGGAGGAACACTTGAATTCGACTTACAATATTCTCAGGATCACAAAATATGAGGCACCTAAAACCTCTGAGAAAAAAACAGGGCTAAGGTCTCACACTGACAAGAACACAACTAGCATATTATACCAAAGTCAAGTTGATGGATTAGAGGTAGAAACCAAAGACGGTGAATGGATCAATGTGAAATTCTCTCCCTACTCTCTTCTAGTAATAATCGGCGAATCTCTCAATGTAAGTCATTTTCCTTTCCCTGTACTTCTTTTGGATTGGGGTTTCAACTAGAAATTTCACAGTCCTGACAAGTCATTGGCATGTTGCTAGGCATGGACCAATGGAAGATTACATAGTCCACCGCATCGAGTAATGATGAGTGGAAACAAGACAAGGTACTCTGCTGTGTTGTTTACTGTACCGAAAGAAAGTTACATGGTAAAAGTTATAGAAGAGCTGGTGGATGAAGAACATCCTCTGCAATTTAAGCCTTTTCGATATCCGGAGTACTTGAAACTCCGATTAGCAGATGTTGGTAAGAGTTATGAATCTTCTTTGAAGGATTATTTTGGAGCATGAGCAAGTAACAGAGCACTATGTATGAATACCAATAATCTGTTCTGCACATGTATTTCACCTCTCCTCATTGCTGGCGGATTGGTTACCACTAGTTTCCCTTCTCCCTTGCAATTTTTTTCCTTGCAATTTATAAAAAAGTTTTAACAAGTGAAATTAGAATGTTTGCGTCTAATTCTCTAAGGGATCAAAACTTTTCCAATAAACTCAGCAAGTTAGTCTGAGTTTCAATGTTTTTGATATATAAGATTGGACCGCTAACCTAAAACTAAAATATTAAGCTGACTTATTATAAGACCATCAGAAAATGTTTGCCCTTCAAATTAAAGAACTTCACACTAATATATGATCAGCTGTATATATCCCTACAAGGAAATTCTTATACAGCGAGTAAAAAGGGATTAGCAAGCAAAATTAGCTACAATGATACTCGGTGTGTAGCAAAATGTTTTTCCTTTGATATGCCACTTATTTTAGTGACAAGATACATTTTTCTTCCCAAGTCTGTTGCTAAAGACCCTAATTAGCATCATTGGATGTCCTCACTGTTTCGGTCGCAATTTCCCGTTTTCCTGGTAGTGTTATGTGACAAGTCACACTATTAAATATTAATTGCCACCTACAAATTACATATACTGTAACAAAAGGTTGACTTTGAAAACCCATTTTAATTAATTATTCAAAAGATAAGCTTGCAAGTTAAAATACGTGTTCGCTATACACACACACACACACACTCCCCTCCCAAATCAAACTTTGAATTAAAACCGTCCTTCACATAAATAATTAACTGAAATTATGCTCTCAATATGAAACCTAAGGGTCCGATAGCCCAATGGCTATATATAAAGTTCATTTCTCCATATACCCCTTTACGAATATCATCAATAATCAAGTTTTATCAGCAGTTAAAACTTAAACTGGCAGCTTATTATCAAAGGTGTGTCATGGCAACTTTGCTTATCGTTGTCATGCTCTTACCCATACCAGGCAATGCTGCTCGGTTGAGCCATCAGGGTAAGACATCATCCCCCCAGAATTATATTTATTATAATAAAGTTATATTATTGGCGTTGAATGTTAGTGATATTAATTATGAATATATAAACATGAAATTGCTGGTATAATTGAAGTTGGTCTAAAGGAGGGGCCATGGTGTCCACAATGCACATGTTGCTCAACTCCACCACCTGGTTCTTGTTGCGATTGTTGCTCTGGTTCCATTCAGCCTCAAGAAAATGCCATGCCATAAGACGCATAATTTCCATAAACATAAAATCTATCATATGGTTTTCTTCAGCTCAAACTACCAAATATATGTGAATAAAATATTTGCTTGTACAGTCTCCTATATATCTATATATCTATATATATATGGGGACAATATTAACAATAACGTAAGATAAAATCCTAAAGTCTATATAACTTTTTTTTTTGTTTCATTTTTTGTGGTTGAATTGAAATAATTTCATACATCAATAAGTCCTCTACTCGAATTTTGAATGGATAAGATTGACAAAGATATCAAAATTCTGGTTGTTCCCATATATTTCGCAAGCCATTGCTGAGATTTGATATCCACTTGTTCCAGATGAAAAGGATGAAATAAATATCGAAACTCAAGACAAACAACAACTAACGGTGCTTGGTGCATGCACGTGTGTGCACTGTCGGATCATGTGAGATCAAACGTGCTTACTTGATCTAACGGTGCATATACGGACATCGACACAGCCAAGTAATTCTCCTCAACTGCTATTTAAAAATAAAAATTAAATTATTTATTAATAGAAAATTGACACATAAAATAAAGGAGTGAGGTAGTAGTTAGCATGCTTAGTTGATACTTCATAATTGATTTGATCCATGAATTAGACAAGAAACTTTTTTTTCAGCTACATCACCAATCCCTCTCCGCCATCACCGGGACAAAAAATGGTAAAAAACTTATCGGATAAAAAATTTATGGATCAAGCCAATCACAAATTCAACATATTGAGATTGCTCTAGTGCAAATTCCTTTCTTAAACAGTAATTTTTATTTGACTAACAGATATTAACAAATTTCCAGTCAAGTTCATTTGTTTTTAATTATTTCGATCCCCACAATGGATGGTCAAAACGATCAACATTTTCCTAATCCCTTATTATTACGTTGAAAATTGAGGGTCGATATATCTCTTCTTTGGAAAAGAAAATTGAATAGCAAAACGTTGACTCAAGGGTTAAGCAATTGTACAAACTACATTTGAATTCAAATAATACGGCACACAATTAAGTAATCAACTAAATAAATCAATCAACGCCCTCATGTGCACGCAAGACTCCAAGATCTCAACGCCTTTATAAGTTCATTTTTTCTGTATAAACACATGTACCAATCTCATCTCTAATTAAGTTGTATTGGTGTTAATCTAGTGCTATGGCAGCTAATTATCAAAGGTCTCTCATGGCACTTATCTTAATCATCTTAACGCTCTTACCGTTGGCCTTACCAGGCAATGCTGCTTGGTTCACCCATCAGGGTAAGACAGCATCAGCAACGAATTATATTAATTTTACTAAAATTCTGACGTTTATTGGTTTTGAATGTTAACAATAATAATCAATATGTTTATATATTTGCAGGTAGAGTTGAGGATAGTCTGAAGGTGGGACCTTTCTGTCCTCAATGCACATGTTGCTCCACTCCACCACGTGGTTCTTGTTGCAAATGTTGCACTGGTTCCGTTGAGCCTCAAAATACTGCCTGGCCATAGAATGCATTTGCTTCGGATCAAGTTATCAAATATATATGAATAAAACAGTTGTCTAATTATGTATCCGATAATAAAATTATAAATCTAGCTACATACAAAAGCTTGAATTTCGGATGTTAATTTTTGGGTAGTTATGTGTTAATAACGTTTATGAGAGGTCAATCTCTAATGCAAAACCAGATTTGTATTATTTAAGACCAAGTTCTTCCAATTAACAACTCCATTACAGAATATATATATATTCTTATATTTGTATCAGTTTTTTTCTAATATAACCTCATGAATTTCTATATAAATTAGGTGAAGTATTTGAATCCCTTGGCCGCGCATTTCTCTGTTTTTAAGGACTGAACAGTCCTTTAAGTCAGTTCTGGTTAACAATAGCAACAGTTTTCTAGCTTTAGTGACAGGTAGCTTTATGTTTTTTGCAGGGGTTTGGCGATACTTTATTGACAGTTTGGACATCGACATTTCTGTTGACTTTTAACAAAAGAAATAATATCTTTAGAGACGGACTTTTAGTGATCAGAGGAAACTGAACTTTTGCGACACCATGTTGACCTTTAGCACTCTTATTCTTTAGGGACAAACCTAAAATTTAGCGACGATTTCATAAACTTATAGCGACGCTGTGACTTCTTTAAACAACAGTGCTTCTGACTTTAAGCAACAGTTTTACTCTCGTTAACCACGGATGATAGACTCTTAATGACTCTGATGTTCACTTTAGTAACAGAATTGTTGTATATATCAGCAGTTAAGATAGCCCTAGAGAGGGTTTGGACATCTTTTAGCTACTTTTTACTTTTAGCAACAGTTCTACAATATTTGGCTACAGGATTTGCATTTTAGTGACAAGCTTCAATCTTTTGTAAACAGATTTATAATCTTAAGCGGAGTTTGAGTTTTGGCAGTGTAATATATTTTTACTGAGGGTTTGAAGCTTTAAGCAACGGCACTTATACCTTTTAGCAACAGACATTATTAGTTTTCTCATCTTTTACAACATTTCTTTGTACTTTTAATTACGCTTTTTTTCTCTTTAGTGATGATCTGATCTTTTTAGTGACCTTTTCATCCTGTGACGATATTAGCAACATACTATTTTCTTTATACACTTTTTTTCTATTTGGCGACACTATCCTTAATTTTTAGTCTACAGTTCAGTTTTAGTGACTGATGAAAAAGTTTTAACGGGCTTGACGTCTTTTAGGACAGTACTGTGACTTTTAGCAACATTTGTTTACTTTTGCAAATTCTTGGCGACAGTTTGTCCTCATTTAGCGACAGTTCCATATGTTTCAATTATTTAACAAAACTTTTAAATAGAAAATGAATTTTATTGTTAAAATAACTTTTATTTTCTAATTTAGTTTACACCATAAGCTTCATGTGTATGTTCTGATTTGTTATCTTTTATAATATAATAACTAGATAAATATTAGTTGAATATAAATATATCACTGTTTGTTATTTTACATTTTTAGTATTTTAAAATTTTTATTGATAGACAATGCTATATTTGTCTATATAAAATAAAAATAAGGGTTAATTTATTCTAAACAATTTTTACCCTACTTCATACATTATATATAGGGGAGAAGATTATTCAAAAGATAAGCTTGGAAATTAAGAATATATGTTAGCTACACGCACACACACCCCCACCCACCCACACCCCCTCTTCCCTAAATCAAACTTTGAATTCAAACCGTCCTTCACATAAATAATTAACTGAAATTGTGCTCTTAATATCAACCCTAAGGGTATATAAAGTTCATTTCTCCACATACCCATGTACAAATCTCATCAATAATCAAGTTTTATCAGTGGTTAAAACTTAAAACTATGGCAGCTTATTATCAAAGGTCTCTCATGGCAACTTTGCTCATCGTTGTCATGCTCTTACCCATGACTGTACCAGGCAATGCTACTCGGTTCACCCATCAGGGTAAGACATCATCCCCCCAAAATTACGTTTATTGTCATAAAGTTATAATATTATTGGCGTTGAATGTTAGTGATATTAATGACGAATATATAAAAATGAAATTGCAGGTATAATTGAAGTTGATCTAAAGGAGGGGCCATGGTGTTTACAATGCACATGTTGCTCAACTCCACCACCTGGTTCTTGTTGCGATTGTTGCTTTGATTCCATTCAGCCTCAAGATAATGGCATGCCATAGGACCCATAATTTCCATAAACATGCATTTAGCTTTCGTATGGGCGTCTTCAGGTAAAGTTACCAACTATATATATGAATAAAACATTTGCTTGTGCAATCTTCCTGGCAATTATATATAGACTTCAATAATTAAAAATATTGTAAGATGAAATTCTAAAGTCTATTGACCTTTATTTTTTTTTTCCGTGGTTGAACTTAAATTTCATCCGTCAATAAGTCCTCTACTTGGATCGCGAGAGGATGAGATTGACGAAAGTATTTAAATTCTAAAATTGTTCTCATATATTTAGAGCACTTGGCGTGGCCAATTTCTTAAAGTAACGACCCCATCACTCAATGTTGACAGCAAAGCTACAAAAAGACAGATAGAGGACTCTCGATTGGGCCCCTAAATTTCAATTTTAACTATTTGAAATACTAAACAAAAAAAATTAAAATTAACAAACGGTTGTGAGAGACTTGTCACGCTAATATAAGCTTGCAAGTCAAGAATATGTATTATAGAACTTATGTTCAACCAATATATTTATTCTTGTACGTACATCAGCAATACGAAATCGAACATTGAATTCCAACTTTACGGCAAATAAATGATATACTAATTTGACCGTTACCTTAAAAAAAAAAAACAACTAAAATTTGACCCTTAATGTGAACCCTAACAGCCATATAATTTCATATCTCCGCAAACATTTTTACCGATGATCTGGTGTTTGTAGCTATGGCAACTTATGATCAAAGGTCTGTGGGGGCAATTATCCTCATCATACTCGTGCTTTTACCATTAACTATACCAGGCAATGCAGCTCGGTTGACTCATCAAGGTATGCACATCGATCATGGGCCATAAATTATATTAGTTGTAATGGAATTCTGATGTTTATTGGTTTTGAATGTTAACAATAATAATCAATATATATTTATATGTTTGCAGGTATAGTTGAGGTTAGTCTGCAGGAGGGACCTCTCTGTCCTCAGTGCACATGTTGCTCCACTCCACCACCTGGTTCTTGTTGCCAATGTTGCACTGCTTCTGTTCAGCCTCAAGATAATCCCATGCCATAGGATTTATAATATTATATTATCTTTTTGCTTATTATAATATCAAATATATATGAATAAATTAAATGATTGCTTACTTGAAGTATATCTGTTTGTAACATATCCTTCGAAATCGTATGCAAATAACAAAAACATATATAGGGGTGAGCATTTGGTCGGTTCGGTTTTGGACCGAACTGATTGAACCAAAAACCAAAATTTAGAAAATATATGAACCGAATCGAAACCGAACTATGTAAAACCGAGAACCGAATGAACTGAAATAATTTCGGTCGGTTCGATTTGGTTCTGGATCAATATGGGCTTATGTTTTATTGGGCTTTTAACCTATATGGGTTCATAAATTAAATTAATTTATATTCAACAAAATAAATTCATTTAAAATAACTAAAATGAAAATAATATACATAAATTTATTATATTATGTCTATAATAAATACTAATCAAAATATTTTATTGGATTTATTAAGAATTAATTAATTGATAATTAATTCGTAAGAAATATTATAATAAAAAGATTTAAATAACTATTATAAATATATATTTTTTTGTGTTCAATATTATTCAACTTTATTGAAACACAAATTTGCGTTTTCTTTTCCCTATAAAATTGAGTTAGCATGAGAAAATTTTATTAGGATTAAGTGTATTTTTATAGGATTAACCAAAACTAATTTGATTTAATATGAAATTGTATCTATATTTAGAGTTATGAATATATTCAAACTTTACAAGATAGGAAACTAATGTAAACAAAGGTTAAAATCCAGGAATTTCAGGTTGTGCTTTTCCAATTAAAAAATTTATATTAAGTTATTTTACTTACTTTTAATTTTGGCCGGATTAAAATTTTAATTGACAATAAAACAAAACTTGTAAAGTTAAAAAAAATGAAAAAAAAATTAAAGTAAAAAACAAATGTTAAAATCCAGGAATTTCAGGTTGTGTTTTTCCAATTAAATTAAAACTTTAATTGACAATAAAACAAAATGAAAAAAAATTAAAGTAAAAACCGTAGAAAACTGTAAATGTGCCTTCATTGGGATTTGAACACGGGATCGCTTACAATTATACATGTGTTCCACGACACCCATTCAAAGCCTATTTCCTGAAATCTTAATACTATAAAATATATATATATATATATATATATATATATATATATATATATATATATATATATATATATATATATATATATATATATATATATATATAAACTTCGGTCGGTTCGATTTTTTCGGTTTTTTAATTTTAAAAATTGAACCGAATCGATAAAACTAAATTTTAATTTCGGTTCAAAATCGAACGAACCGAAAACAAAAAAAAATGAACCAAATAGACCAAAATCAATTTGATTCAATTCAGTTTTCGATTCCGGTTCGGTTCTGCACACCCCTAAACATATAGTTGCATGACGTACGTGAGGAAACCTCTTGCTCTTTTCTTTTCAATTAACTTTATGATTAATTGTAAGTCCACAACTTTTGATTATTGAATTTAAAATATTTAATACCCATCACCGAATCCGATCGATGCCCAACATATAAGAAGTTGAGATTTACACTAACGTTCAAATTTTAATAGAAAAAATTTCCCCTCCGTTGCAATAACATTAATGAAATAGAAAATCTATTAATTTGTACTGACATTATATTGTGATTTCTTTAAATAGTATGAGTGAAATGCTAATTGAAAATAAGAATTTCATGAAAGATTACAACATATATATGCATGTATACTTAATTTTGTGCTTCTGAATGAATTCAGATGTTAAGGATTTATGGTTTATGTCAATTTCCAAAACTTAGCAAGTCAATTTCCCAATCTTCAAGATTGACTTCATTCAAAAAAACATAAGATAAAGTAAAAGCTCTATATATAATTCTATGTAGTTGATGAGTTTAAATTTCTAATATAGTGAAAGCTCACATTGATATATATCAGAACCTCACTAGAAGCATTTTAGATAGATTTTATAGGTTTTCAATGAATTTTTTTTTTTAAAGTAAATTTCCGGAAAAAAATTTATTAGGGATACAAATGTAATTTAAAAAAAATAAGAGAACAAAAAAAGACATTCAGAGCCAAACAAGGCAAACCAGAACCAAAAAATACGTTAGGGGTAAATTGAATCTTTCAATAAAACTTTAGGACAAAATAGAACTTTATCCCTATGGAAAAATTATATGGCAAACTGTGATTGGCTTGGCTGAAAAAGTTTACGATCCAAACAAGAAGAATCCTACAAAATTCAATATTCATATTATGCTTGCCGTTGAGCTTGTTAGGAAAAAAAAATCTCATAGTGGATAATTAAAGAAAATAAGAAATGCTTATAGAATTAACTTCTAAATAATTTTTAAGAAATTGCGAGCCCACAATTATTAAGTTCATCGCTCTAAATGCACATAAATTTAATAGGGTAGGACCTACTTGGATTAAAATGTAAAACTTGCGCTAAGGTGATGAAAAAAAGTCCAAGTAGATTTAAAACAGTAAATTAAGCAAATGACAACTGGATAAATCATCATATCCAAATTCCTTTAAAAAAAATTTATTAGACTAAATCATCGTATTAAAAATATCAGTCAAGTTCATTTGTTTTAATTCTTTCCCACAATAGATGGTCAAAATAACCAATATTTTTTTAACCCCTTATAATTACCTTGAAATTGAGGGTCTCTTTAATAATAAGGGAAAAAATTTGAATACCGAAAGGTGGACTATGAACAGGGTTATAAGTCAAATTAATCTTTGAATCCAAATAGTACGGCACATAAGTAATTAACGTAATGAATTAACTATGCCCTTAGAACACGCAAGGCTCCGAGATCTCCACGCCTATATAAGTTTATTTTTTGTGTCCAAACACATATACCAATCTCACCAATAGTCTACAGCCATGGCAGCTTATTATCCAAGGTCTCTCATGGCGATTATCCTAATCGTTGTTGTGCTCTTACCCTTGACTTTACCAGGCAATGCTGCTCGGTTCAGCCATCATGGTAAGGCAACATCAGCTACCGATTATATTAATTATAATAAATTCTGATATTATTGGTGTTGAATGTTAATCATATTAATTAATTATCAATGCATATATATATTTGCAGGTGTGGTTGAGGATAGGGTGAAGGGGAGAATATTTTGTCCACAATGCTTATGTTGCTCAACTCCACCACCTGGTTCTTGTTGCAAATGTTGCGCTACTTCTGTTCAGCCTCAAGATAATTCCGTGCCATAGGAGTATATTTGCTTCAGATCCACTTACCAATTATGTATGAATAAAACAGTTGTCTACCTCTAGCACTACATCAATTTGCTTATACAATCTCCTATCGGCCATTATATGTGTACAATAATAAAATTATTGTGATATAAAAGTCTAAAGTCAATCACATCATCGCCAGCTTCACTCTGTAACAGACATTAATTAGTGTAGTTACAAACAAATGCTTGAAATTTAGATATGAATTTGTGGGTAATTATGCGTTAATGTTTATGAGCGATCCATTATGTATAACCAGTTTTGTAATTATTTTAGACCAAGTTCACTCGGTTGCTAAAAGTTATTACAAACCAATTCCTAGCCAATCCAAAACACCTACGGGTCGTTATATTTGGCACGTGTGTGCACCTCTTTCGTAGCGACCATGAAATTTTTTTTGTGTAAATCTAATCTGAGTTTTTCATGAACCATAGTTATGTATATAAAACAGCAAGCATATGTGTATGTACGATAAGGCAACCTGACATTATACAATTATATAACTTAGGAAGGAGGACCACAAATGGTCCCAAGGAGGACCGCAAATGGTCCCTGCGTTCATGACACACTTTTGCATTTATCCAGAGACTAAATTAAATTGGTTGGAATTGAAAATGACGAAATTATTTTTAATTTTTCAATGAAGTCCCAACAAGAAATATGACTGCACAATATATATATTATATATTATCCTTCACTATCTTAGAGTACAATAATTTGATATATGATGAAAGCCTGCTTTATATAAGTTATGATTCTTTTATCCTTCACTATCTTTTATCCTTCACTATCTTAGAGTACATAATTCACTATCTTATGCATATATGCCAATCATAACATTTTTTATTATCACCATGACCAATCATGATGCTTGATAATATATACAAAAAAGCGAATATTATAAACCCTTGATTGTTTTTTAGTCGCTGAATTATGCTGATATACCCATCAAACTTTATTTTTTCAGAAGAGAATAATTCTGTATAAGTGACTTGATTGTAGTTTTGGAAAATACAGTGAGCAATTGGAAAACGAAATGGGATCTGAAAAAATTCTTAGCCTTCCAGTGATAGATTTTTGTAAGCAAGACCTAAGGCCAGGCTCTTCTGCATGGAACTTGGTGAGATCTGAAGTTCGAAAAGCAGCTGAAGATTATGGTTGCTTCCAGGCCTTGTTCAACAACATTCCTGAAGAGCTTGAAAAGGCAATAAATCGAGGATTAGAAGAGATCTTTGAATTACCTTTAGAAACAAAGCAAAGTAATGTTTCTGAAAAACCTTTCCATGGTTATCTCGGATCAACTTCACCAATGTCACTATACGAAAGCCTGGGCATATCTGATCCTGACAGCTTCGACAATGTCCAGAATTTCACCAATCTCTTGTGGCCTCAAGGAAATAAACAACTTAGGTTTGAGCCATTAATATATAATCAATTTCATGCTAAGATTGATGAAAATATGTACTTACGGATTGTAATTTTTTGGCAGTGAAGGTGTGCATTCATTCAGTGAGCGGGTGGTGGAAATAGATCAAATGATAAGGAGGATGATTGTGGAGAGTTTGGGTGTGGAGAAGTATTTAGAGGAGCACTTGAACTCGACTTACTATTTCCTAAGAGTCGCCAAATATAAAGGACCACGAACTTTAGAGAAACAGACAGGATTAAAAGCTCACACTGACAAGAACATACTAAGCATTTTCTACCAAAATCAGGTAGATGGATTAGAGATTCAAACCAAAAATGGAGACTGGATCCCAGTTCTGAAACTCAAACCAGGTTCTTTTTTCATCCTAATTGGGGAATCTCTCACTGTGAGTCATTTCTCTTTTCATTTCAAGAATAATATTCAACAACCAACACCACAACTAAAATATTTAGAACAGATCTATGAGAAAAGGACTGAATTAAGCCAATAACATTTTCCCATAAATGGAATTTAATTTTTCTTTTTATTTTTATATATGACATACGCTTCATTAAAGCAAGAAATTTGCTATTGAATTCAAATCCACTAAAAGCTTGATTACTAGAGAGCCAAGCTTGTCTTCAGCCTAGCTTGGCCCGGATGTCATATAAATTGAGGCCTTGTAAGTCTGATATGAGCATGGCCTGACAAAGCTAATGGGCTTGGACATCAGTAAACAATACAAAAGCCCGGTTTCTTTTTATTTATTTTCTTTTTATTTATTTTATTTTTTTAATAATCAATAGAATAGGCAATTGGATTGAAAGAGGGGAATTTGGATTTTGTAGGCATGGGCAAATGGTAGAGTGCACAGTCCATACCACAGGGTGATGATGGGTGGAAATGAGGCAAGGTATTCAGCTTCAATGTTTTCAGTGCCGAGGGAAGGATACATCGTAAGAGCTCTTGAAGAGCTAGTGGATGAAGACCATCCTTTGCTATATCAGCCTTTTGATTATGCTCAATACCTTATGCGTCGCTTTGAAGATTATACCAAGATTCAACCTGTTCCTACTCTTGATAACTATTTTGGTGCTTGATTATCAAGACTTTATATATATATATATATATATATATATATATATATATATATATATATATATATATATATATATATATATATATATATATATATATATATTACACTTCAATAAATTTGTTGGCCATGTTATTTCAGATTCAAGGGGTGCAGACAATTATTTTACTGGTCACCCTTATTTTTAATTCGTTTAAAATTAAGAATGAATTAAATATCATTGAAGTTTATGTGGCAAACAAATTAGGACAAATGTATTTGAATGGTATTATTAGGCATTGTATTGACATAAATTGATTAAAATTTTATGAGTTGTAAATAAATTAGATTAGGTTGCATTGGATTAATGACTCAAATCGTATCACTCAATTTTTAATTTTTTATGAAAAATAAAAAATTATGTATATTTAACCTAAATAATTATTTTTATATTCACAAAATATAAAAAGTTATTAAATTACTTATAATATAAACCGAATCATATTTATTACATAAGTGAATCGAATCACTTTTTTGATTATACAGATCGGATTGAATTCGCACCACATTTTAGGAAGGGAAATTTTGAGCCTCTAAATTGATATGCAAATACTTTGTTAGACGATGTATTGATATTTATCCAAATATATATATGAATGTTTTTGTTGTATTTCTTGCAAGAAGCTGTTTCTGTATTAATTATGTGGCATTTAAGACACGCAATAATCCCTATCAACTTTCCATATACAAACACGCACTCAGTTCGTTTAGTTATTGTCCCACTAATAACTATATTAAATATTTTAATAAACGGGCCATCCACACTTGTTGACTTTTATGCTCCGGAAGAGAAATGTTGTAATTGCAACCAACTTCCTAATTTTCCAGGAAACTGATCAAGTCAAGCAAAACATTTTACAGAAACGAGACTTCTCCACTTCTTATTTCATTTATCTACCAATTTACTGTTTTAAGAGCATTTCTTACTTCACAAATAGTATTCAACAACTTATGATCTAAGAATGAATTCATGCGCTGGCCTGGGTTTAAAAGTCTATTGACTAATGAACTTTAATATATAAAGTAGAGTTGAATCAATCATTCCAACACTCAACTTTAGAAGTTGTAGAAGTCTTTACAATCTAAGTTCAATAAAACGTTACAAAGTCTATGAGAAAATAAAATACATATTCATGCGAAATCCACATGAACTTTCCAATTCAAAGAACGCCTAATTAAAAAAGATTTGCATTACGTGTCTAATGGGTCGAAGACTTTCATCAACTATTCACCTTGCATGTCTATGTAAAGTTTCTATATAACTCATTCCATCTTATATTTTGATCAACAAATTAATTAAATTAATAAGTTTGTTTTCTTATAATTCAGCAATGGAAATCAAATTCTCTAATTCTATTTTGGTTACTCTCTTCATCTTCTCCATGATATTTTCTATGGCGATAACAAATGAAGCAGCTAGAAATCATCCACCGCCTAGAAAGGATTATCCAGGTAATTAATTAAATTATTTTCTTATAAAATTTAATTTAATTAGTTTCTCAATACACACACATATATAATATTGTAGTTCTAATTAATACGATGAGTTTTACTGGTTGTAGGATTTGGCGGTGGTGAGAGGGTATACTGTTTACATTGTGCTTGCTGTGAACCTCCACCAAGTCCAAGCCAGTGCTGCAAGTGCTGTTCTGCTGCTGCTGCTGCTGTGAAACAGACAAATAACACCACTCCTTGATAATTTTTCCAGTAATATGAACTAATTATTCTTGAATAATGTGTCTGAACACAGATATGCTTTCTATAATTTTGTAATGCAAGATAATTTCCTTTTCGATAATTCAATATAATATACTGTTGCTTTTAATTAAATAATTAATTAACATGCATATTTGTCCTTTTTGATAAAGATAAAATGCATCTTTTAATATTGAACATTTAAAAAATATGCGATCTTTTGTTTAATTGACTCTTTTGTATAGTTTAAGCTGTGATGGTACGTTTATTTACTTTAGTACTAGAGATAATAGCCTAAATGCAAGTATGCGATAATATATCTAAAAATTTTATGCAATTTGAACAAACTTTAGAGTTTATGGGTCAATTTGTGAAAATATTGAAAATTCAAACCGGGTCAAATTAAAAAAAATTTAATTAACAGCTTTGATTGTATATATACATAAAATATAAGGTAGCAATAAGATGTATTTTGCCTTTTTTTTAAATCACCGGTTACCACAAGTTATACAACAACCAGAAAAAATCAACAGTCTTCTCATATAATAATTTTATTTTCATGAATTATATACATTAAATCTGTTATATATAATTCATAAAAGAGCAAATTAATTCATAAATCTATTAGAATTCATGAACCACTTATATAGTAGTATAAGGTCATAATTAAGTTTCACTTAAAGGCAAATAAAAACTTATACAACTAACTACTCTTAGATACACATTAAATATTGTGTGCTAGCTGCATTATAGGATCAATTAAATGTAAATTGTGAGAAGCAAAGCTTCTAATTCAAACAAAACCAAGCGACTCTAACAATATTTTGTGATATTGTTGTCCCTAAATTAGAGGTCATAGGCACTTCAATTAAAATTATAAATAAATCAAAACCATAATTATCCTTATTCACTAAGTATTAAGCAATTCCTCTTCAGTCTTTTTTGGTGGAACTCTTCATTGTTGCATCTTTTGGGCCATAGCCTACAATTGTCTCTCATTAATTAATCTTGTATTGCCTATTAAATGTTGGACCTAATAATAATTAGTTTAGATTGAACAAACTAATGCTTAGTTTGGATGATAAAAGAGTTATTTCTTGTCTTTAGTTTATATAACGTCTTGTTGGTGTTGAGTTTATAATAAAATGGAGATAATTAAGGTTAATAATAAGTTTTCCTTTGTTATTATTATAATTAAGGAAATAGTCCCTTGGAGTATTCTAATTTTTAAATTTAATTTACAATTATATATACTCAAAATTCCTATTTTAACAGAAAATTTGATAAAACTAGGGGCAGAACTAAACCGGGCCTCTGAAATTTTTAAAATTAAATTTTTATAAATGAATTTTTTTAAATAAAGCTAATATTAGCCCTCTTGAAAATTTTTGATATTATATTTTTATTCATGAAATTCTATATTTTTTTAAGAAAATTGATATTAGTCTCTAAAATTATATAGAATTTCGTTATGATTATTATGTATTTACTTAAAAAATATTTATATTTACTTCAACTCAAATTATATTTTTCCATATAACAAATCCTTTGCATTCATTTTTGGCCCCTCAAATGTAAATTTCTAGTTACCAGCTAGAATTATGGCTTTAGGTTATAAACTATCTCTTGTAAGCTATACAACTCTGCTAGTTTGCCATTTTCACACTAATAACTTATAGAAATATTTGATTTATATTTTGTTAGATTAGTTAACAAAAAAAGTAAAAATAAGATTAAAAAAAATAAGAAAGATTAGTTAACAAAAATTATGTTATGAGCGAGTAGTCATTCAGTACATGTATATATTATGAAATTGTTAGATTGCACACACTCTAATAAAATGACAGTCCAAATAATCTGTGCGTATCAAATTACAATGCATTACAGGCCAACTAAAAAAAATAGATAAAATATCTTTTTCAAAAGTCATATTATAATTTTTTATTAGAATAATATTTTTATTTATGGATCGAGCCGCTAACTTATTATCATGTCAAGTTCAATCTTTCTATTTCAACCAATTAATAATATGGTGAAACAAATTAAAACTTTCTAATTGATGAGACCACACATGAAAAAAATGAGAAAGCATACGTGATTATTTAATTAACGCCAATAATAAGGGCATAATTTGGTATATAAATATGCATTAATTACATCTCCATTTTCCATTAGCAAAGAAACCAATAACTATGAAAATATACTTTCATCCAATTGATCATAGCTATCAACGGCTGCACCTTAACTCTTCAAGGCATATCGTGGTGACTCCAGTTTTAATAACTTTGATTTTATCTGCTTGGTTAATATTTAATTAAAAATACATAAAATTTTAAATTTAATTTTTTTAATAATATTTATAATTGTAATTTAGTATTATATGTTTTTTTAAAAAATATATAAATGAAATGTCTCAACCCTCGTACTGATTCTTATTTTCAAATCGTTAGCAACTTAGCATAATATAATAATACAAATAAAATATTTCAAGTGTTAATTATGTTGTGTGGCACATTATCATGGTCTAACACTGCTAACTCAGGAAGTTGTTGGGCTCAGAATTCTATCAGCATGTTCGAGGAAACAGTGGCCCAAATTGGCGATGTTTATGGAGAAAATTGCATAGAATGCCACATTATATTTCATTTTGGAGAAATTAAGGTTACCACATCTTACCTGGACCAAAATTAGCAGCCCTTTTGGTAGCAAGGAACATTTTTTTTAATTAAATAATGGCAGCGAGGAGCATTAAAAATACATTAACTCTGCTTATTTCGCAAATAATATATATTTTTAGTAATTTTACTTAAAAAAGTAAATTTTATTTAAAAAATATATAATTTATACCAATTAGCCTTTCAACTACCGAATATTACTTCATGAAATTGCTTATGACCTCTTAAAATGTATTAAATTCAGTTCTTATGTAGTTCTCTCTTATATTGTAAATAAAAATATTTCACTTTAATTGGTGTGAAAATTTATAACAGGATTTTGTTTTTACGAATATAGAAGAATAGTTTTTAGAATAACTATTGCGAAATACTATGAGATAAGTTATTATTATTGTTATTATTATTTTTTTTTTATGAAAGATATGCTTTCAAAAATATATTTTTCAAAAACGTCTTAATTTCTCGAAAATAAATGAAGTCTAATAAGAAACTTACACGTGAGCATCAAGATATTTTCCTCATTTAATTTTGGACATCAATGTACTCATCTTATTCTTAAATAAACAAGTGTTCACTTTTTTAAAAATTACATGCAGTTCAAAAGATTAATTAATTCTGGTTCAAATCTTACCCTCCTTGCCTCAAAATATATTATTTCGATTTATTTAAAAATAAGTATTCACTTTCAAAAAATATGATATATATAAATTCGATCTTTAAAATATGCCTTATATAGTTATATACAATAAATATTAATTTAATTTTCAAAATATAACTAATAAATAATTGCCTCTTTCTAAGAAGACAAATGAGTAAAAATACAGAATAATAACTGAGTGTTTTTAATTTTTGTGTAAAAAAGAAAATAAATACATATTTATAAGTGGAGTGAGCTTTTAAATTTATTTTCTTTTAGGGGTTCTGTTAATTATACTAGCAAAAAGTAGCAATAATATCCATCTTCTGATAAAAATATATCTTTAAAGGACTAATTTTATTTTATACTTGGGCAATTTTTTCCTTCAAATTTATGGCAGCAAATTGGCAATCAAGCATTTAAGACGGACGAAAACAGGATGACTTTAATCACGAAATGTTGAAATAATTGCAAATAAGTAAAAAAGAATCGCAGAATAATAATAAATGAAAAACGGTTAAGTGATATTGTCCTTCATCAATGGGTGATATACTCCCATAGTTATATTCCAACATGGCAACTAATGTAACCATTATTTTATTAATACTTAAATTTAATTTTTAAATTAAATAACAATTAAATTTAATCAATAAATATCTAATTATATAAATTTTGAGTAGTAAAGAAAAAAATAAAAAAAAGAAGGATCAACCAAAATTTAATACGGCATCATTTTGGCGTGTGTATATATATATATATATATTATTTTTTTATTTTTAAATTTTTAATCACGTTTTATTTATTTTCTGTTTTTCATATCACTGCCTTTTTGTCTCACTGTATTTTCGTTGCCGTCAACCTCCAAATTTTGATATTAAAATGATATAACTTTGCTAATGATTTAATTGGTTTAATTTTAACAGTTTTTGAATATTAAAAATCGAAGCAATGTAATCAGATTTTTATTTTAAAATAGGACCAAATATATTAAATTATTTTTAATTTGATTTGATTTTCGATCTGATTCGATAGGGTAAGAACCTGTTCGATTTTTTTAGTCCCAATGGAGACCCAAAACTCAACTCGAACCCATCTGATCTGAAAAATAAATGATCCAACCAGAACGTGACCTGAACCCCGACCTGATCCATTTGCCAGATTATTTAAGACCAATTCTGTACCGCTACACATCCCAATCAATGCTATAAATGCAGAGCTTTGATCACATAAAAACTTGTAGGCTGTTCAATCAACCCCTGGACTAATTAACTTAGTTGGTTTTAGTCTTTTTCAAGTCTTCAATCCATGATTTTAATGCATTATATTTTACAGGCACAGCTATTCTTTCTTCCATGGAGGAAAAAATGGATTTCAAATTTAGAACAATATGGGGTTGGGATTCCATTTGTTGGCACATCTTGCTGGTGTTTTTAGCTGTTTCCTGAGATAAAATGTTCAACTACTGTTTTGGCCACTGGAATTTCAGGAACTACCAATTCTGAAACTATTTTTAAGATTCAAAAACTTGCTAGAAGGAAACTTGACGATATAGCTGGTAAGTAAGTCTCCATGTTCAACCCAATATGGATTAAATCATTTAATTCATTCATACAGACTCTGTTTGGTGATTACAGGGGCCATAAACATTGATTGTGGAATATCAGAAGAAATCACTTCTCCAGATAACAAAACGGGCATTCATTACAATTGGGATCGGGCATTTATTGACACTGGAGGGAATAACAACATATCTGATGATTACATTTCTGATGAACTTCCAATTTCTCTAATGACTGTCAGGAGTTTTCCTCAAGCAAATAGAAGCTGCTATACCTTGAAACCACCGGAACGCAAAGCAAACATCTACTTGATCAGAGCCTCCTTCATGTATGGAAATTATGATAATCTAAACAAGTCGCCAATCTTCAATTTGTATGTGGGAGTTAATTTGTGGGATACAGTGAAGTTTGACAATGCATCTCATATTGTAATTAAGGAGATGATACATGTTCCTATAATGGACTCTATATATGTTTGTCTGCTTGACACTGGTTCAGGAACTCCTTTTATATCAGCTCTAGAGCTAAGGCATTTCCATAATTCCAGTTATAAATCAGAATCTGGAGCATTAGTTCTCTACAAGCGGCTCGATTTTGGCTCAATAACCAATGATATAGTGAGGTATCCATACATTTGATTTATGGAAAATGAACCAAAATGATTACTGATTAACATAGTTGTTCATTAATGCCCGACTCAGGTACCACGATGACTCTTACGATCGTATATGGTATCCTTATAACTTTCCTCTGTGTGCTACGCTGAATAATTCCTATGCAGTTGATTCCTTAAGAAGTACCGACTTCAATTTGCCATCCAAAGTGATGCAAACTGCTGTGCAGCCAATAAATGGCAATGAAACACTAAGTTTCCAATTTGATATTGGAGATCCTAATAGAAGATTCTATGTGTACATGCACTTTGCTGAGCTGGAAGTTCTGCCTTCGAACCAATCTAGAGAATTCAACATTGAATTAAATGGTAAGGTGTTGAGAGAAGGTGTTGTTCTTAAGTACCTGCAATCAACAACTATAACTACCCCGGAGCCGGTGAGAGGAGCCAAGCTTAACTTCTCTCTGTATAAGTCCGCGACTTCTACGCCTCCTCCAATTCTAAATGCACTGGAAATATATTTAGTAGCTGATTTCTGGCAGCAGCCAACACACCAAGAAGATGGTATGTAGAGTTATAATCCAGCAACATATATTTGTGTTTTGTCGAAGTTTAATTTGCTTATATTTGTTATATAGTTGATGCAATTGAGGACATCAAGCCAAGCTACGGTGGTAGAGGATGGCAAGGAGATCCCTGTGTGCCTCTTCCTTCTTGGGATGGGTTAAATTGTAGCGATGGAGGCTATGATCCCCCAAGAATTATCTCTTTGTGAGTACTTATATTTGAATAGGAAAAAAAAATAATAAAAAAAAACATAAAATCAGCTACTTATGCCGAAGATCTTGATTGCATTCAGGAATTTGTCTTCAAGAGGATTAACAGGGCATATTTCATTTTCTTTTTCCAAATTCAAGTTATTGCAGTCCCTGTAAGTACAAAAATCCACCTTCACGGATGAAAGTTTGTTCCAGCATGCAATGTAACTTTGTGATAATTAAAAACATGGTTTATTTTCTTCAGGGATTTGTCTAACAATAGCCTAACAGGACCTCTGCCTGAATTTCTATTACAACTATCGAATTTGAGGATTCTGTAAGTTACGTGTACCGTATCAAAAATCTGCATTCTTTAGCAAGAAAATGAGATGGTTTTTAATTGAAATGCAGGAATTTAGATGGAAACAAACTCTCCGGTTCAGTTCCTTCGGCTCTAATGGAAAGATCTACCAATGGGTCATTAACATTAAGGTTTATTGCAATTCTGTAATAATTTTCGCACTGTGGTATAATTGTCCTGTAAATTAAGCTCCTTTTCTATTTCTTGAGAATGATCATTTTAATGACAATTAACCTAATGATAGGTTGGATGGGAATCCAGAGCTTTGTCTGTTATCTGGATGCAAAGAAGAGAAGCAAAGTATTGTAATTCCAGTAGTTGCAACCCTTGTTCCCCTGGTATTCATCTTTATGGTATTCATTATCCTGTGGAGACATAAAAGAAAAATAGGTACCTATATTTTCTAAATGTCCCTAATAATCAGTTGAATTTAGTTTAACATTCAGATTTCTAGAGGTAGCCAGAAGCAGCTAAACTAATGAAAAATTGCAATGGTATATGAAGTGGCAATGGTTTCTGACAAATCCCACAAGGAGGAGGTATCATCATTAAATTCAGATAACAGACAATTCGCTTATGCTGAGATTGTCAGAATTACCAATAACTTCAGTACAGTTATTGGTAAGGGAGGATTTGGAACAGTCTATCATGGCTACTTGACTGATGGTGCTCAAGTTGCTGTCAAAATGCTCTCTTCAACATCAGCTCATGGCTCCAGTCAATTTCGAACTGAGGTATGATACAATTATCATAAATCTTGAATTGAAGTAATAAGTAATAACATGTGCGATTATAATATAGTATTTTTCCGCTGAAAAATAATTCTTGACAGGCTCATCTCTTGATGAGAGTACATCACAGGAATTTAGCTTCATTTATCGGTTACTGCAATGAGGCTACTAACATTGGGATAATCTATGAGTACATGGCTCGTGGAAATTTAGAGCAATATCTATCAGGTATCAACGCGGCAAATTTTTACTTTTGTATCTTTCCCATTTCTGAGACTTATCTAGGTTGGCCATGTTATGCTTGCAGATAAATCCAAGGAAACTTTGACTTGGAAAGAAAGACTGCAAATTGCTGTGGATGCAGCACAAGGTGAACAATATAAAAACTCTCATTGATTTGAAATTCTGAAATTCTAAGATAAGTTGATGTTCCATATTAACTTATCATAGAATTAATTATGCAGGGCTAGAGTACTTACACCATGGGTGCAAGCCTCCAATAATTCACAGAGATGTGAAGACTGCCAATATCCTCCTGAATGACAATTTGCAGGCCAAAATTGCAGATTTTGGATTCTCAAAACTTATTCCATCTGAAAGCAGGAGTCATTTATCAACTGTAGTTGTTGGCACAGTTGGATACCTTGATCCTGAGTAAGTCCTAAAGCCTGGAATGCCTTACTGTCATGAATGCACTTCTATGATTTTTGAAAACACTCCTCAATTACTATATTCATTAATTAGTTTGGTTTTTGCAGATATTACTCGACCAGCAGGTTAACTGAGAAAAGTGATGTGTATAGCTTTGGAATTGTGCTATTAGAGCTAATTACAGGGCAGCCTGCAATAATAAAAAACCCTGATGAGAACGTTCATATTGTTTACTGGGTAAGTCCTTTTATTGAAAGAGGAGATATAAGAAACGTTGTTGATCCAAGGCTACAAGGAAATTTGGATACAAATTCTGTATGGAAATTTATGGAGATAGCAATGTCATGTGTACCATCAATTTCAATTCAAAGGCCAACCATGAACTATTTAGTGGCAGAATTAAAGGAGTGCTTAGCAGAAGAAATTGCTCGTGAACAGATGGAGAAGGAAACTATCCGATTAAGCAATTCATTTGAAATGATTACTGTGGATCTTGACGCAGAAATGGGTCCTGAAGCCAGATAGATATGTGAAATAGCAAACTGCTTTTGTTTTAATATCGGATTGAATTAAAAATAAGTGTGTAAATTCATATTTATTTATGTTTTTGACTAAGCAATTTATAAAAGGCTGACCGGGTGAGAGACGCTGGCCCTGCCTCTCTGTTCCATAATTTTTGTCCATTTTATTTGTCACACTGATTAAAAAATCGTTATTATTATGGTTAATAGATAATTTTTTTCTGTAACATTTTTTTTTAATTATATCCATCCCAAATATAAAATGAGTAATTAAATATTATTAAAACTATGAAAATCATGATTAATATGAAATATAATAGATAATATGAGTAATTAAATATTATTAAAACTATAAAAATTATGGTTAATATAAAATACAAAATTTTAAATAAGAGTATAATAGATAATTTATAAGTTAATTACAATGTAAAAAGGGAAAGTGAATAATATTTTGGGATAGACTAAAATTGAGAAATGAACAAAAATTATGGAACAAAAAGAGTAATAATTTTGAACAAAACTCTTAATCTAAAATATAATTTAAGATTGAGGATTAAATTGTAAAATTTTTTGACTCAAGTTAATTAAACAGTGGAAATGAAAGACTAATTAGATTTATTTATCGCTAACTCTCATCACCATTTTAAGTTTTAACTCTCAAGGAGGAGCCCTGTTCGCGCGGTTTTCAGGGGTTGGAAAATCTAAGCCTTTCGATATGCATAATCTAAGCTTTTGAGTTTTAACTTGGACAGACAAACAAAATTATAATTATAACATTAATCACCTTCAAGTGGATAAAAAAAAACTGAAGATGGATAATGAAAAGAAATTGTTGCTGTTTCTTGTATTTGTTTCCTGAGCTCTTTGACACATCCTCGGAAGGCAGAAGGGAGAAGGATATTAATCAAAGCCAATTAAATAACTTGAGAAGTTTCCTACGGGGAAAAAAGAACTGTTACACCCTGGAGACAAAACAGGGAAAAAGGGCATTATATTATTAGAGCATATTTTCATTATGGAAATTACGATTCAAAGAATCAACCTACACAGTTCCATCTGTATCTCGGGGCTAGCTACTGGGGACTTGTGAATCAAAATATTATTTAATTGCGCCCAAATACATGTTCTTTTACATCTCCGACACTTTAGAACAAGTTATCAAAATATTCAAGGCAAAAAATATATATATATTTTTTTATGAGTCTATGCGTATTTTCACCTTTTTTGTTATTGACTTCTTGATCTATTTTATTTTTCTGCTATTAAATTCTTAAAATGTAATTCTAATTGACTTCGGATTCTTAGATAATAATTTTTCTTAAAAAAACGGAATGCCTATGATTAGACCTGATAAAATTGATTCAAATTCAAAATTTAATCCAAATCAATAAAAAAAATGATCCAAATCTAATCCAATTCAAACAAATATTTTTTGGATTAATCCAAAATTGATCCATCGGGTCACTGTCTATTTCATTCTTTTTTTTTGCTAAATAAAGTTTAGCTGAAACTTTTGATACTCGCCTCAAATCCACTCCTGCAAAATTGCGCATGGTTTCCTTCCATTTTAACCCTTAGGATATGTTTGGTAGACAGTATTGTAATGTAATGTAATTAACCATGTAATGAAACCTGTGTTTGTTAATAAAAATATCTAATAATGTAATATAATGACAATTACTGATGTATTCTTTAATACATTTACTAATGTATTTCTCATTACCCTCATTTAACAATGTATTTTTTATTACAGCCCTCTCTATCTCTCTCTCTCTCAAATCTCTACGCTGCTTCCACCACCAACTCCGATTCCACTGCTTCTCATCAATGGCTTTTCTGCTCTTCCTCTCTCCTCAACCACAACCACAGCGACATTATCGATGATGTCACGGCGGCAGTTGACTCCATCATCAGCGTCGGGGCTCTCTCTCACGACTCAGCTGATTTGAAAATCAATACTAATACGACTAGAGAGAACTTGAACAATAAGAGCGAAGGTGGTGTTGTGGAGAACGGCGGTGGAGGTTCCGGCGTCGGCGGCAATGGAGTAATGAACTGGCAGAATGCAAGATGCAAAGCGGAGATACTTTCGCATCCTTTTTATGATCAGTTGCTGTCGGCTCATGTTGCTTGTTTGAGGATCGCCAAGCTGGTGGATCAGTTGCCGAGGATCAATGTGCAGCTTGCACAATCACAATAGGTTGTTAATAAATACTCAGCCATCGGAGAAGGAGGTCAAGGCATGATCGGTGACAATAAGGAGCTTGACCAGTTCATGGTATGTTATTAATTAATTATTCTGTTTTTTATTTTCCAATTTAAAAGCTTAAAACTCCATTCTTATTAATCAATACCATCCAAAAAGTAAGTAAATTTAGGATCTTTTTTCAAATTGAAATCATGGGTTTTCAGTTTCTGCGAATTTGATTCATTTGAAAATCTAAAATTGGGTTGTCAAAGCTGGGATTTTGTTTTCTTATTTAAAATAGTGAGATAGTGAAAATCTACAATTAACTAAATTGTTAATTTGTTTGAGCCTCAAAAACTGAAGCCCAGCAAGTCATCAACGGCAGCTTAAAGCCCATTAAATAGAGGAAAAACAAAAAATTCTTAGGCTTTGTTCACAGGTGTTTCAAAAAGTTAAAAGAAGAAATTACATAAAATACAACCTTTTAAAATTTTTTCCAAAATTACAATCTAATTTTTTTTCACCTTTTAAAAAAAATTATACTTTATTAATTTGAAATTTATTATATTTTTATAATAAAATAAATATATAAAATAATAATATAAAATTTAATTTGATAATGATAAATATAATTACATTTCAATACATGTATATAATCCAACCAAATATATAAATATATTCACAATTACAGTAACCAAATATAGTAATTAATAATAATTATACTACATTACATTATTTAATTTATTATATTATTCAATATATTATATTACATCATACCAAATATAGCCTTAGATCCACTCCACCTGTATGCTAAATCATGCACATGGTACATGTAAACATCCATCCATATAATATTGCTTTTTTCGTACTGTGGCTTTACAAAATTATATATATATGCTACTGTACTTCCCTAATTAACCTTTTTTTTTATTCTTTTTGTTTCCACTTTCCCTATGAATTATTATGATCCCCATAACGAATTTTTTGAGTTGACATTTTATTTCATTCACTATTTTATCATAAATGTGCCTTCAATAATCTATTATTATAAGAATAGAAATGATATCCATGATATATTATTTATTATTAAATTAATTAATTAAAAATTTTATAATAATTTACATTAAATTTATGGATCGATCTAAAGTTATTTAAATTATTTAAATATTGATTCATTTATAACTTAAATTATTAATGATCCAACTTAAATTCATCCGATCCATTCATTTGCCATTTCAACCTATGACATCCTGATTTGATGGAATAAAATAATAATTTAATATGTTTATAGTTTACCCTGAAAAATTTTAAATAATATGTTTTTTAATTAATTTAATTAATTACACAAAATTATTATTTTATTATTGTAAATCACAAGTTTTTGTCCTTTTAACAGAAATTTTCAGCCAGGAACTTGATGTCAATAAAATAAAAATTCAAGAAAAAAAATTCAACCATTCAGGAACCCAATAGCTAAAAACGTAAAATTTCAAAAAGTCCAAGATGTGGACGTGTGTCAAAAACTTAATGGAAAAGATATTGAAAACAGGCTGCCGGTCTTTAGCTTGCAAGAGTTAAAAGTCAAGTTTCGCAAAATTAAAGAGCCAATGAATGAGATTGATTGGCAGCGGGCAAAGAAATAATGCCTCAATGCTGGTCGAGAAATATACCTGACTTGAAGACACATGATAAGAAGACAATTAAACTGATGGACAGAAATTAACGACAAGTGGGAGAAATGATCGACAACTTATGTTACACGTTTCTTTCTTTCTTGAGTTTCAACTTTAAAGAAACGGGGTTTCAATTTCCATCATATATGCGTTTTGAATATGGTCAATTTCATTAATGATAATTGAATTTAAACTTTATTATCCAAAAATAACTGATTTATTTTTTCTAACAAAAATATCACTAAACTTAATATTTTTTTGTATAAAAATTATATTCATCGATTTTCTGTGATGATTCTGACCGAAATGATGATATAATAAGCCACGTCAGCAATTTCTTGCCATAATAATGACTTAACCGTCATATCGCTTAATGAAATAAACAAATGAGAAAAGAACACATGTCAACCTATTTACCTTAACCAAATTCAAATTGGATCTTGCTAATGTGATGGCCTTTTAAGGTTATAAACCCATG
Organism: Excoecaria agallocha; assembly: GCA_037975025.1. Lineage (NCBI taxonomy): Eukaryota > Viridiplantae > Streptophyta > Magnoliopsida > Malpighiales > Euphorbiaceae > Excoecaria > Excoecaria agallocha. The sequence goes on from CM075812.1 coordinate 2,619,374, forward strand.
TCACTTTCTTTTTCTTTCTAATTTAGGATATAAAAAGTTTGAGAATATGATATTTTCATGATTTTTTTTTGCTTTTTTAATCATTGAATTCATCACATTTTTATGGTTTTTTTTGCTTTAACCATTTCTAATTCTTTCATGTGATGCGTATGTGATGGTTAAAGAAAAAAAATCATAAAAATATGATGGATTCAATGGTTAAAAAAGCAAGAAAAACCTTTCAAGGTTATAAATACATGTCACTCCCTTTTTCTTTCCAATTTGGGATATGAAAAGTTTGAAAATATGATATTTTCATGGTTTTTTTTTTTTGCTTTCTTAATCATTGAATCCATTACATTTTCATGATTTTTTTTTGCTTTAATAATTTCTAATTCTTTCATGAGATGTGTATTAAAATAAAAAAAAATCATGAAAATGTGATGGATTTAATGGTTAAGAAAGCAAAAAAAAACTCATTTTTTAATGGTTTTTTTTTGTTTTCTTAACCATTGAATTTATCTCATTTTCATAATTTTTTTGGCTTTAACCATTACATACACATCCTATGAAAGAATTAGAAATAGTTAAATAAAAAAATCATGAAACTGAGATGTATTCAATGATTAAAAAAAAAAGAAAAACCATAAAAATATAATCTTTTCAAGATTTTCATATTTTACATTAGAAAAATAAAGGAAGTGGCATGAACTTATAAGTTTGGAAGTCTATCACCTTAACAAAACTCAATTTGAATGGAATTAAGACAAATGAATTAACATGTGTCATTTATTTATTTATTTATTTATTTCAATAGATGATGTGATGGTTGATATGATATTTTTATATGATGTAACTGATCACGTGACGTGTCACATCATCATGCCGACAAGAGACTGCCGATGTGATGTGCTGTATCATTATTTTAATCAGAATTATCATCGAAAATCGATGAACATGACTAATCTTGGGAGATGTAGGTTGGTAATAGACCGGGATATAGTAATCTTTGATTAGCAGGCAACATCCTAGCTCGCTCACTCATACAAAATATCAGTACAGTATCATATATGGATACAACAATGCGTGGTCCAAAACAATCCAAGTCGGTGATTTTAGCCATCAGACAGAACAATATCTAGATATAAAAGGCCAACAGATAAATTAATAATTTGTTGACTTTGTAGAAACACCTTAGCGATCCAATAACATATGGAATGCCTACGATGCCGTGATTTGGCGAATAAAATAATAATTTAATATGTTTATAATTTACCATGAAAATTTTTATATTATATGTTTTTTAGTTTGAAAGATTTTTTAGTTAATTTAATTAAATAACACAAAATTATTATTTTATTACAGTAAATCACAACATCAAAAGTTTTTATCTTTTTAACAGAAATTTTCAGTCAGAAACTTAATATCAATAAAATTAAAATTCAAGAACCTAATAATAAAAAATAAATTCAGCCATTCAGGAACCTAGTAGCTAAAAACTTGAAATTTCAAGAAGCCGAATATGTGGACGTGTGTCAAAAATATAATGGAAAAGATATCGAAAATAAGCTGGCGCCCTAACGCTTTCAAACCTGCCGGTCTTTAGCTTGATTGGCGACGTGTGGAAATTTAGACAATTAAACTAATGGACGGAAATTAAGGACAGTCAATTAAAATTTAGACCAACTTTAAAGAAACGGAGTTTCAGTTTCCACCGATGTTATTAAAACCGGTTCAAATAAAGAATTAATAATGTTGAAATTCGTGATTCAATCAATTTAACCGAATTTTTTTATTTTAAAAATATTATAATTATTAAAATTTTTTAAATATTATTGTATAAAAATTAAAAAAAATATTCATCAAATATTAAATATATGTCACAAATATTTTAATAATAAGTTACAAAATAAAATTTTAATTTTATTATTATGAGTGATTAATTATGAATTATTGAATATCATATGCTAGAAACATAAAAATACAATCATATCATGAAAATAATTTTATTTTTAGATAGAGTACTAATGAAGTAAATACAAAAAAATATTAATCTTGTATATATGAATATAATTATATTTAATTACAATAAATTCAAATAGATAATAAGTATATTAAATTATTAAGTGATATTTTTAGAATTTAAAATACTAATTTTTAAATAAATAAATAATAAAAATTTAATATATATATATAAATAATAAAAAATTAATATATATATATATTAAATTTTCATTATTTCTTTATTTTTAATAAATTAGTATTTTAAATTCTAAAGATATTACTTAATAATGTAATATACTATTACAATGATCCAAATAGATAATAAGTATATTAAATTATTAAGTGACATATTTAAAATTTAAAATAATAATTTTTTTAAATAAATAAATAATAAAAATTTAATATATATATATTTAATGAAAATGATTCAAAAATATAATAAGTATATTAAATTATTAAGTGATATACTTAAAATTTAAAATAGTAATTTTTTCAAATAAAAAAATATATATATGTATGTAGGTGGGTGAAAAAATTCAAAAAAACTGATTTTTTTTATATTTTTTAGCAAAAAATTCGATTCTCTCCAGTTCTCCCCGATTTTTTTCCGTTCAATTCGATTTTTTGCCAATCTGGTTTTCAGTAATTGAACCAACCAGTTGGCCTGTCGGTTTGCAATTAAACCGGTTCAACCAGTATATCCGGTCTGGTTTTAATAACTATGGTTTCCACTTTCCATCATATATGTGTTTTGAATAATACTTTGAATCATGGAATATGTATAGAGCACTCTTTGCCAGTCAATAAAGGATTTTATATTTGTTTGCACTCATATCAATTTTATAATCTTGACACAATTAAGCAGAACTCAAAAATTGTTGGTAGCTGACAAGCATGTGCTATCGGCAACTTCTGCTGTTGGTAACAGAACTATGGATAATCTATGTTTCCTTGCCTGCATCTTTTGGGAATAATAATCCAGGTAATTTGGCACACCTTTAGCTAATTATTTTTCAACTTTTATTTTTATAATATATGCATTTATTATTTAATATTCTCCAAGTATAGATAACTTTATATTGTAACAAAAACTTGAAGGTTTCATCAGCATTGATTGCGGGGCAGATCAAGATTATGTAGACAAGGAAACAGGAATATATTACAAGTCAGACAAAGAATTCATAAGCACAGGAGAAAACCAGGATATATCACCTGAATACGATAATGATGTTCCTTTCTTTGGGCGGCAACTGAGGAATGTAAGATTCTTTCCAAAAGGAAGGAAGAATTGTTATACATTGCGACCTGAACAAGGAAAAAACCATCATTATCTTATCAGAGCATTTTTCAAGTATGGAAATTACGATTCCAACAATCAAATTCCAACGTTTTCCGTCTATGTTGGTGTTAATCTTTGGGGTATTTCGCGAATTACTTACAACTATGCAGACTGGGGATTAATGGAAATTATCCATTTTTCTTCAACTGATAGTATTGAAGTGTGCCTGGTGAATACAGGGTCCGGGACACCTTTCATTTCAGCCTTGGAACTGCGACTTTTAAACTTTTCCGATCACAGAAATGAGTCCAGAACGTTCATGACCATCGGCCTATATGATATTGGCTTGTCAACCAATAATATTGTGAGGTATTTCCTCGATTCATCCTTAAGTATCGGTGTTAGAACTTTTTTCATATTCAAAAACTAAAAGCAACTTTCCATAATGTTAATTTTACTCCCTCCTGTTCTCAAAAAATAATTCCACCTTTTTCTTTAAAAATATTAAGATTTTTTTTTTGATCGAAGACATATTAAGAAATTTTTCTATTATTTTTTCTGTTATACTCTTCTTTATATATTAGATGACTAATTATATTATTGAAAGAATCAAAATTATGTGTAAAAAGAAGTAGAGCTACAGTATCGCATGGTTTAAAAGCAAGTTTTTGGAAATTATAAAAAATTAAAATAGGAGAAATTTTATTATAAGAAAATTAAATAGAAGTATAATAACTGAATTATATTTAGGCACATAGAAAAAAAAAAAAGTGGGACTCTTTTTCTAGGATGAAGGGACTGGTAGTGTCAATCTCTTTTACTGAAAGTAGGGGTGTGCAAATGGTCGGTTCGATTTTAAATCGAACCAAAAAAGCAGAAAATCAAAATTTAAAATATATAAAAATCGAACAAAAACCAAAATTTATAGAACAAAAAATCAAATAGACCAAAATAATTTCGGTAGATTTGATTTGGTCCAACCGATTTGGAATTAATATGAGCTGTTTAGAGGAGACAGATTATGCCCAGTTTCAGGCCTATCTATGATTGGTTTGGTGGGGTCTGATTTAGTCCAGTTTCTACAGTAAAAAATTAAAGTAAAAAAAAGTAGTATTAAATGATGGATTAAAATAAATATTTAAAAATCTGATACGACTAAATAGAAAAATTCAATGGTAAAAAAATATAATTTCAGAGGTTGAATGATGCATTTTTCCATTAGATAAAATATACAATTTGTTAGATTTTTTTTAGTTATTCCTAATTTTTAATATATTCAGTATTAAATAAAAAATCAAAAGGTTAAGATTTGAATTAAAAAAAATGATATATTTTTTTCATTGGTTTTGGTCAGAATTATGTGGATGAATGGATTTATTTGAACAGGCCTAACCTAATTGTTACATTCTAAGTGATGGATTCTAAAATTTAAATTGTCCCAAATATCAATAGTTTTGTCATAATTATTCCAGAAAATTTTGCATAAAAAATAATATTTTTATCCTTTTGAAATCTTAGTAGTTTCTTTTTCGAGATTAAAATTAATCTTAACAGTTAAAAAATAATATCCTAAGAGTGTTTTTGATAATATATTTTTGAGGACAAAAAGGATTAAATTTGAATTCTAATCAATTAAAAAAATCAGATTTTCAATCATTTAAATTACAGATGATTTTTAAAATAATTTATCCTCTAAAAGTATATTTATTATTAAAGAAAGAAGAGAATAAAATCATGAGAGTATGTGTATGGTTTTATTAAAGGCGAAAAATGTGAAATTTGTTATCCAATTTACAGATATAAAATCAAGAGAGTTAACAATGTAAAGCCACAGTTTTAGGAAGTTAACCTTTCCACAAATAGCAATTTAGATTTGTTTTCTTTCAATTTTGTTCCAATATTGGATAAGTAATTAGGCAACCTTTTGATTGCATGCCTCTCACGTGTCCATTGCATTCCTCCAATTCTGTCTTGAAAGCAATAAGCTAATTTATTTGGCTAATAATGCACAAAATTTAACTCTATAATAATAATAATAATAATAATAATAATAATAATAATAATAATAATAATAATAATAATAATAATAATCTACTACTCAATTTAATAAATTAATAATTTAAATTTATATTTTAATTCACTTTTAAAACTAATATTCTGCTACTCAATTTAATAAATTAAGAATTTAAATTTATATTTTAATTTATTTATAAAAAAAATTAAAGTAAAAAAATTGATTCTACTTAATTTAATAAATTAAAGATTTAAATTTATACTTTAATTCACTTCTAAATTTTAATTCACTTGTAAAAAAAATTAAAGTAACATTAAAATTTGAACTCAAGACTTTATAGACTTAAAAAAGCTTCACACCACCGCAAAGTTAAAATGTCTAATTTGATATTATAATATTATAAAATATATTTATTTAAAAACTTTAGTAAATTCGGTTTCTTCATTTTTTAATTTCACAAACCGAACTGATTAAACCTAAATTATATTTTAATTTAGAACCAAACGAACAAAAATCGAACTAACCGAATCAAATAAATCAAAATCGATTTGATTTTTTATTCTAATTCAGTTCTGCGTACCCTACGCTGAAAGATTAATTGATATTGTAGCATAATAAAATTTTCTATTTTGGAAGGTACAAAGATGATGTTTATGATCGTATCTGGAGCACTTACATGCCACGTGAAAATTACATTTTACTGAATACCACATCAGATGTCAAACTCCAAAGCAATAGCAGCAACTATTTATCTACACTACCCGTTGAAATTTGGAGAACTGCAGCGGAACCCGTTAGTCCCCGCAGATGGATAAATGAAGGGTTCCCCTGCCCAGGGATGGAATGCTATTTCTGCCTTTACTTGGCAGAAATATTACACAGTACTGCAAAACCCAGAACAAGAGAATTCACCCTTTCTTTAAATGGCGTCGGCTACGGAACTATTATCCTTGAATATCTGAGGCCACTTAGCATTTGTCGTACGGTATCACCAATTCAACAAAATATTCAATTGCTTTTGAATTCAACCCTGCAATCTGACCTTCCACCTATATTCAATGGCTTTGAGATACATGCTATTTTGCCATTTTCCGATTTACCGACCTACGCAGCAGATGGCAAGTTCATTAATTAATTGATATTTCTACTTGGTGCGTGCGTGCGTGCGTGTGTGTACATACATATATAGTTTCTAATGATTGAAATTTGCTTTTTCTTCGTGACCGTGATATAGTTGAGGGCATAATGGAGATCATGGAAGCATACGACATAAATAGAGATGAATGGCAAGGAGATCCTTGTGTTCCAAAAGATTATTCATGGGAAGGCCTCGGCTGCAGCAACGACACCAATCCTCCAAGAATCATCTCTCTGTGAGTACTGTATGGGTGCATTGCAGTTATCCTAATTACAAGTAAGAGTGCACAATTCGATAATTTCCATTTGCATAATCAAAAAAATGCCTCCAAAAAATAGAGTTTTCCATTTATTCTTTAGAACGCCAATGGTCAAAATTCTGGCTAAACAAGATTTAGACCTCAGCTTCAGTGTATTTATCTTTCGTTTTTACCGGGTGAACTGTACCCGTACAGGGACCTCAGTTCAAGTGGATTGAAGGGCAAAATTTCTTCATCATTCTCCACCCTCCAAGCGTTAAAGACCTTGTATGTAGCCCGTCAAGTAAAATCTCTTTAATCCATTGGAGCATTAAGATCCCACCTTTACAAATACCTGCAATAACTTATTATTATTTTCATTTCTTTTAGAAATTTATCATACAATGAACTGAGTGGAACAGTGCCAGAATTTTTAGCCCAGCTGCAAAATTTAACTATATTGTAAGTTATAACTTATTTCATTACTCCAAAACCGCCATAGGAATTTCAGCACGGTAATACGGCTGATTAACATCATTCATGTATATACTCTTTCAGAAATTTAACAGGAAACAAGCTCAATGGTTTAGTTCCCCTGTCTCTTCTGGAAAAATCTAGTGACGGGATATTGCAGTTGAGGTTTGTTTCGTGACCAATCACTTACTTGAATCTCTTATAATTAGTTCATTTTAGTATCTAATAATACTTTGGTAGTGAATACCAGCATGGTCGGAAATCCAAATCTATGCGAGACAGCACAGTCCTGTGAGAAAAGGAAGAGAGGTTTTCTTGTTCCCATTACCATATCCATTATTAGTCTTCTGGTTGTTCTCCTCCTTATCGGAATTATTATATTTTGGAGAACAAAAGGACGAGGTAATTTTGAATTGGGAAATTATCATATACATATATTATTTCTGGTGAATGCATTTTGCACACCTGTTTTTATCATATGTATCTTTGATAAATGCTTCCCCATCAACAGCACAATCCAAGAATGAAAGTTCATCAGGCATATCAAAAAATCGTTCCTTCAGTTTCTCAGAGATCGTGACCATTACCTATAATTTTGGAACCACAATAGGAGAAGGAGGGTTCGGAAAAGTTTACTTGGGAACACTAATGGACAATACACAAGTTGCTGTTAAATTGCTCTCACAATGTTCAAAGCAAGGTTTTAAGGAATTTCAAGCTGAGGTCAGATTCAAAACGCATTTACGTGGTTGACCTGCTACTCTTCTCTTTTCAAAATGCAGTATGATGATTGTTCATTTGAATTTCAGGCACGACTATTGATGATTGTTCATCACAGGAATTTGGTTACTCTAATAGGGTACTGTGACGACAATGATAGAAAGGCACTGATATATGAATACATGGCTAATGGGAACTTACGGGAGCATTTATCTGGTATATCTGCTAAAGCTTTGAAACGGAGTTCATCCCGAAGTTGCTTTTCATACAGCTTATTTCCCGTCTAAAAACATAATATTGGTTGCAGAACAAGGTGGAAAGATTTTAAACTGGGTGCAGAGACTTCAAATTGCAGTTGATGCAGCATATGGTTCTCCTATCTCATCTCTTATACATGATTCTATTACTTAATTCATTGTTATTAATCAATGACTATATATGTAATTGTTTGCAGGTTTGGAATATCTACATAATGGATGCAAGCCACCTGTAATCCACAGGGATTTGAAGAGTTCCAATATCTTATTAAATGAAAAATTTCAAGCAAAGATAGCTGATTTTGGACTATCCAGGGCTTTCACCAATGAAAGTCTTACACATATAACCACTACCCCTGCTGGCACTTACGGTTACATGGATCCTGAGTAAGTATTGATTAAGTTTTTAACTTAATTCATGATATGCGCGCCAAAAGTACTCAATTACTTTTGTACTTCATTTAGGGCTCAAGCATCTGGGAACTTTAATAAGAAAAGTGATGTATATAGTTTTGGAATCATTCTACTTGAGCTAGTAAGTGGCCATTCCGCTGTAAGAAGAGATGAGACTGGGAGCTTCACACCGATACGAGAATGGGTAATACCAATCATTGAAAGAGGTGATATTAGAAGCATTGTTGATCCCAAGTTACATGGAGAATTCGATATCAATTCTGCCTGGAAAGTTGCGGAGATGGCCCTGGCTTGTACACTCAATCCTGCAATAGAAAGGGCAGACATTAGTCATGTATTGGTTGAATTAAAGGAATGTTTGGCTACGTCAATTGCTGTTGTAAGATCTCAGAGCATGGAAGAAGGAAAAAAAAGATCAATCTATTCAGTTGCAACAATTGACTCTGTTGATATGGTACCTAGTCCAAGGTAGACAACTGCTTAGGAATTTCCTGATTTCAACTTAATTAGATTCTAACTAGATTTTATTTTGGGATGTTATGTGTTGTTTTCCCAGTGAAGAAAACATTTGTCATATATAATTCTAAGTATCATCTAGTTTTATTTAATATAATCTTAATGTAACTCTAATTTGAAGTAATCTCATTGCTCAAATTTCAGTTCTGTTTCAACTTAGCTCATTATATAAAGTCCCCAATGGAATTGTGATTAAATTAGTCATAATTAATTTCTTCAGGAATTGTAATTAAAGAAAAAAATTTTACCATGACAAATTTTAAATTACATTTTTTTAATTAATTTAATTAATTAACACAAAATTATTATTTTATTACAGTAAATCACAACACCCCAAGTTTTTGTCTTTATAACAGAAAATTTTCAGCCAGGAACTTGATATATTTCTACGAAAGTCAATATATTTTTAATTTATTTGTTGGCCTTTTATATGTAGATGTTGTTTTGTATGATGGGTAAAATCACTGACTCGGCTTGCTTTGTACCACACATTGTTGTATCTATATATGATATTTTACTGATATTTTGTATGAATGAGGATGTTCCCCGCTAATCAAAGATTACTATATCCTGGTCGACTATTACAAACCTACGTGTTTGATATAACCTCAATGGAACAAATTTCGCGCTAACTGATTTTTGTTTTCTTACAACAATCACGGGAAAATAAAGGAATGATGACTAGTTAAAGGCTCGCAATCTTTGTAGCAGTCCACGACCACAAGTGAGTAAAGAGTAACACTTGTATAGTTTTATACCATTGTATATGAATATATATGTAGATATTTGGTCTACTAAATAAGGTAATGGGACCATCTAACCATGAAGGATCTAGCTCTGAACTTCCAGCATGTGCATTTGTCAATGTTTATTAACCCATTGAATCAATATATTGCAAGGAAATTGGTTTGCACTATTGTCTCCATTGGTGGGCAAAAGTCACTTTCTTAATTATACTAGAAAATGGCCTTCTTCTTTTTCCATTTTTTGTTTTCTGATTCTTGCCCACTTAGGATTTAAAATTTTATTGGATGTCAGCCTGCAGAATCAGCTACTATACTACTACTAGTACTAACAATAATAATCCAGTTCAATTTAGCTACCACAATAAATGCATACTAACAGCATCGTAGATTTTCTTTTTCAATGTTGGATGACAATCTAATAATGAACATAACTAATATGCAAGGAAATTTCTTAGTGTTATGTTCAAATGAAATTAAATAAAATAAAAGGCAGATTCTTAGTAGATCATAGGTGCATAATCAAAGGACGAGTTGGAAAATTGGGTAATGGGGGGTGCTTTCAGTCTGGACTTTTTTGGGCCCTGCACCATAATAAATCTTAACATTCAATGCCGCATCTTTTAAGGACGTGCCATCTTGGCAAACGTCAACGACAAGGGAAGACCCAACTGCTCCAAAATAAAAAAAAAATCAGAACCTTTACATTTATTAAGGTTTTGGGAGCTTGGAGTTTAGGTCCTGACCACTATCATGATGGTTGAGAGCTTTTACCCTTTGATTGGATGAAAGTTTATGAAAGTAAATGAGATTAAAATAATTAAAAGTAATTGAATTACGTTATTAGGTTTATAAAGAATGCAAAATAATTAAAAATAAAATAAAATAATTGACAATAATTAATTACTTTTTATAAATTAAAATATTTACTTTCAATTTGAGAGTAAATTATAGTTACTCTCACTTATTTTTAACTACTATGTTCTTATTTACTTTCAATTACTTTACTTTCATTTATTTCGATTAACTCCATCCATAGGGCTTAGGGGTTGTGATCCATAGTCCCGATGGACTGTAAATTTTGTGCTATATAATTACTGTTACGAAGTCAACTTTCAACCTTTGACTCCCTAGCTAGTAGTAAGTCTGCAAAACATAAATTTTGTAATTATTAGGAGTGTGCCCAAATCAACCAAAAGAAAAGTAAATTCATTAATTATGACAAGTTTTTTTTTTCTTTTGAACAAGTAATCAAGAAGATGAGAAATGATAATCTCTCTTTTTATTAAAACAGAGGAAACAAAAATAAAAATACACTACTATAGTTCAGCTATTCTACACTAGTATTTATACAAAAAATACAACAAGTGACCTTATAGTGCACGTGACTAAACATAAATAAACTACTCTATCTATATGCCCCCTCAAGATGGGGCTGGTGAAAGCTCGAGCTGAAACAGATCCAACTTGAACAGAAGACGGTGAAAACTAGGAGTAGAAAGTGTCTTTGTAAAAATGTTAGCAAGTTGATGCTGAGAAGAAACATGCAATAGAGTAATCAAACCACATTTATACTTGTCTCTCACTAAGTGACAATCAATCTCCAAGTATTTCGTGCGTTCATAGAAGACAGGATTTTGAGTAATCCTAATGGCCGCTTGATTGTCACACCACAAATTAATAGGAAGTGAAGCTGAAACATTGAGATCAGTAAGAAGATAAGTAATCCATTGAAGTTCACACACAGAAGAACCCAGACTTCGATACTCAGCCTCTGCAGATGACCAAGAAACAGTATTTTGCTTCTTAGACTTCCAAGAAATGAGAGTTGAAACAAGAAAAACACAAAACCCCAAAATGGAACGCCTGGTGTCTTGACATGCTGCCCAATCAGCATCACTATAGGCTTCCAACTCAAGAGTATTATTAGAAGGATAAAACAACCCAGTAGCGGGATTACCCTTCAAATACCACAACAAATGAATAGCACCCCGCCAATGTGTATCTCTTGGACTTTGAACAAATTGGCTTAAGAGATGAATGGAATGAGTAATGTTAGGCCTGAAAAGGTTCAAATAGAGCAATCGCCCAACTACTTGCCTGTAGGGAGTGGGATCGTCAAGTAAAGTTCGATGATCTGAAGTTAAAGAGAGATGCTTGGGCAAAGGAGTAAAAACAGCTTTCGCCCCCAGTAAACCCGCTTCATGAAGCAAATCAAGGATGTACTTTCTCTGACTAAGATATATCCCATCAGCTAATCTTGCTATCTCCAAGCCCAAAAATATTTTGCAACACCAAGATCTTTAATACTAAAAGCCAAATCTAACTTAGCCTTGACATGAGAAATGAACTCCTCAGAATTGCCAGTGATAAGTACATCATCAAAATAAACGATCAAAGCAACAAAGACATCCAAATGAGTGTAAGTAAAGAGATAATTATCTGCTTGTGATTGTTGAAAATCCAGTTGTTGTAACTGAGAAGTAAATGCAGTATTCCACTATCGAGAGGCCTGTTTAAGTCCATAGAGAGACTTAATTAATTTGCAAACTTGGCCAGGTTTAGCTTTTGTGTAGCCTTCGGGTGGAATCATGTACAGCTCTTCATCAACAAAACCATGAAGGAAGGCGTTATTGATGTCAAGCTGATAAAGAGGCTAGCCTTTGGAAGAAGCAAAAGCAAGAAGTACTCTCACTGTAACTGTTTTAGCTATTGGTGAAAAAACATCCATATAATCCACTCCCTCCACTTGATTATAGCCTTTAGCCACTAAACGGGCTTTAAATCTGTCAATACTTCCATCCGATTTAAGTTTAAGTTAATACACACATTTAGAACAATTAGGTCTCTTACCTTCAGGAAGAGTTCTAAGCTACCACGTGTGATTAGATTCTAAGGCATCTAATTCTGCTTGCATAGCTACAATCCACTGGGGATGTAACTTGGCTTCACGATAGGATTTAGGTTCAACAACATGTTGAAGATTAGCCATAAAAGCTATATGATGGTCTGAGAAAAATTAATGAATGGTAAAAGGACAAGCTGGAACTCTATGCTCAGAAGATGAAGCATGTATTGGCATTTCAACAATAGAGGAAGTGGCTACAGTGGAGACAAAATCATTAAGCCAAGCAGGTGTTTGTCGTGGTCTAGTGCTCCTTCTAACAGGATCATGGTTTAAAATGGGTTCAGGTTCATTAGATTGTGTCTAAGGGATAGATGAATTGGGTGATGAGCTGGAACCCGCAACATCATCATGAAAAGGAATAGGAAAAGATGGTGAGGAATGGATATGATGAGCAGGTAAATTTGGTAGTATGGTAGTGGAATTATATGGAAAGATGGTTTCATGAAACAAGACATGTCTACCGATAAACACCGTTTAGATTGCAAATTATACAGTTTATATCCTTTTATCCCAGCACAATGTCCTAAGAACATACATGGTATAGCTCTAGGACTAAACTTGTCTCTTGAAGGATAGATATCAATGGCATATGCTAAGCACCCAAAAACTTTCATCTTTTCATAATCTGGAGGTTTAAAATATAGCACTTGGAAAGGAGTTTTCCATGATAGCAGCTTAGTAGGTAGGCGATTAATAATGTATGTGGCATGCAACAATGCCTCACCCCAAAACTTAATTGGTGCAGAAGACTGAAACAGCAAGCTTCTGGCAACCTATAAAAGGTTCCTATGCTTTCTCTCCACCACGCCATTTTGTTGAGGCGTGTAAGTGCAACTTCTTTGATGAAAAATACCAAGTTCAAGAAATAACTCCTGAGCAGTGTGACTAAGAAACTTAGTTCTGTTATCACTACGAACTCCTTTAACTACAATGTTAAACTGATTCTTCACCATAACAATAAACTTCTTTAACAACAAAAAAGTCTGAATTTTATGCTGTAGAAGAAATGTCCATACACACCTGCTAAAATCATCAACAACTGTTAAGAAATAACTTGCTCTGGATAAAGTGGTGGTTTTGTATGGACCCAAATATCCAAATGGAGCAATTCAAACACTGTTGTAGTATTAATGGAACTAGTTGGGAAAGGAACTCTGGTTTGTTTGGCTAAAGGACACACGAAACAAGGTTTGGGCAGATGGGTAGTGGGTAATGGAAAATCAAGGTGTTGTAAAACAACATCACTTGGATGTCCCAACCTATAATGCCACAATGAAAAAGAATTCCCATCTTTATTCATGAAATCAACATTATTACAAAGTAGAGTTTGATCAGTACAACATAACTTGATGGACTGTAAAAAATAACTCATTGTGGGATTATAAGTGACTTTATTGAACAAACTAGAAATTGAACCAATTTTCTGATTCACCAAATCGTGTGAAAAAGAAAGGTGATCCACAATGTAAAGACTCCCAGATATTCTCCCTACAGTAATGACTCTCTCACTCTTCATGTCCTGTAAAATACAGATGTCAGTTAGGAAAAGAGAAGAAACTAGGTTGGTCTTTAGCAATTTTTGAACAGAAAGCAGGTTATAATTGAAGGTAGGTAGGTTAAAACATTAGCAAGGGTTAATGAATTATGTAAGGGTATATTTTCCAACTGTCTAACAGGTTTAGTTGTTCCATCTGGTAAATTAACAATGATCTATAATGAAGAAGGGGTCAGCTCTATAAAAAGCTGTGAGTTACCACAAATGTCATTATATGCTCTTGTATCCAGTATCCAATATTTTGGATTCTAAGCACAATTAGGTAATAACGTTTGTGCTATACCTGCATATTCAGCAATTTGTGCAAAGTTAACATAATTTTTCTATTTGCCTTTCATGTATTTAGACATCTCCTGATTAATTATCTCAGCAATCCATTGATGTTGTTTATCATTCACATTACCAGCTTCAGCATCAATAGGATTATCTGCCATATTCACATAAACTCTATTGGCAGTAGTGATATCCTTCTTATTCTTTAACTCTTTCCACCAATTCGGATAGCCATGAAGCTTGAAACAAGAATATTTTGTATGACCAGTATTTTTACAGTGATCACAAAACCTATCTTCCTTCTTCATTCCATCCCTTTTCTTACTTTGCCCCTTCGATCTGTCATAACTCTTGACCAGCATTGCACTATGTTCAAATGGTTCTCCAAATTTCTTATGGACTTGTCTCTGTGACTCTATAATATGAATCATAGAGTAAGCTTTGTTAACAGAAGGTAAAGGTTCAAGCATCAAGATTTGGTTCTTAACTATCTCATATGTTTCATTCAATCCCATTAGGAACTGAATCAACTTATTAGACATGTCCATCTCCGTCAGTTTTCTATTCACATGACAAGTGCATCGACCACAATCACAGAATGGTAATGGCCTTAATCTATTCAGATCATCCCAAAGCCTAGAGAGCTTTGTATAGTACACATTCAACTCATTGTTACCCTGCTCAATGGCATTTATCTGCCTCTGAATTTGATAAGTCCTAAGACCATTACTATCACCAAATCTTTCAGCCAATAGATCCCAAAGAACCTTGGGAGTAGAACAATACAAGAAATTTTCAGCAAGATCCTTTGATAAGGAACCAAAAATCCAAGATCTGACAATGTAATCATTCTTCCGCCATTTCAAGAAGTCAGGACTAGTCTCAATAGGCTTTACAATAGTGCCATTTATAAAACCTAATTTATCCTTAGCACCTAAAGAGATTTGAATGACGGTGCTCCAAGTAAGGTAGTTATTACCTGAAAGAGGAGCAGTAACTAAGCTAAAACCAGGAGTATCCATCTGATTAAGCTGTACAACTTCTTCAATAGCTACATTAGAGTTACTTGTAGTACTAATTGGAACAGATCCAATTGCAGGTTCTTGAATATTTGCCATTTGAAGAAACAGTTACCAAAATCGAAAAAGATCAATCAAAGAAATGAAGGTTTAAACTGAAGAAATTCAACCAAGAAATTCTTTCAAGAATCAAGAAATCATTAAAAGAATAGCAACGAACAATCCCTAGAACGGAATCATTCGCTCTGATACCATGAACAAGTAATCAAGAAGATGAGGAATGAAAACCTCTCATTTTACTAAAACAGAGGAAACAAATATATGAAAATACACTACTACAGTTTAGCTACTCTACACTAGTATTTATACAGAAAATACAACACGTGACCTTATAGTGCACGTGACTAAACATAAATAAACTACTCTATCTACATCTTTCTTTTAATTCGATTCTTAATTACCTATTCAATTTCGTTCAAATATCATATGTTAAAAAAATAAAAAATAAAAAAGAGGCAAATTGATCCAAATTTTTAAAAACCTCTTCATTCTATATTATTATGTATGTATATATATTTAAAGAAATATTTATTGTTATTTAAATAATTTCAGTTAATAAAATGTAATAGCCAAAATTGATTGAACCAAATTAAAATATGGGTCAAGTTGGTTTGTTTTTTTAACAAATTTTATTCAATTCTTTTGAAAGTTTGAATTTTTGTTCAGGATTCATTTAGTTTGGTTCAAAATCATATTGACCCTTTGCACTGATAATTATTGTTCACTTTCTTTAGTTTATTTATTTTTGGACAATTTCGTTCTTTCATGTCTATGTTTCTCGTTCGTTCCTGATAACTACCGAAAAAATATTTTCTAAGGCCCAGACGGCATTTAAGGCGGCCCAGAGACACGATATATAGATCTAAAAGTGGCATTGGGAAGTGCGACGTCCGATCGGACTAATGGGACAGCTTGTCCCATCAACCCGCTGACACAAGCGATTGCCTATGCTTCCCATCCGCCTCCTGTCACATCGCCGCTCAGCTACTCTGATTGCCGATTATCTCTCCCCAAGACACTCAAGTGCCCCTCCAAAGATCTCCTATAAATAGCCAAAGGTACAATAGCACCAGGTATTGAAGTCCTAAGACTCTCTCTCTCACCTTAGTGTTACTCCCAAGTTACTAACTTAAGCTTCGGAGTGCTAACGCCTGGGTCCGACCGGGCAACCCTTTTTACAGGTCCAACAGCTTGATCAGCCTCACAACCGCCTTTTCCTCTCATCACAGGATAAAGATATTCTGAGCTTTATCATTTGGTGCTTTCGTTAAGAGGCATGACAGATTCAAGGTTTTACGAAAAAATAGCTCAGGAAAATTATAGTCACAGCAGCCAGGGGGGTCTGAAATTCCAAGACAAAGAAAGAGACCTCTCAGGTCGCCACCTGAAGGGAGTCCCCTCCTGGATCTCGATGGCATGATGGTGCAGTAGTAGGATAATGCCCCCATTACTGTAGGTAACATATGCGCTGTACTTAACCACCTCACTGAGAGCGTGGTACAAGCCTTAGAAATGGGAAACATGCCCAGAGCCTTTGAAGATGGTCAAGAAACGGACCCGACGACAGAAGGATTCGAAAGAAGAAGGAGCAAAGGAATCTCCTTGAAAGAGTCAAGCACTTATGATGGGAGAAAGACGAACGCCAAAGCCATAAACAAATGTGATAAAGGAAAGGAGCCGATGTTTTCAAGCCGGAGTGTTTCTTATATCTCAAGTAGATTGTGTGACTCATCTTTCGATGAGCGAGGGAGGTACGCGCCTAGCCATTCTTACTTCCAAAAGACAAAAGGAGAATTTACTCCCACGACAACAAGCAGTGAGGATGAGCGATTCAAACGAAGGCTTAAAGGATTTGGCTCGACGGAGTCAAAGAGGGGAATGCCGAAAAGGAGGGATCGCCGCGTCATTTCCCCTTTCTACAGGGAGATCTTAGAGGCAGAGCTGCTTTCCAAGTGGACAGACGTGGTGATGGACAAATATACGGGTAAAACAGACCTTGTTACTCACCTTGCAGAATTCTTGACTAAAGTGCAGGTCCATACCTTTGACGAAAGGATCATCTGTAGAGTTTTCCTAACCACTTTAGGAGAAGCCACTTTGAAATGGTTCCTCGGTCTCCCTCAGGCATCAATTGTCTCCTTTCAACAACTCAAAGAATCGTTTGTAACGCGATTTCGAGCGTGAATGCGCACACCAAAATCGGTCAACAACTCGTGCAACCTCTACCAGAGAACTAACGAAAGTCTCAGAGACTACATCGTTCATTTCCAAGATGCAATGCTGGAAACAGGAGATTTAAGCGTAGGGTCAGCATCCAGTGCCTTGGCAAAAGGCATCGCAGACCGTCCATTTGCTGAATCACTAATTACGAAGCCACCGAGCAATTTTTTTGACTTAATGAACAGAATCAGACGACGTGTCCAATTGGACGACGCCCTCAAATCCGACAAAGTCGGGAAGACCAGTGTGATGGACAGGTTGCAATACATGGACGGTCGACCATTCAGGAGAACTCCTGCGTCCGGTCGAGCAGAAGAAAAGCCAAAATGGTCAGTCTTTTCCAGGATTTCAAAAAGAGGAAGTGAAGATGAGAAGGATAAAGTCGAGGATCGCCATTATCGATTGGCTGGGATTTCTACCCCCATCGGCACCAATTCTCCACGGACGCCATCCATTCGGCAGATAAACGAGCTATCTTACCTTAGAGACGATCCATCTCTTCTTGCCTAGATTTTAGATTCTGGGAAAGTTGGGCGGACTCCTCCTTCAGCCTCTCAATTTCCGATTGAGCAGATAGGAACTCCTCTCTCGCCGAATTGTATCTGGCCTCTGCCTCCTTCCTAACTCGATCGAAATCTTCCCATTTCTTTTTGCAAAAATTAGCTATGCCATGCAAGCGTAAGCCCCTTTTTACCAACTGAAAATTAGACAAATAAGAGATAAAGAAATCAAGAGGATGGGGTACAACGAAATGAATATCTGTTTAAGAATGAATATTTTGGAAATTACCTCCAGGCTCTGTCGTTGAAAGAAGTTGCGTTCTTGGGACAGTCTATCGGGATTTCCTATTATCGTAAAATCATCCTCTTGAAGCATGCCTTGGCACAAATAACTGGCGACTGCTCTATCATTAATAGACCAGCTTTTGCCAAATTGACCCCTTAAAACCTCCCCCAGCAACGCGGCACGCCCTTCAGAAATTCTTATAGTAGTACTTTTGCGAGGTTTATCTCGAAGAGGCCCTTTATCTTTAGCAGCACCCCTAACATCCCCGATGGTCGCCGGCTCCATAAATTGTCTCTTGGCTTCATCTTCAACTTTTCTTTTTGCAGTTTCACCCTTTGAAGGCGCACTAGTTCCAACCGACCCCATTTAAGATGATACAAGACGCTTCCCTTCCACGCCAATTTTGTCTCTTAGCGTAAGGCTCGGTAAAGAACGTTGGTCCCCCGAGAAATTCTAGGTCACGGCAGATACTGGACTGCCCCGGTTGGAACGGCAGATCGGATCACTGGAGGAAGACATAAATGCTTGTGCTTCTGAAGGAAATGCAAGCTTTCTCTTTCTAGATTTCTTTTCTTTCCTAGCTGCACGATCCGCTTCCATCTTTGCTTTAGCCCTATCGACTAGCTGTTTAATGAGATCGTCTCCTTTAGCCATGGCACCTACAACTACGTCATAAAAAAAAGAAGATAAGTATCCCATCCAGTTAAATGCAAACTTCATAAACTTGCAATCCACGATAGTTAATACGCAGGTTTGGGGATTTGATCATAGTATTAAAAGGAAACATCAAAGTCGTATAATCCACTATGACTCCAATATCAATCTTGGCAAATACTAGTCAAAATACTAGTTCCTTGAGGATTGTGAATACACTCGATCGGATGATCCACAATAACTTTTCTATGTGCACTTTACGTGAACAGTTCTTTTTATGATAAGGCTTTGAGTGGAGCACTGATCCTTGCTCATTCAGAGGATCAAGAGCAATTTTCAAGCATGCAATGAATTACACATTCAGAGGCATTAAGGGACTTATTATCTCCACCATTCTCTCCCATGCGAATCCCACGGGGAAGAGGGGTTATAGTTCCTAATAAGGCGACATTAATGATGATTGCAGAAAATAAAGAAAATTAAACAACGAAAGTTGCTCACTTACTTAGGCAATGTGATCTCCAAATCCTTGGAATTATGAAGCAACCTTCTGTGCGGAAAAGAATAAAAATGGACCCTATGAAGAAAATTTGGCAGAGTTCTGTCAAGGATTATGGAGAAGTGTCACCTATTTATAGCTGCACTATTTCTGGAAGCACCCAAATGCCTCGAAGGTTGTATAACCATCACATGTCCTTAAATCATCATGACCGCTCGAGAAAATAGGCGCTAACCTCGACATACGCGTTGGCAATAAATGCACAACAGCCGACATGAAAATACGCGACTCGCTTGATTCAGTTTAATTTGAAAGTCTCCACGGCAAGATCCCCAGACAATAGACTGATTTGATATCCATCGAATATAGCCACCAAGATTGAGAGATTCGCCATCACATTGGAAAACCCTTCACAAGATCTCCAGGATACTGGTGGATTCTGGATCCTCGTCATCCCAAAGCGAAGGGAATATTCGAGCGACCAAGAGTCATTAAGTACAGTCGTTTACACCCGGCTAGGAGAATGTTTTTCGTCTTTCCTCCTCCTTGGAAAAGGTATGATTTTTTCATTTTCGGGTTTATCCTTTATGTTATTTCATTTTGCTTTGCAGGTTGTTTGTCTCATTTCACCCCGGTCAACCGGAACTTTCAAGCAATGAATTATCCAATGTCGATCGACAGGATAACAATTCGTCATCCCCAGGCGATCAAAATGTCTCCTGAACAATGGATTCTACAAAACAGTTACGAGTATATGTTGATCGGCATATACTATGGTGGATTACAGATTTGAATTATCGGATCTTTAAAACGGCGTCAAAATTGAGTAAAGATAGAAAGGCCGTTTGCCATGCACAAATCTCCTACGAATGCCTAATCCAATGATGTCATAGACAAATCAAAATCTTAAAAGGTCACCCGTACGCGCGATGTAATAGTTATGAAACACAACCTTCGCCTCACCAAAAGATGTATTTCTATCATCCGGTCGGATAAGGTGATTACCGACCAGATTGGTTAGGCGCTGAAATGCTCAACACACACACATCTGAATTCAGAAATTGTTATCACTCAATATTTACGTGTATGCATTCTTTACATGGAATCTTTATACATCGACAATAATATCTCTTCGTATTAGTTACATTTGGGATAAATCTCGTCCAAGATAAAAATTACAGCACAAGGATACAATTAGAAGACCGATCAACTCCAAAAAAGGTGGGGCAACAAAAAATAGAAGAAGAAATAGGGGAAATGAAAGAAAGCTAAGTCGATTGACTATGCTTCAGCAACATCGCCTAAACTCGATCAGTCACAAAGCAGTAAATCGCCAAACGTGTTGACAGTCTTGATGATAATGGTTGTCCTTACATTGGTGCTAATTGGCCGATTGGTGATGAAATAATAGACTGTGCAAGAAATCTGGCCAATATCACGGTATAAAATTAAAGCACACCAAAAGAGGCGTGGTCAGAAAATAAATTTTGACTCCCCATGAGAAGAGAGAATCTCACAATATTTGACTGATGCAACCACTCCTCCACATGCCGAATTAACGGTACACTATACTCACCTCCAAATGTCTCCCTATTTTTCGCCATAGAACTCGCATGAACTGTTATAGATACTTTTATGAGAAGATCATATTGTAAAGCGATGTCAATCGCCTTCCCTCTCTTGAGATCCAAAAGATGGACCATGAACCCACGACCCCCATAAGCCTCCAGAAGACGCGGGTCTACAGGCTCAATACAGCTTGATATCATCTCCGATATAAGAGGAAGAAGAGGCATAAGATATCTTGTATGGTAATTTGAACCAGGTAATCTCACCAAAGAAGCGTAACAAGAACTTCATATCCCTGTCAGGGATGACTAGAAAATAAGATAAAGTCATCCAAAAGCCAACCTTTTTATAGGCTCCAAGCTTCTGGAATTCTCCAAACGTTCTCTTGGATGGCCACCACACGTCCACATGTCTTCAATTAATAAAGGTACATAGAGAAGAACGAAGCGTCGCCCCTAACGCATAAGCAAGCGTTAAATGCACACCAGCGAACGAAGCGTCGCCTTTGATACTTGTGCGAGCATTGAATGCATAACGATTATCTGAAATTGACGAATATGACTCCTCGAATTAAGTGTCTCCGAAAAATTCGAAAATTTCGCCAAAATAACAGGACAACGCCACCCCCGATCGGACCCATTGAAGGGAGGACAAGTGATAACTACCGAAAAAATATTTTCTAAGGCCTAGTTAGCCCGGCCCAGACGGCATTTAAGGCGGCCCAGAGACACGATATATAGATCGGAAAGTTGCATTAGGAAGTGCGACGTCCGACCGAATTGATAGGATAGCTCGTCCCATCAGCCCGCTAACACAAGCAATCACCCATGCTTCCCATCCGCCTCCTGTCACATCGCCGCTCACCTACTCTGATTGCCGGTTATCTCTCCCCAAGGCACTCAAGTGCCCCTCCAAAGATCTCCTATAAAGAGCCAAAGGTACAATAGCACCAGGTATTGAACTCCCAAGACTCTCTCTCTCTCACCTTAGTATTACTTCCAAGTTACTAACTTAAGATTCGGAGTGCTAACATCTGGGTCCGACCGGACACTCCTTTTTACAGATCCAACAACTTGATCAGTCTCACAACTGCCTTCTTCTCTCATCACAGGATAAAAATATTCTGAACTTTATCAGTTCCTTCAGAGTCATAAACATCAAAAGGGTTTTTTTATTTTTGTATTATCTTTTGCGAAGTCTTTTGAAACATTATAATATCATTAATTATCGGAACAAGAATTAAAATTATAAGTGAAATATAAAATTTGATGCAAAGGGAGCTCGTTTAGACACATAACTGGTTATTTATGCCGAATAGTTAACAGCATGCATGATTGAGATGTGCCCCTCCCATTCTAATTTTTAATCCAATTGAAAACGGCTTCAATCAATTGGCCAATCTCAACTTCTATTTAGCAAATCAATTTGTCTTTTTCAGTCACGCTCAAAGGTAAACGATTAAGGTCATTTTCACTGATACTCTTTCTTAACCGAAAATTCAGGCTTTTTAATTATATTTATTATGGTACAAGTCCATGGAAAGCTTAAATAATATATATGTATATATAACAGTTTTTTAGCGCTATCATGGCCATGTTTGTGATAATGATATATAGAGAGTTATAAATCTCTACTTAAATAGTTGATGCGATAGTTATAATTGAATATAAAATATTTTATAATCGGTTAAGCGATCTTTACTTTAGATATAAATTTTGGGATTTTCTAAATCCATCAATATGAGTATCAATCTGAATAATGTATTAAAAAAGTTTATAAAATCTGAAAATATTAATAACAATTTAATTCTGTTTATCAAAACGACGACCTTTAAGAATAGTTTGGATGACAAAATACTATTGCTGAAAAGTAAAATAAGGAGGTATATGTTATACTGTATGTCCAGCACAGAAGCGCAGCGGTTAGGTAGTGACAGCACATATTAACTCTTGCACATGCACGTCTACATATGGCGCATTCATCCCTTTATCACCCTCAACTACCACATATTTATCCTCCATTGATTTTTCTTTTTTCTTTCACAAAATCAGTTAAAATTTCATATATAATTATGATGGTAACGTTTACTATAAAGTATGCATAAAGTTGTGGATACCTATAAATCACTTTTTACATTGAAAAATTTTCATTCAAACATTGGAAAGTAGACTTTATAGTACTCACACCAATACACACACACACGTGTGGATGGATGGCAAGTAAAATTGCAAGTTAATATATTAAAAAATATATAAAATTTAACATCTCAACTTTAATTTTGGAATACTATTAAACACTTGAAATATTTGAAATGAATTATATATTTTTTTATCGGTCCGATACGAATTCAAATTAGTCATGCGAATAAATTTCGATTAATGAATGAAATTTACAATAAAATAATATTAAAGACAAAAAGAAACAATAAATATCTTAGCATGTGATGGAAAATGTATATCATTTGTCTATGTAGCATGAACATGATAATTAAGGGATATAAATGCTAATATTGCCAGTTGAACAACTCACATTTATTATTCATCCTCAACCTCTATCTTCCCCTTTATTGAGTTATTTCCAAGCTCCATTATAAAGCGTCAACTCAGATCAAATCAAACACTCACAAAACCGAAAAAATGGATGGTATCAGTCTGGTTTTAGGGTTATTAGCATTTGGAATAGTGATTGGTGGATTTGCACAAGACACAGTCGTTCCTGCTATAATTACATTTGGCGATTCAGCAGTTGATGTAGGAAACAATGACTATCTTCCTACTCTTTTCAAGGCCGATTATCCTCCTTATGGAAGAGATTTCGTGAATCATAAGCCTACCGGAAGGTTCTGCAATGGTAAATTAGCTACCGACATTACAGGTAACTACATTTAATGCTTATCTCCTCCTTATGTTAAGATTGTTTTGATTTTGAAACCTTCACCTGTTCATATCCATAAATGAATTTGTTTTGGCAGCTGAAACTCTAGGCTTCACCACTTACCCACCAGCTTATCTTAGCCCAGATGCATCAGGGAAAAATCTTCTTATTGGAGCCAACTTTGCGTCAGCTGCTTCTGGCTATGATGAGAAAGCTGCCTCGTTAAATGTACTCCGCTTGCTTCTTTTATTTTCCTTAAACTGCTCTTTATATTTGCCATTTTTCTTTCGTAGCCTCTATAAATTAGATTTAATTTGCTTCCAATTAACTCCGTGTGATCGTTTTGAAACTAACATGAAGTGTCAACTTCACGAGTAAGAAAGGACCAAGTGAGACTAAAATTGACTTCGTTGATAACCATTTTTTCTTTCTTTTTTCTTTTTATCAATTTTTTTCCTTAAATTATTCAAATAGGGTGATTTTGCTCTCATCTCGTAAATTTCAGTAAGTTAGAAATAAAAAATTATCTATTTTAAAAAATAAAGAGACAAAATATTTGCCATTTCAAAAACTTTAGGATAAAAAAATCATAAAAAAAATTATGATATATATATATATATATATATATATATATCTTCCAAAAAAAATGATTGCTGTGGGCTAAGTGAAAAAATGGCAAATAAAAGGGACAAATTAAGTTTTTTTTAACTGTTTTGAACTAAAGAACACACAATCTGAGACAAGAATAGAATCACTAAATTAAAATTTATTAGATATTTTATGTTTGAAAATATAAAAAAAAAAATAAGACTTAAATTGGAGTAATTCAACAAGATTTACTGTTTTTGGTTGCAGCATGCAATTCCATTGTCACAGCAGTTACAATACTTCAGGGAGTACAAGGGTAAGCTAGCTCAGGTGGCTGGCAGTAAGCAATCAGACACAATCATCAGCGGTGCACTGTACCTGTTGAGTGCAGGCAGTAGCGATTTTGTCCAGAATTACTATGTAAATCCATGGATTAACAAAGTCTACACTCCTGATCAGTATGGCTCTTTCCTTGTCGGTTATTATACAAGCTTTATCAAGGTACTTATCCTCAAATTTAATTCCCAACTTCTATATTTTTGAAGATTATAATAATGGTGTGAAATCCAATTAATGAACAGGAATTATACGGATTAGGAGCTAGAAGAATTGGAGTAACTTCACTGCCACCATTAGGTTGCCTGCCAGCAGCTCGTACCTTATTTGGATTTCATGAGAATGGATGCGTTTCCAGGATCAATACCGACGCCCAGAATTTTAACAAGAAGATCAACTCAGCTACTTCAAGCATCAAAAAGCAGTTTCCTGACCTTAAGATTGTTGTGTTTGACATCTTCAAGCCACTCTATGACCTTGTTAAATCCCCTTCAAATTTTGGTACAAAATTGAGCATAAATCATTAATTCAGTAATTTCAGTTATGGTTTAAGGTAAGAAAAATGGTAATCAATTAAGAATATACTTTTTGTTCAGGTTTTGTGGAAGCAAATAGAGGTTGCTGTGGTACAGGAACAGTAGAGACAACATCACTCTTGTGCAATCCAAAGTCACCAGGCACATGTTCCAATGCTACCCAGTATGTATTCTGGGACAGTGTGCATCCTTCTCAGGCAGCTAATCAAATCCTTGCTGATGCATTGATCACTCAGGGCTTCGCCCTCCTTTGAAGATGATATATATGCCCACTTCTTTAATCATATATATTGCTTCTTTCTTATAGGTGTAAAAACATCAAGTTACATCCTACTTACCTTTCTACTGCTCTTTTAATCAAAAATTGTTGAAGAAGCTTGTCTTAAATTTCATGTAGCTGAACAAAGTCAATGTGCATCAATTATAAGAATTGAGAAGTTTAATGCGAATTTTATCCTCTAGTACCTTTTTATTTTTATAGAACAATACTTTTGACGATGACAAGCTTTTTAGGATCTGAAAACACAAACACGAGAGAAAAATACAACGGAACTACAAAAAGAGGCCTTAACGTCATATATGTACATTTTATGGATTGCAAAACCAGAGTAGACCTCTTCAAGTAGAGATTTACAGGTCCAGAAAACATCATACCCTTTCAAAAAGACAACAGTATCTCAGGTCATTACAAGAACATCAACCTTTAACAGGTAGAGTGTTAGCAACAGTAGTAAGCATGTTAAACTAAAATGCCACAGTTACTAGCCCAAGCGGCGGGCAGTAGACTTGGGCTTAGGTCCCCCACAATCTGAACTCTTCAAAGAAATAGCCTCCTTCAGCACTTGAGCTCCTTTGTTGTCTGGTAAACCCAAGATATTTCCTTCAAGTTCAGGCTACAAAAACAGGGGATAAAAGGGGCTAATTGGTTATGAAAAATCCATGTAGCACGCACAATTAATAGAACAGAAAGACTTCATGAATCCACACACCTGAAGATTCTCTACATGGGGATAGAGAAGATTCCTTTTCTTGGAGCCACCCGGAGATTTTGCTAAGACAGTGTAAGAGGAAGCAGGTAATCCTCCGGCAGTGCTTCCTGCAGGTTCGCTTCTCTTGTTCCACCTTTTCTCAGAGAAAAAATTCTTAGTAACAGTATGCAAGTGACTTCCATGGGCTTGCCAGGACTGATCTGCATGGTTCTTACAGGTTCGATGCGTTTGGCCCACCGGAATCTGTTTTGCCCAACCATATAAGAATGACAAATGAAATTCATAGAGGTTTGTTAATGAAAAATCAGTAGCAAAAGGAGAATCCTTACATAATCGGAAAAGCTTTGTCGATAACTCTGTGCTCCAAGAGGATACTGGAAAGCCATAGTTGTATCAAAATTCTGATACGGAACTGGATTTTGGAGATAAGGAACTGGCTGAGGGCAAGTAGAGAAATTGAGATAAAATGGTCTAATTGGAGGTGGAACAACAATGCCATTGGAGATATATACAGACTGAGATTGGCACTGTGCAAAGTACTTCTGCAGTTCCATCTGGCGATCCTTTTTACGCTGAGCCATTGCAACATAGAGACGCTTCCCTCTAACTGTGGATCCTGGAGAAATACTAATAATATCAGCCTAGGTAATAGGGAAACCAATTAGGCACCATGAAAAGATAATGTGGAACTGGCTTACCACGCAGACTGTTCAGAGCGCCCCATGCTTCGCTAGCACCAGAGAAACACACAAAGCCGAATCCCTTGCTTACCCCATTATCATTACGCATCACCTTTGCCGAAACTATCTTTCCCCAGGGTCTAAAAAGTTCTCTTAAGTCATCTTCATTGACGGAAATCTCAAGATTCTTCACATAGAGATTTGAGTCCTTCAGATTCCGCTTGCTGAAAGTGTCCTTGTATTCAAGCTGTAATGTCTTTAGTCTCTCAGCTTTCGTCTGGGCTCTTCCAACATATAAAGTCTGAGAACCTGATTCAAAAATCAATTTTTATCTGTTAGAGAAGTTGATAAATGGTGAATTCACATTGAATGGATAACCAAGAGGAGCATGTTTCAAAAAGTGCCTTGTTGAGAACCATTCAGTGCATCAACAGCTTTCTTAGCATCCTCTTCTGACTCAAAGTTGACAAATCCAAAACCTCTGGATTTTCCATCTATATCTTTCATGATAACAACATTAGAAACTTTTCCAAAAGGAGAAAACAGATTCTGGAGGTCATCCTCTGCCACATTCAGGGCCAGATTTTCAACAAAAAGACCCGTTGATTTTGGTTGTTCACAAGGTGTGGCTTCTGTCCTCGCACTCTTCTTGACAAATGTGGAAACATACCTAGAAAAAAAATTGAAATATGAAGACCAATGGCAACAAAACAAACCAGCCACTTGAATTAACAACTATAACAATCATAACCAAAACATTAAAAAATTCTATTAGTGGGCTTTGCCCCTCCCAGAAATTTCATTAGGAATTAATATCAACAGTATACTAATGAAAAAAAAAAAAAGATAAAGCACGCAAAACAAATAGAAAAGGTATTAAATAGTCTTCTAGAGTCCATTAGATAACAACAATAGTTAAAAACGCAGAGAGTAGATCACTCAGACAAACTACGATAATAAGTTAAAGATTAAGTCAACAGGACCTACAATTTCTTTCCTTCAATCACAGTATCATGGAGAGCAGTTCTAGCAGCCAAGGCAGAATCCTCTAAATCAAACTGGACAAACCCAAAACCTTTACTCTTTCCATGTTCTTCAACCACCTTGCAAGATAGTACTGTACCAAACTTGCTAAAAATTTTCTGCAGGCCAGCACTGTCAATTGAAGCATCAAGATTCTTCACAAAAAGATTGCCAATGCCAGTCTTCCTAGGATAAGGGTTCCTCTGAGACCACATTATCCTCATGGATTTTCCCTTCAGGTACGTGTGATTCAGAGTTTGCATTGCTTTACATGCTGATCCAAATGGAAAGGAAGCATAACACTATTAGCAACTTACCAACAAATTCCAAGGCAATTGATTAATGCATAAAGCCTGAATTTATTTTTCTTCCAGAAGTTAATACGGTCTGAACTAATTTTCTCTGTGCCCAAAATTTACAAAATACACGCACACAACGAAGTGAAACCCAATTCTCCTTTTCTAAAGCAATACATGAATATGAATGAAAAGGTACAAGAAACGATTTTTCCAGCAAGAAAAATAGAAACACGAAAACCAACCTAATCCCCATCAAGAAAAGGGGAAAGAACTCAATTCCCAATTTCTAAAGCAACAAAAACCCAAAACTCCATAAAATCGCGCACATGCATCTACATTGTAGAAAGAAGAATGGCGAAGCATTCAAGAAACCTCTAATAATAGAGAGCATACCTTGGTAGTAAGTGAAGAAGTTGACATAGCCGTAACAGAGAGACTTGCCAGTGGAAGCACAACGGCAAAGGCGAAGAGAGAGAACGGGACCTACGGAGAGAAACACGGCTTTCAGGTCCGTTTCTGTGACTTCCGGGTCCAGATCACCCACATACAACGAAGCCCTCTGTGGCAGCAGCATTGTTGCAGCCACCATTGATTTTCTTGCTTTCGAACCAACCAAGAAAGAGAGAAATAGAGAGAGAAATGGCGAACGAAAGGAAATGGGTTTTCGGCTTGTGAAGAGACTGAGCTAGAGAGTGGAGGGAAAATTTTGTTGGTTATAACGGTGAGCTCTCTCTGCATTTTTTGCAGGTTTAGCGTGGGACTGCGTTGGAGCGCACTCGCTTCAAGTAGTACAACCTCATGTACTCGCCTTCTTCTATTGCAAAGTGTACCAAGACGGCCCCACAAGAATGCATAGGAACATTAAACGATGTCGTATAAGTGGCAGTATCCATTTGCACAGCTTGAAACGTGGCTGGGCAAGAGTTGGCAAACGAGAAAAAGCGTTTAAACTTTAAACGAGCTGACGTGTCGATCTGAGAGCATTAATTTGGAAACTATAAATACCCTATTGAATTATTTTCGATTTAGGTTTGGAATTTTCCAATTAGATGATGGAAATATAAAAACCAGCTCAGCCCAAACCGAAAATTTGGTTTTCAGATTTATCGGTTGGCCCAAACCATGTTGGCCATGGATTTTAGAAAGTTTTAACAAAGCCCAATATTTAAATCAAATGAAAGCTCGAACTTTAATCTCAGTCACCGAATGTTAATCCAGATTGAGCAATCAATCTCCAATGATGGAGATGGAGAAGCGAAACATGCAATGTAGAATTCCAAAATCTCCATTTCAAGTACAGAAATTGCTATTCTCCAAAGGCTGATTAAGCTTGCAACTTGAACAACAATATGCATCATCAATTCATAATGCTTCCACCCATTGATATTAGTTTCTATATGTATTATGCATTTACACTCCCAAATGTATTGCTTTCTAAAGGCTTTTGTATATGTATAAACAGGTAACTGAAGTCAGATTATTCTGAAGTTGACTGCCTAGAACCCAGGGCTGAACCCACTGACTTTGTTTTTCTGTGAGACTTTGTGGGTTCACGATCAGAATCCTTTAAAGCTTCAGCAAACTTTAATAGCTCAAATTTCTCACTGGAATAAGCCCTTCGATCAAGTTGATTTTCTGCTGACAAATAACTAGCAGTTATCCTATCTGAGAAAGCTCTCTTGTGTATGTCAGATGATCCTATGTCGCTAATTCTCTGGAAATCTGCAGAATGTTTAGGTGGCAGCGCAGAGACATCCAGAGATATGCTTCGTGCTCTATTCGATGGCATTTCACTTCCGGCATCAGTTGCTGTTGAACTGCCACTTCGAGAATCATAGTCTTCCGTTCCTGTAGTCCTGTCCACTGATGCCCCTTGATGTTGAACATCTTTTCCTCGGATAAGCCTCCTTAGCTTGCTCAAAATTTTAAGTTTCTTCGAGTGACTATTTTTTGGTGAAACTGGCGAATCATCACCTGAATCTAGAATGCAGGAAGTCTGCGAGGATGACCACAGGTCAGAATCCAAATCCAGAATGTTTATCCCCTTCTCCTCCAATCCTTCAGTAGATGCATATTCAAGTATTAGTTGTTTCGCTTTCTCCTCAGACTTAGGACTGAGGGATTTGCTTAGGTCTCTGGCAACTGTTTTACCATGTTCCGGTTGAAAATTGCGCAATTCATATCTCAAGCAAGCATTTATCCATCGGAGATAGACAAGTTCTTCAACATCTGTACATCTGTCTGCTTGGAGTTGCTCAACTTTCTTTTCTAACTCCTCATTCTGCTGTTGTAACTGATTGCTAAGCTTTCTAAGTGCCTCCATCTGCGACAAAATAAGCCTAATGAATCCAAAAATAATGAATTTTTGGAATAAGATAAGCATTTATTGATAATGAAATAGTTACCTCTGGATCTTCAAGAACAGAGTTTGCAAGTATTTGGGTGGAGTCCAACTTACGAGCCAACTCAGAATTTTCTAGATGCAACTTTAAGTTAGACTTTCTTAGATCTTCTACCTCGACCTCCAAGTCCTTCAGCTTTTCCAATTTTAATTGGATATCTGAACCAGTTTTAGCAGCCTCTTGCTCTTGCAATCTAGTTACTCTTTTTTGAAGGGTTAAAATCTGTTCCTTGTTTTGCTCAGCTTCAGACTTTAGCAACTTCCTCAGCAATTTGATTTTTTTCTTCGCAGCATCAAGGTCAGATGCAACTTTTGCATGATCAGCCACTTGTTCCTGTAGTCTTTGGTTTTCTGCCTGCAAAGCCTCAATCTTGAGTGCGAAAAGCTTAGCCTCCATATTGCTTAATTTCAGATGATTCTGCAGCTCTAGTACTGCATTCTCTTGCTCTTTAAGGCCGTAAAATTCAAGCAATTGGAACTCAAGGTTCTTCTCCCTCTCTTGAAGCTTTCTAACCATGGCTCTTAGATATCTAATCTCTTCATCGCAATCATCATTTTCCTCACTTCTAAATGCTCGTGGGGCTTCCCAATCAGACATCTGGGCATTGGTGGGAACAGAGTCAAATTCATCCACAAGGTCATTAAATTCTGGTAAAAGGTACCCATCTTTATCCCCACTCTGTCTTGGAGATATGACAGCTGAAGGATTATCTACTGCAACTTTAAACCTGTATGTATCTTCCTGCTAGACAAAAACACAGAAATAGTTTCAAAATGAGTATTATACCGAAAATGCAGGAACTTTAAAAGTTAATAATTTTTCCAATATATTCAAATAGGCATAATCAACAGTCTTGACAAGAACTTGCATAGATATCTCATATTAGCACAACGAAAGCAACTAACAAATTTTGCAAATAACTTACATGTTTGTCTACCGCGATGGATTCTGCGCCACCTGAACTGGCCATTTTCTTCATTGCTCCACTTCTTCGAACATCAAATTCGCCAACATCATCTGAAGACAAACATAATACAAACAAATTGGGGATCAATATACCATGACCCATGCAAAATTTAAGAAAAAATAACCAACCAAAATGATGAGCAAACCAGAAGAGGATGGGGAGTCAGGAGGCTGAGAAAATTTAGGTCTTCTATTTTTCAAGCGAGAATAAAGGAATCCAGCAAGAGAAAGAGCCAAGGCCACCCCAACTTTCACTATAACAGGCCTAATATCTTTCTTTTCTTTTACCATTTCATGTAGATTTATGCTATATCATATCATGGATCTTCATGTTCATCATCCTCCATCTAAAAGGCAGAGAAAAGAAACAAAAAAGAATGTCTAATATCAGATTGTGAAACAGAATAAAAAGATAAAACGAGAGAGAAGCAAAATATGCGAAAAAAAAGGACAAAAAATAGGAAGAAGCACATCAAACAGATGAGCAAAATAAGAAAAATTCGATTCCAAAGAAAGAAAGAAATATATAGCTTTAAAGCCTAGACAAAATTTGGAAATTCAAAATAAGAAATAAAATGATCAATCATATTGCGGAAAGTTCATGGACAAACTAGAAAGATTTAGTTATGCTAATCACAGATTAAACCACAAAAACAGGAAGATAATCAAAGTTAATAAAACTCTTTTTGGTCCAACAAGTTCCTAAATGTGAAAGAAAAAAAAAAACCATAAACCATAGAAGATCCCGCAGAAAATAATAAAAAAAAGGCAAAGAAAGCAGAACCCATTTCAAAGAAAAGCCGATCATACCGAAAACAGAGCAGAACGGAAGAATCATATATAAGCTAATCTCAAATTAATCCAAAAAACTTCGAAGAACAAAAACCCATTTCCGTTTATGTTGATTTTGAGAAGGAGATATAGAGGAATACTCACTTAAAGAGAAACTTTGCAAGACTCATTGATTCTGAGCTGCTGTTTGAAGTCACTGTGTTGGTGTGTTGAATATTGTATTTGTTTATAATAAAAATTCCAAATATTTATATTAACACGCAGCCTAGGAGGATGGGCTTTTGTCTTATGTCCGGTCGAATGCAAAGGGAGACAGCGATGGGTTCTTATGCTCCCAACTTCCGCAGAATTCTGATTCTAAGATGAGAGTTTTAATACAAATTTTATATCTAAAAAATTAAAGATTAGTTTTCATGAACTCATTTTAAAATCACAGAAGAGGAATTTAACTTTTTTTAAATTTAGAAAGTTTATAATTAAAAATGATAATAATACACCTAATTGAGGAAATTTAATTATCTGTTTGATTTTCCCTCCGATTTCGGACAACAATATATATTTGGGTACTTCTGATCTTATGTTTCTGAGATGGCCTACTAAAAAAATTTGCCTCCTTTATTTATGTAATTTTGTCTCTTTTTTTTAAATAATATTAATGTTTAAGAATACAATTATTGATTGGTAATTATATTTATCCGCTTTGTTGTTTTATTTGTTAAAAAAGAAATTAATGATATCTTAAATTATTAAAGGCTTAACTGATTGTGTTCTGCATCTATGCTTTTTTAGCTCACTAATATCCACTTTTTATCCTTTTTATTCGATAAAAATGCAATCTTTTTATGCCTAAATATGACTGTAATTAAAATTATTCTAAAAAAAAGGACTTTAACTAAATTTGGATTTTAGAGATATCAGGCAAATATAAATTTTTAGAGTATACATTTTTTAAAGAATAATATTTATTATTATTTTTGTATAGAAAAATAGAGAATAGGCTCGAACTCGCTTTATACATTGGAATTAGCATCTAAATATTTCATCAAAGACGGAATAATATATGTTTTATTTATTTACGTATGCATTAAAATTATACTTAGATAGAAAATAATATATTAAAATTATAAATTTGGATTTTTTTTTTCATTAACTTAAACGATGAGTCGGTACTAAAGAATCATTATATTATATATATTGAGTTGAAAAATTAATCAACTAATTTATAATTAATAAGCCTGGCTGGACAAAAGAAAATATGTTTATATCTATATGATTGAAAACTCTACAAACTCCTATAATGCATTCATTATGTCTACCAAAACATATGACAACTATGACTAAAACAAAATTTGATTTTTTTTTGTTTAATTGTATGGTATAGTTGGCGACACATAATAAGAAATGAGACCACTAGCCATGTTGAAGCCATAATAAATAAAAGATGGCATAGCAAGAAAGGTAGGTTAACTCAATAAAAGCTTTTGAATAAAGGCTTGGCAGCGATTCACCAATAATAAAATAATAATAACTACGTGTATTACGTTATTAACACCTATTAAGCAAGGAAGTCTTCACGTGTTTTTCCCTTTTCCTTCTTTTATTGGTAATAACAAATCTTGGTGGCCACATGTTCTTCCTACCCAACTTTCTCCTCCTTTTTACTTCTGATCAAGAACCAGCAGATTCAACTTTAATGTGCGTCGCTAATACGTATATAAATTAAATTAATAATATTTACAAGATGAAGTATGGTCCAAAACATTAAATACGACCATGACAATATTGTTACTAATTAATGAATGACCTTCAAGTTTGTTGTTTCATTGTCCTAGTAGAAGTCGTGCATTTTCTGGTATGCTTATGATTTATATCTTGCCACATCTTATTACTTAATTTATGGCGTGAATGAATGCTAAATGTCTATATTAATAACCGATCTGCTTTCATATTGCAATTATTCTCGAGACTTTAGGGTATATCGAATTTAAATTCAAGTCGAATTCATCAAATTATCATTTATTGTTCTAATGCACAAGTTTTACAGAATTAAAACATTACACGCATAAAAGATAAATTAAACAAAAATAAATAATAAAAAAAACACTAAAATATAGTGGTTTTCTCATGCAAATTCTTCTCTAACCAATAATGACGGAAAATCTTATTAGAATTCGTAAATTTTCCATTAAATGCATTGCTCTGCTCCATCTTGGATGTTTGCTCCATTCCCCCTTGTAAATAAAAGCAAAATCATTCATAAATAAAATGGCTCGTTACCATATTATGAACTACCCAAGAGAGGAATTTGAAAGTAGAAATAACCTGCTGCTGGAAGTTGTTATTAATTTCATCAAATAGAGAAATATATAGTATCTTACAATACCTGCATGATCACTATTAGTTTTGTTATCCCTGCAAATTCTTCTGATCAATTGTGATGCTAGGAATGTGTGAGATTATGGGCCAATCCTCTCCTGTGCCCTTCCCATATTGTTCTTTTAGAACAGGACAATCTAAGATATCCAGTTTCTTTAGTGTTGTCTTCTGAAGAAGGTATAATGGCACTGCCTTTAACTGTTCGCAGACCACAAAATTCAAATAGCCAAGACATGGCATTATTGAAACTTTTAGTGAAATCTGTCTCTCTCCTAAAATCATCAACCCACTCTACCCAGTTCTTCATGTACCCAAAAAAGAGATTTGTCAACTTGGGGAATGAATTTACAGATAATGATAAACCATCTTCACCTGTTTCTATCCCCAAAAACTCAACACCCACCTTTTTCACACCATCCATACTCCATAGTTCAAGGTGTTCAAGTGAAGGCAACTTCCCCAAAGGAGGCAGAAATTCACAATTCATACAGCTTGAAAGAAAAATCCACCTCAAACTTGATAATGGTATCATCCAACAGGGGAATATTTTGGTAGCTTAGCATCTAGTTAAAGTCGAGCGTTCCAAATTTGGAGGTTGCTCCAAAGCTTCAAGCAATTCCTCATCATGACTTTTCCTCCATTCTACTTCCCTAGCATAAAAAAATTAGACCCAAACTAGAGATTTGTGTCTTTTTCCCAAATTGTGCTTGCTTAAGCTCATTTACATTAGCCACATTTCCCCCTTTTATCCAAAGATGTCCTTCAAGACAGTTCAAGTTTTTCAAATCTCCAAGATAACTGGAATCACCATCATGCTCCACAAGGAATTCATGTAATATCTGAAGACCACTCAGTCTCCTTATTCCTTTTGGCAAGGGCTTCAAGCAATCAAGGTTATATAAATGACTCAAGTTAATTAGCTTTCCTATTCCATGAGGTAGTACGAGTTGATTACAAAAAGAGACATTTAAAATCTGCAAATTGTACAACTCACAAATTGTCTCTGGCAACTCCTTCAAGTTTTTATTTTCAGACACGTCGAGTTCCCTTAAGTGTACTAACTTGTTTATATTTAGTGGAATTTCTACGAGTCCGCAATGACCCAACCTTAAGGATCTCAAACAAGTCAGTCGATTGAATAAATTTGGTAGGCTTGCTTCAATCTTGAAATCCCAATTGGAATCTATCAAAAGGGTACGCAATTTTTTCATATGATAGAAGGAATTGGGTAATGTTGCTGGTTTAGGAAACACCACCATTAAATGATGCAAAGAATCAATCCTCAACTCCTCAGGAATATTATTGATCTCAGTGCTAATGCATTCGTCCTTTGTAAGGAATTGGGCAAAGTCCTGCACCATGTCATGCATCTTAAATGAAAGTATACCACCATCAGCATCACTTATTGTGAAATCTTGGAAGAAGGAGCACATAGCTAAATTTTGAAAATAATCTTCACCAACTCTATTCAAGCTTTTGCATCTTGTTTTCTTCAGAAAACCTTGAGCCATCCATAACTCTATCAAATGCTTCTTCCTTATAATGTAGTCTTTTGGAAAGATGGCACAAAAGGAGAAACACCGTCTTAATACTGGTGGCAAATCATAATAGCTCAGCTGCAAAGGAGCTAGAAGAAGATCTCTTTCAGATTCTTCTAGCTCCCACACGTCACTATCCAACACACTCTGCCATTCTTCTTTTATTTTCTTAAATCGTAAAAGACCCCTTAAAGTCTTTGCAGAAAGAGGCAAACCTTTACACTTATCCACGATTTCTCTACCAACACCTTATAGACGTTCACACTCTCTCCTTGTCCTTCCAAAGAATGCCACCTTGCTGAAAATTGACCAACAATCTTCTCTGGATAGCATTCCTAATTTGTAGACATGACTACTATCCATCACACTTGCTCCACTCTCCTTCCTGGTTGTCACCAGAAATTTACTCCCAAGTGAACCACATAATAAGCAGTGTTTTAGTTGTTCCCACATTTTAGGATCTTCTTCCCACACATCATCAAGGACAAGAAGAAACTTCTTTCCATTGAGATTTTGTTGTATCCGTTGAAGTATGATCTGCAATTCAACTAAATTTGGGGCCTCACCAATAAGAGATTCAAGGATTGCCTTAGCAACCCTAATCTCATCGAAAGGATCTGAAACACAGACCCATATCCTTTTCTGGAAATGGGTCTCTACCTCACCATCATTGTAGACAAGTTTACTAAGAGTTGTTTTACCAAGTCCCCCCATCCCTACCAAAGAGATGACATGGGGGTTTGATTCTTTACTAATTTCACATAACAACATGTTTTTCAATTCATTTTTATCGTCCTCTCTTCCTTTCACCTGTGCCATATCAACAACAGAAGCAGTCATAGACCGTTCAACATAATCAACATCCTTCAACAAGGCAAAATCATACTTATTTCTCTCAATAGCAATATCATTCAATGTTCTATTAATTTCTTGTATCTTGCAAGCAATGTCATGACGCCTAACAATATCAGGACAAGAAAAGCAAGAGCAAGCAGAGCGGATGAAAGATCCTACCTTTCTCGTAGTGTTGGAATCTGCTTCATCTCTATCTCCAGCCTCAATTTGGGATTTCAAAATTGCAGTATTCCATTCATCTAAAACGTCATCTACATCGTAGCATACGACTTTGAGCTTATCTAGCCATTGCTTCACAATTGCCTCCCTGAATTGTCTTTTTTCTGCATCAATCAGCACAGCTTTTATGGCTAAGAGATTACTTCGAAGCCTTTCAACTTCTCTCTCGACCCCGACAACAAGCTCAACCTTCTGTTCTATCTCACGAGTTACGATCGAAGTCAGTTGGTCAAGGACGATATGAACAAGTGAATCAGTCATAGCAGAGGGCTAGAGATGGCAATTGATTAGAAGAGTGAGCCCACTATTTGACAATATCCGTAATTTTTTTTCTTGCCCTAATATTCACAACCCATTTTAATTTATTCCCTTTTTAAAGATTTTAAACAGAACAATATTTTTTTCTTATAATTCTATCCATTATCTTCACAAAATCCTAATCTGCTTTACAAATTTTAATTTTCAAAGAATTTTAAACTCAAATTTCGGATATATGCAAGTAATTTTGTAATGTTTGGGAATATTATATGATACTAGTAGACCAAACATGACATTGAGGGGAAGAGAATTTCATTCCACAATACCCTGCATTAGGAACAGCAAAAGAAATTCATTTGTTTTTATATTTTCTCATGGGAACAATTCTGATTTTGAATTTTTTTTCTTTTAAATAACATATTGAAATTCATAATTCATCTCCTTCAAGTCTACGTCATATTAAAGAATAGTTTCACATTTGATGAATGCATGTAAAAATCAGTGCCTGCAGCTTGAATATCTGATTTCATTTGTAGAAAGTAATTGGATGATATGATGATGAGATCTCCTCATTGTTGGTTTCAGAAACTGATAACTCAATTTTGCTGAGGAGAATTATGTTGTTCTCTCACTTGATGTTAGTATCACTAACAGAATGCAAACAAGGAAATGACAAATAACCAACAAATAATAATAACAGGAGCCCAAACAGCTCCCTTTTTTCTGTAGTTGCTGCCCATCAACTTTGATTCCTTCACTCCTTATTAAGCCTGCGCGTTCTGCGTCCTATTCTCGTGCACTGAATACTTCTTCCTTTTTATTAGGTGTTGATGCCTCGACATCATGAGTTATCATATCTTCCTCGTCTTCTCCATGCACTTCTCCCTGAGATTACAGGCATAAAAATAAGAATATATCAGGGATTTGGGTGATAGGTTTCAATATTGAGGTATGAAATAAAAAATGTATAAGATCTGCCTTGCTAGTAGCTGTAGGGCTCAAGAAAGCCTCAGTTGTCCTGTTCTGGTGGTCTTTCCATTGCCAGTTTTTCTACGATCGGAAATAAATCAATGAAATAATTATCAGGTTACAATCTTAGGATGAGAAACAGACACACGTGGGATATATTACCGATAAAAATAGATCTTCTTTCTTGTTCTTCTCCATAGAAGCTATTGGTGCTTTGACATTATAAGTCGCCTCATCTACTTAGTGCTCTTCTACTTGCATTTCTTTCTACAGTTACAAGTATTAGATATATCAAAGAATTAGATAAGTAGGTAGCAAAGTGAGGTGTGGATTACAAATATATTGAGCCTACCTCACTAAGAGATGAGATGCCTTGGGAGCCTTAGTTGCTTTGTCTTGGTTGTCATTCCATTGCAATGATTCATGAGATTAAGAACATATCAAAGAAATAGTTAGATGAGGAACAGAAATATGGGAGAGATAGCATCGAGAATAGTTTCTGGTGGTTTCACAGATGCTTGTCTTTTCTTTCAACTTTTGGCTGAGATCATCTCGATAACAGGGACTTAGAACTTGATTGTGCTCAATGCTTATTAATTGGAGTTTGACTCGCAAAAAAAATTTACCTGCGGTGCCAGGAGTTTGTCGGTAGCCTCATTTTGGCCAAAAAAAAGTCGGGCTATCTCTACCTCCTGCTTTGTGCTGCGATTATATATATTGTGAAGAATTAGCAAGCTATAAGAAAGAACATGAGAACTAGAGAACTATA
Source organism: Excoecaria agallocha (assembly GCA_037975025.1). Classification (NCBI taxonomy): domain Eukaryota; kingdom Viridiplantae; phylum Streptophyta; class Magnoliopsida; order Malpighiales; family Euphorbiaceae; genus Excoecaria; species Excoecaria agallocha. The sequence goes on from CM075812.1 coordinate 2,659,162, forward strand.
TATATATATACACACTTAAATTGAACTAGGGCAGATGTTATCTTTTCTTGCACAAATTACCTGTGGATGGCTCCGGGGGACTAAAGCAGGCTTTTTATGAGCTACAATATTGTCTTTAACTTTGGGTTTCAATTCTAGCGGTTTCTGTAGGAGTCCCCAAAATTAGACTGGAGGTATCTTCCATAAGCTCTGCAATAGTTTCTGGTGGTTTCCCAGGATAAGTTGTCTTGCCATGCTTGTCTTTTCTTTCAACTTTTGGCTAAGATCATCTCGGTAACAAAGAGTGAGAACTTGGCTGTGATCAATGCTTATTAATTGGAGTTTGACTCGCAAAAAAAATTACCTGCAGTGCCACGAGTTTGTCGGTAGCCTCATCTTGACCAAAAAAAGTCGAGCTATCTCTGCCTCCTGGTTTGTGCTGCGATTATATATATTGTGAAAAATTAGCAAGCTATAAGAAAGAACATGAGAACTATATATATATACTTAAATTGAACTAGGACAGATGTTATATTTTCTTGCAAAAATTACCTATGGTGCAACATCCTATATCCCGTCAATTAAGAACATCTAGATGCTGATTATCACGACACACTTAAATTTAGCTTTCTTTAAAGAGGATCAAAATAAAATTCTGTTTAAAGTTCTTAGTATTCGACAAATCACTATACAGTAAAAAAAATTGACAAAAATTTCCCTAAAATATGTTAACACCCTCCAAAAAGATAGTGCTTAAAATACTTCTATTATAGTCAATCCTACCATCTACCTTTATTTCAAACTCCAACACAAAATGTCTAGCCCATCCTCCAATATATCACAACTAAATTTCAACTCAATTAAAACACATTTAATATACTACTATTCTCATTTATAATTTTCGTAATTAATTTTCGAATAATTATAATTTACTTTAACAAAGATTACTTGTATACATATATTAATATACTCCTGAGATTATTTCTCCATCTACGATGCATATACCAAGGTGATCCTAGTCACATTAGTATAATTGGTTCGGACTTGAGGTTTAAATCCTCAAGTTTCCTATGTATCTCGTATAGTGAATCAGAACCACGTAATTTTAAACTTTTGGCTGTATCATAATTTCACTTGTTATTTATTTAAACCAAACTTCTATCGATCAACACAATATTTTAATGCAATTCATCACCCAATCAAATAAATGTATCACTTCAAGCACATTAACCATTAAATTCACTCAATTTAAATCAATTAATTCGTTAATAATTTAATTAAATTCCAAATTTATTCTCCTCATCTTAAAATTTTCTCCTAATTGGTTCAAAAATTTTCTTTCATATTTAATTTCATAATTTCTCTACTTTAAGTAAAAAATTCCAATTATACCCCTGAAGTTTGACTTTTTTTTTAAATTTTGACCCAATTAGGCTTTTTTCTGTTAACTTTTCTTCCGGTTAATTAATTTAACTCCAAATTTGATTCAATGGACTTCCTTTGGCTTTTATTTCCTTTTAATTACACAAATTATATTTTAGTCTTAAAATTTTTTTCTTAGATGAAAAATTACCGTTTAGTACTTGTGACTTTCCTTAATTACTATTTTGCCATTTTTAATCAAATTACCCATCTTAACCATTTTAACGACGTTTTTACCACTGATTGACCATTTTACCCTCAATTAATCGCGTAATTATGTTTTTGCCCTAATTGAACATATACACACATAATTTCACAGATGCATATTAATATTACTTCATGCACTATAAAATATAATATTTTTTCAGTATAAATCATACAGTCTCATGATTATGTCGCACATACATTACGGTTATTCTTATACTCTCATGACATTAACATATTAAATTATACTTAATTTTCATTAATATTCTTGAATCATCTTTGTTCCTATCCTTATGGTCATTTAGATATAATTATATATTTTTACCATCTTCCGTTCCAATTATCTCTATTGTATTTATTATACGTTGTATAGATTAATTCTTATGAAATATATTATCAAATATCAAATTCCATTATTTTAAGATTAAGTGCATAATTCGGCCACTCTCTAATTTATCATTCTCACATACATAATAATTTATTATTCATATTTTCATCATATACACATGAAATTACACATATATGACATAATGTCACATAATTTTCAACATCAATACCATTTGGCCACATCATGTTTACATGCCTATGATATTGTTTTCTCTTTGTTTATATGTCATACATGTTTCTAATGTCATTATTAATATCCTTGCATGGTTACATAGTCATTTTACATGCATAGCCATAGTTTATACATATAAACATCATTATTTATACATAATTAACATTATGTTCAGATGTCTTTTTCCATCTTAACACATTCTAACATGTTTTCTCATGATTATATTATGCATTTTACATTATAATTTGCTTTAAATTATCAAATTACACCACGTTACACCATGGTAATCCATTCAGCCAACATAGGTTCATGTCTAATTTGGTCGTTTTCATCACTAATTCAAGTTCATCTCATGTCTATTCATCATTATATTATGTCATCTTAATTTAATTACTCATTTAACATGAATTACCATAGTTACATAATGTAAAATTTGATCAAAATTTATGAAATCAAATGTAATAAAGTATTCACTAACCTTAAATGGCTTGAAAATTACCTAGATTTTCTTCTCTTTCCCTTGATTTTTCTCTAATTTTTCTCTCTCCTCAAAACTTTAATTTTTCCACTTCTTTTGGCTTCAATTCTATTTCTAAGATGAAAAGGAAGTCTTTTAGTGTATCTAGGTAAAATTTCAGCTTACGATTTGGTGGGAATTGAAGAAAGAAGGGAGAAAAATGGTGAGCGTGCCTAAAAATGGAGGGTTCAGATTTCTTAGGGAAAGAGGAGGGAGATGACCGAATTTTGCTATGATATTGGAGCATTTTGGACTACTCTAGGGTACCTTTAAATACCCCAAATTAAGGGCCAAGGTTCTCCCATTTGTTAGGTAATCCAAAGGCTTAATTTTTGGCCATTTGTCATCAATTCTCATACTTAGACTTACCCTACTGGTCTAAGATCACACACACATGATCATGACTCTACTTTAGTGACTCATATATCTTTTTATGGTCAAATTTATGGATTTGACCCTCCGAATGATCTGGTCTCGATTTTGCACCCCAAAATATGAATTTTTATTCCAAATGTCAGATTACCTTGAAATTTTTCCCCGAGTGTCCCTATATATTCAAAAACATGTGGATGGCTCTGGGGGACTAAAGCAGGCTCTTTATAAGCTACAATATTGTCTTTAACTTTGGGTTTCAATTCGAACGATTTCTGTAGCAAATCCCCTAAATTAGACTGGATTCTACTGGTATCTTTCATGAGCTCTGCGATAGTTTCTGGTGGTTTCCCAGGATAAGTTGCCTTGCCATGCTTGTCTTTTCTTTCAACTTTTGGCTGAGATCATCTCAGTAACAAGGATTAGAACTTGGCTGTGGTCAATGCTTATTAATTGGAGTTTCATTTGCAAAAAAAAAATTACCTGCGATGCCAGGAGTTTGTCGGTAGCCTCATCTTGGCCGAAAAAAGCCGGGCTATCTCCGCCTCCTGCTTTGTGGTGCAATTATATATATTGTGAAAAATTAGCAAGCTATAAGAAAGAACATGAGAATTATATATACTTAAATTAAACTAGGGCAGATGTTGTCTTTTCTTGTACAAATTGCCTGTGGATTGTTCCGAGGGACTGAAGCAGGATCTTTATGAGCTACAATATTGTCCTTAACTTTGTGTTTCAATTCTAGCGATTTCTGTAGCAAGTCCCCTAAATTAGTTTAGATTCTTCTGGGATCCATAGAGTGACCTTGTCTTGTGCCCATCCACTGTTATACATCCAGATGACGACAATTGATGATATTTAATTCATCTAATGCGCTGTTACGAAAAAGTTGGTGCGATAGTGACTTCAACTTTGGGCACTTATAAATAAACAGAGAGCGAAGATGCGGCATCCCCTTTTCATAATCCCACTCCTCCCACTCGCTTAAGTGCACGAAGACTAGTTTTCTCAGTCTAGGGAATGCAATTTGAGTTTGCATTCCTGAAAACTCAACACCCACCCTTTTCACTCTATTCAAATTCCACAAGACTAGAAGTTCAAGAGAAGGCAAGGTACCCAAAGGAGGCAAAAGATTGCAATTCTTACAATCCTTGAGCGAAAGTTTTCTCAGGTTTGTCAATGACATCAACTAACTGGGGAATATGGTAGAGCTTTGAAACTCCTATATTAATAAACTATTAAGGTTTCTTAGGGCTCCAGACCTCAAATAATTCTTGATCATGACTTTTCTTGCACTCTGACTATTTGCCATTGAATTGCAGCTCTAGAGTAGTGATTCATGTCTTCTTCCTGAGTTGTGCTTACACAGCCTCATGAGCATTACCCACATTTTCCATCCCACTTATACAAAAATAACCTTAAAGGTGATTCAAATTTTTCAAATCGCTCAAAAAACATACTCCAACCTCTCCATCTTGCCCAATAGGGAATTTATCTAATGACCTGAGACAAGTTAACCTTTCAATTGCTTTTGGCAAGAACCCTTCGTAACCAATATTATGTAGATGCCTCAGATTGACTAGGTTCCCTATCCCATGAGGCAATTTCACTAGACCAAGACAATGATCGACATATAAGATTTGCAAATTGTACAAGCCGCATACTATTTCAGGCAACTCATTCAATTCATTGTTATGAGACAAGATAAGTTGCCTTAAGTATATTAATTTGCTTATAATTGATGGCATTTCCTTGATACCACAATTGCTTAGGTCTAAAAATCTCAAACTAGTAAATTGATCAAACAAACAAGGCAGCATTTCTCCGATTCTTGAGTTTCCCCAAGATTGAATAAAGAGGCTATGCAAATTTTTCAAATTATACAAGGGAGTAGGCACTGGGGCTTGATCAAAAAGCATTATCCTCAAATGATGGGTTTCTTCAAGTAAAGAGGGTGCATTTTGCTCTTATTTACCACTATTTTTTATGATAATACATTCTTTCACAAAAAGAGTACGCACAAAATCATGCACTAGATGATGAATCCTACAACTTACTATATTACCATCATCATCTTTTTCAATATCATGGAAGAAAAAGCGTGCAGCTAAAAATACTCTTCACCAATTATCTCAAATTCTTTAGCCTGCCTCATCCTAGGATCAAGATAACCTTAATCCATAACTCAATCAGTTTATCTACTTTAAACACATCATTTTTTAAGAAGATGGCACAATAGGAGAAACATTATCTCAACGCCAAGGGTAAATCAAAATAGCTCAACAATAAAGCGGCTAAAATACTATTTCTTTTACATTCCTTTAATTCCCAAACATCACTATCCAAGAAATTTTGCCACTCCATTATCGATTTTCTTAAGCACAAGACACCTCCAATAATTTTGGCAGCAAAAGGCAGACCCTTGCACTTATATACTATTTTCCTACCAATGGCTCCTAGAGACTCCCGCTCTTTTTTGGCCCTCCCAAAGAAGGCTATCTGACTAATTACTGATCAACAATCTTCAATGGACAATTCACCTAGCCGAATAAAATTGGCATTGCCCATTCCACTTGGAACACTCCCCTCGAGTGCAGTCAGCATAATTTTACTTCCAATCAAACCGCAACGAAGAAAGTGTTCCAGTGGTTCCCATCCCTGGAAATCTATATCCCTCACACCACTTAATACAAGTAGAAACCTTTTTCCCTGTAGGAGTGGTTGGATTTGTAGGAATACAGTTGGCAAATGAACTAAATTTGAGGGAACACAACTGAGAGATTCAAGGATTGAAGACTAGTTTTGCTAGAGCAGTTTTCCCTATGCCCCTTTCCCCTATTACAGAAACGATACTAGCCATCCGACAATGTTCTCCATTGTTGCTATCCAACAACATCTTAATAATGTCATTCTTTTCCTGTTTTCTACCTTTGACCTCTATTGTATTTACAAATAACATCCAAGGCATGCGTTGTTCATACAAATTCACTGAAGCAGAACCATATCTATCCATTTTTTCAATGAATTCATGTATCTTACCAATAGAATGATGATGCTGATGACCAACTTCACTACAAGAAAAGCAAAAGGTACGGATAAAGGAAAGTACCTTTTGAGTTGGCTGGAGAGAACCCTGACTTTGTGATTTCAGAAGTTCCGTGTCCAAGAGGTCTTCCAATTCATAAGACTTGCTTTTGAGATAATCGACCCAACTTTTGCGGACGGCTTCGGCATACGCTTTCTTGGAGTCATTGAGCATAAATTGGATGTCTTGGGTTGTGCTTGCAAGCCTTCTCAGGTCCTCCTCCGCAAACAATAGATGCTCTTTTTGTTTGATCAGGCTTTCCAACATGGACTCAATATGTGGGTACTGCATATTGGAAGCCATATCCAAGGATTGAATGGTGAAAGAAGCAACTTTGCACTGGACATTCTTATTATCTTGTATTTGAACCGTTTTTCATGTTCGAATGCAATAGCTTTGCTTTGGTCCTGGATTTCGAATTTGGGAAAATCCTTTTCTCCAAGCTTTGTCTGATGGTGTAGAGAAAGCAACCATCTTTTTATGCACACCTGAAAGTTAAGGGCTGTTTGATCATATAATACGAGAATAAAAATCACAACCAACTCGGCAAGTGAAGAAAAGAATATCTTGGAAAGAAATAAATTAGGAAACTTCTTTGGGTTTCATCTAACTACTCCTGACCAATCTTATAGATTCGGTCTAATAAAAAAATTTCCAAAGATTAATTATTAGATTAATTGTTGGAACTTTTTTCCTTGCAACGCATGGTATCAAGCGCGTATTGATACGCTAGGAAAAAAAATAAAATCAATGCACCAATATGTACATCTAAATATTCGGTCAATAAATTCGATTAATTAAAATTTAGACGAATTCAACTATTGGATTTATAAGTTATCAGTTAAAAGAATCTAACTTGTCATGAATTTGTAACTTAATTTAATTTATCTGTTTTCATTTTTATGAATTTGAAATTTTGCTTATGTCCATCTCAATTTTGATAAATTTAAGCCGAGCTTAAATTGGCTGATTATATAATTTCATTCCATAGTGATTTGGGCATAAAATGCTACTCACTTTCCAAAGACTGAAGCCCGTAGTGAATCATATTAGTTTCACATTATATATAAAAACAACTATAATTCATAAATAATATAAACGGATCATAAAATAGATCGAGTCAATTTATAAATTAAATGTTGATTTATAAATGAATTATTGACTAATTAAATCAAATGTATAATACATTTTGATGGCAGTATCAAATTTAATTCGATGTGATCAATTTTTTTCCATGAGAATAAAAAGGATGGAAATTTATTTCTTTAAAAAAAAAAATCTTTACATATGCATGAATTGGTGAGTGTAACAAAGGCTTCACATTAAGAAAATACAACGCTTTTATGGCATTTGCAACTTAAGCTGAATATATGAAAACATGACATTAACTGTTGAAACAAGAACATGGAAATTTTAACGTACAACAAATCATACATATTATTGCTTTTAATTCCGACTTACAAATACAAACCCTTGCGTGCATCATCTGGACCTTAACATCGAATATAATCGTTGTACGTTAAGCTCCTCAACAGGCATACCCCCAACAAATCTAATAATAACAATTCGCCCAGTTTCATTGTTGTTCCAAGAATTAACAGTAGACGACACCGTTTTAAAACTATTTGCTTTCTCTCTCAGAGAAGCAACTTCTCTTGATTTGGCTTGAATTTCCTTGCCAATTTTGTACCTGGACGAACAATTCTTAGGATGAATGCAGCCGTGGCTTTCAACTGTGCGATTTATCAACGCATCAGTTTGTTCAAGCGTGGCAGCAACTCTTGTATGCCATCCTATGGCTTGCTGTAGAGGCATCTCGTTTAAATTACGTGCACTTTCAATCTCCCTCTGCATGTCAGCTTTTAATTCTTTCAGCTCCTCCGTTTCAGCTATCAGTTTTTTACGATTTTCTTCGTAGCATATGTAATCAGCATGTCTCGTGGATGAACTCCACACGCTGTTGATCAGCTTTTGAACTGGTACATCCAAGTTGACGTTCAAGCTCATGGCTTTCTAAGAGCTTCCAATTTGGAAATTGTTCTTCTCTATCGCCTGTTGCCATGCTAATTGATTTCTTTTATCTACACTCTGCACTTTTGAATATGGAATGCCGTATTAGCTGTTTACAATGAAAGTATCAAAGCGATGATTGCTGTTTACAGTCAAAGTATCAAAGCTTTTAAAAATTACTTTTACACTTGGCATTTTTTCATTAGTGACTTGGCCCCAAATCATACGGGTGTCAGAGCCACATCAGCATGCTTGTGTGGCAACCCTCAAAATATATATGCCAACACAGCGTGCTATACGGTGCTCATCCTACATTGCAGCAAAGGTGGCAACTTACATCTTGGATAACACATGGCATGTCCTCGTCACTTTAATTTAAACCAAGATTACCCTTGGATGAATGGTCTCTGCAATTCGATCCCACCTGTATATGCTTATGATGATCAAGGATGATCGATCAGTCCTCTCTCCTATAAAAACACTTCACAAGTCAGTACTAAATTTAAAACAATCCAAATAATAAGTTATTACACAAGTAGAAGATTACTGTACCTCTAGCAATGTCATGAATAGCTTCTCTCCAAAATCCCAGACTTTGATCTTAGGTATATGAGAAACCGTGGGCCAATCTTTCCCTTTTCTTTTCTTGTATCTCTGTGAAAGTATAGGGGAGCAAGTGATTATCAACTCCTGTAGCGTTTCTTTGCTCAGGATCTGTTGAGGCACTTCCTTCAGCTTCGGACACCAAGCAAATGATAGACTACGAAGCTGTGGCATTATGATTCTTTTGTTTCCAACTCCACTTCTGCTAAACTTATCAGCCCATTTTTCCCAGTTCCTCATTCGTGCGAATCGCAGTTTTATCAGCCTGGGAAACGCAATGATAGACGATTCTTTTGTCTGATCATCAGTTCCTATCCCCAAGAACTCTTCACCCACATTTTTCACTCCATCCATTCCCCAAATTCTGAGATATTCAAGGCATGGAAGCTTCCCCAGTGGAGGCAACTGCTCACAAGTTTTGCAATTAGCGAGCAGAACAGTCTTCAAATTAGTTAACGAGATCAACCAACTAGGAAACACTGAACTGCCTTTGTAGTCATATATTCTTAACTCTTCCACATATGGTGATGGCTCTAATCCATTCAACAATTCACCATCTTGGCGTTTCCTCCTCTGCGCCTCTGCTTCTCCTTTACCAAACCAAAGCTCCAGTTGAGAGACTCCTGTCTTTTTATCCAGTTCTGCTATCTTCGCCTCGTGAACATCGGCTACATTTTCTAATCCCCTTATGCTAAGGTAACCCTGAAGATGGCTTAAGTTCTTCATGTCCTTAAGACTACATTGTTCCTCACTTTCCTGCCCAATGCTAAACCGGTCTAATGATCTTAGACTCTTTAGTCTCCCAACTCCTTTCGGTAAGACTCCTTTGAAGCCTCCATTCTGCAGATGCCTTAAGTTGATTAGTTTTTTAATATCAGGAGGCAGACTTACTAAACCAGTACCCCTGACATTCAAGGTCTCCAAATTGTATAACTCGCATAATGCTTCAGGCAATTCCTTCAGTTCCTTATTATAAGACAGGTCAATTTGTCTAATGTGAATCAGTTCTTTTATCGAGGATGGGATTTCGACAATGTCACAATTTGACAAGTTCAAGGATCTCAAACAAGTTAATCCAGAGAATAATTTAGGCAGGGCTGACTCCATTTGCGAACTTCCTTTGCTCTGGACCCAAAGAGTACGCAATTTTTTGAGCATGAAAAAGGAGCTGGGAATTGAAACCTCTTTTGCAAGCACTATCCTTAAGTGCCTCAGTCCATCAGGAATTTTTGCCTCCAAATCTTCACCATCATTGACTTCTAAGCTAAAACATTCATTCTTTCTTATATACTGAGCAAAATCATGCACTATGTTATACATCTTACAACTTACTACGTTACCCGTACTATTCTCCTTCAAATCTTCAAAGAATGAACAAGCAGCTAAATGTTGGAAATACTTTTCACCAATTCTCTCCATGTCTTCTGCTGGTGATGGCCTAAGATAACCTTGAGCCATCCACAATTGGATCAAGTCATCTCTTTTAATCTCATAGTCCTTAGGCAAGATAGCACAGTAAGAGAAACATGGTCTCAAATCTGAAACCAAGTCATAATAACTCAACCATAAAGATGAAAAACCGGTTTTACCCTCTCCACTTCTACTCCATACTCCTTCTATTTCCCATACCTCACTGTCCAGAACACTCTGCCACTCTTTCCATGAATTTTTCAACCTCAAATTACATCCTAGAGTTTTTGCAGCGATAGCTAAACCATCACATTTTTTCACAATCTCCCTACCTATAGGTTCGAATTGCGCTCTCTTATCACCATCCTTATCAAAGAATGCAATTTCACTAAAAATTGACCAACATGCCTCAAAGGACAATTTTCCTAGTTTATACAAGTGATCTCTAGTGCAACCCATATTGTCTGAAACATTTGTATCTCTAGTTGTCACCAAAATAAAACTCCCTAATGAAGCAGACTGAAAAGAATTTCTCATTTGCTCCCACTTTCTGGGACCATCTTCCCACACATCATCCAACACAAGTAGAAATCTTTTTCCTTTGAGTAATTTCTCTATCTGATACATTATAGCTTCATATTCAACTAGAAATGAACCAGCATCAGTGAGAATTTCTAAGATTGCTTTAGCTACCTTAATTTCATCAAACGGTTTCGAGACATACACCCATATCCTATTCTCGAAATGCTTTTCTATTTGGTTATCATTGTACACTAGTTTTGCTAATGTAGTTTTCCCCAATCCTCCTATCCCTGCAATAGAAACTACCTCAAGATTTGATGTTTTACTACTCTGATCAGAACCCATTAACATTTTTATGATGGCTTCTTTATCCTGATCTCTACCCTTTACCCCAGCTACATCAATGGCAGAGTTAACTACAACAGGTTTAACATCTTCATGGCCCTTAGTTAAATCAAACTTATACCTATTTCTCTCCTTGGCAATTTCATCTAACCTTTGATTTAGTTTCTTTATCTCTTGAGAAATTTTTTCGCGGTGAGACAGTTCAGTGCAAGAAAAGCAAGAGATTGGAAGGAAGGAACATACTTGTTGTATCATAATTTGAAGTTGATGGAGTTGCCTTTCTAACCAACTGTGGTCATCATCTTCTTGAAACTGTGCTTTGCGAATTTCGGTGCGCCATTCGTCTAGTACATCATCAATGCTGTAAGCCACATCTTTCAAGTTATCTAACCATTGTTTAATGGTTGGACTTTCGAATTGTCTTCTTTCAGCTTCAACCAGCACTCCATGAATGGCCTGCAAATTGCTTTTTAGCTTTTCAATCTCTTCATCTACACCCATTACACGCTTCACTTGTTCTTCCGTGATCTCTGATAACTGCTTTAAGGCTACGGAAACAAGCGTTGCAGCCATGTTTCGTGAATTTAAGGTGTTTGAATGGTTCTGTGAGGAAAAGTGGTTCCCAAGCACTCATATTTATAGTGCATGAGAAATGAGACGAGCCTTTAAATTATATAATTAATTTATGTTTTGACATTTCTTGTTAGCTTAATTAACATCCAAAAGTTATTAACCTATTTACAAATGGTCCTTCAGCCTGAAGGCTTCGGTCTCTTTCTTTCTAACAACCGGAAGACACGACACTTCTAAGCTTTTAAATCGATGTTCTTTGTCAGGATTATATTTTATCACGGCTAATTGTATTACTTTAACCTTGTTAAGAATAAGATCACTGCCGCCATCAATAAGAAAATTGCCCGCTCTTTAGACTTTTCTAGAAATATTATATCAATAATAATAAGAGTTATAAAAAAATGCATTAGTGTCGGTAGCAAAAGTGACCTAAGCAAATAGATAAAGAGCCATTGGCTCCATTTTGTGAGGTATGAGAGAACTGAGAAGTGAGGAAAATGGGGAGTGTGTGGCTGCTGTGTGCGATATTTAGGGGTCACCGGCGCATCCGTAAAATTGAATAGAAATAAAATAATTAAAAATCAGGATTTGGAATATCCCAATATTTACAAGAAATGTGTCATTCAAACTAGAATTAGATCAGCCAGAGAGAAAATTATTGTTCATCTTCTGATTTTTCTCAAGAAGGCCTTGCCCCCAGAAAGCTTGTTTTCACCTAATATGATAATTTCAGCACGCAAGTTAAATACTATTTAATGGAAGCAAGGTAAGGTGTTAATTTCTATACCGACTTTGTATTACCAGGAAAAATAATCCCTCTCGAAAAATAAAGAAAATTCATTATTATTTCTTCTACGATACTCAACTCAAAATAATTTGACGCATGTGAATCAATGACAAATTCAACAAATTTAATTGGCCAGTGAGGTTCCATTTTCATTTTATTCATGTGATACATAAAATGCAATGTAATTTAAATGAATTTGCACTATCCGAGATAAAGTTTAGCGCTTCTTCAAGCTTATTTACTGAGAGTGAGAAAAAAAAATTAAAATTTTGATTAATTGAAAAATTGATCTGAAATCAAATAGATTTTAGATTAAATAAATCGAAAAATTAAATTTACTTTTTTTTATTTTTAAAAATAGTTGGTTAACTGTTGATTGGTGGTTAATTAATTTATATATATTTTATATATTATATTTTAATTTCTATATTAAAAATTTTTAATATTTTTGTAATTTATAAATATTATGATACATAATTTTTTAAAATATTATTATAATATAGATTTTTAGTAAAAAAATTAAAATTATCTTTTTATTACTATTATTTATTTATTTATTATAATTTATATACGTATAACTACCACTCTATTATTACTTTCATATTGAATATATGTAATTTTTAGAATTAATTATAAAAATTTTATTATTCTTTTGATTCTTTTAATACATATTATATTTAATTTATATTTTTTTATTTTAAACATATTTTTAATTATTAATTTTCAATTATATAATTTATTAAATTTATATATTAAAATTTATATATACTTAATCAATAAATTAAATAAAAATAAAAATTAATTTAATAATTAATTAAAATTAATAAACTGAGTAATAAAAATATTAATGTATAAACCATCCATATAATACTCCTTTTACCTACATTTGGCATTTCTCGGGCCGAATTTTGTCCTTTTTGCAAACGTCAATCCTTTAATTGAGTTGTTTGATTGGGTTGACGACGGCGAACTTTTATTAATGAATTGGTATATGCTACGCTGAGCGGCTTTCTTTAGTTCGAGGCACTTGACAATGTTATGGGGGATAACTTCTAACAACCGACCCAAAAAGTCCATTTCATTTTGAAATTGGCGGGTTTAATTGTTTCCCTCTAAAACCCTAAACCCCAAAAGTCCCCTTTAGGGTTCTGCTCTGTCTCCCTACCACTGATGCAAATATCAGAAATGAAAGCCATAAGATCTCTATTTACCCATAATCACCTTTTCTTATTCAACCCATCCCGAACCCCAAAGGTTTTCTCCTTTCATTCACGCCAATTCCACTGCACTAACCATCGTTTCTGCGAGGGAAAGTCTAATATCGCAGTCGAATCCACCATAATAAAGTCTCAGTCTAGCGAGACCCAGAATGGTAAAAGTAGCGTAAATGCTCCTTCAAGTTGGACTATTTATTTTCCAGATTCATCAAAAATTGTTCATCAGAAGAGCGATGAGCAAGACTTGGACCCGGGTTTATCAAGTCTCCAATTGGAAAGCAGGGATTCCGATAAAGAAAGCAATGGCGACCCAGGTCTGTCAAGTCTCCCAAGGGAAATCAGGCATTCAGATAGAGAAAGCATTGGGGGAAGTGCAGGGAAGGGAAATTTGCCAAGCTTCGGTAAAGAAATTAACGCTTCTTCAAAGGTAAATGATTATAGTGGTCCGAAGAGGGACAATTTGAGTGATAGAGACAAAACTAGAACGAGATTTGCTCGTTACAGTAACAGAAGTGAGGACTCTAGGCTCGAAAAGAGATACGGAGGTCTGAAGAAAGCTGATTTCGTGAATGAGGCGGGGCCTGGGCATATAGCGGGTAATAGGAAGAACGGAAAGAGTAAAATTGTTTATGTTTGCGAGAGTTGTGGGTATACAGATGGGCAATGGTGGGGAATTTGTCGAGAATGTAAAACAGCAGGAACAATGAAGCAATTTTCTGAAAGGGATCCTACGAGTGGTAATAAGGTGACTGGGATTGAGGTTTCTGAAAATATGGTACGGTCTTGGCTTCCATCGAAGGCTGGTGAGGCGCGACCATTAAGATTGACAGATGTGAACAAGAAAATGAAGCAGTTGGATTGGAGGATTCCTCTGTAAGTAACTCTTTTTTCAGAAGGCTGGGATAGAAAAAGCAATGTGCTTTTTCCTTTGGTCTTTAAGGAAATGTAATGTAGCATTTAACCAATCCAAATGATTATATTAGTCTTTGTTGTCATAGGCTGTTGCTTGAATTAATAAGAACAATTGATGAGATTGGCGATTCATTAATTACTTATAAAAACTTCGGTTGGTATTCATTGGGTCAAATGCCCTTTTTATTATTTTTCTTTGATTTTGGCATATAATTTAGTTCTTTTATTATTTGAGGATTGAAGATGTTTGAGGATGTCATAAGATTGATTTACTTCCAGGAAGGGTATTTGGGATATCATCGTATCAACTCCCAGCAATTCCCAAAGTAGTTTGTCATTTATGAAGTATGGACAATTCTTTTCGTTAACTTCTGTTCTGTCCATTGGTTATGCTTTTCTTTGAAAATGCCTCCAAAGTTTTCAGCATACAAAAGTACATGTTTTGCAATGGGAGAGAACTAGTCTACCTGTCACTTTTAGGTGTTTGCAAGATATGAACCATTATAGGAACTTCTTTCATTGCAGAGATTTATACCATGGTATTACATGAATAAATTGGAGTCTGTGACATACACTGTACAGTGGGAAATTATCTTCTGTTCTTTATAATCTTATATAAGCTTTGTGTGATTGTGTTCAGGCCTGGGCTATTTGGAAGTGAAGTTTGTAGGGTGCTTGGTGGCGGTCTTGTTCCAGGTGTGGACAAATTGACTTGTTACTGTCTTGTATTAGTCATTGCTTGAAATCTGAA
The DNA here is from genome assembly GCA_037975025.1 of Excoecaria agallocha. NCBI lineage: Eukaryota > Viridiplantae > Streptophyta > Magnoliopsida > Malpighiales > Euphorbiaceae > Excoecaria > Excoecaria agallocha. The sequence continues at coordinate 2,674,430 of CM075812.1, forward strand.
GCTATTGCTTTCATGAACTGAACATTTTAGTTTTATGAAACTTTGTCAGCTTGAAGTGTTAGGAGCAATACGGGATATTATCGAAATCAGAACCATAGGATTTAGTTCCTGCTAATTCATTCATTTCTTTTTGCTAATGAGTTTTGAAAATTTTCCTTTTGTAGTTTTGAATTGGACATTTCCAGCTATGCATTTCAACTTGAGGACAAATTTGTTGTTTAAGCATGCATTTCGATAATTCTCTAGTATTTATAGTTCTTAATTAACAAGATATTATTCATTTGGATCAAAGGATTAGATGAGGGTCATGTTTCATGAATGTTGGAGATCAAGGATGAACCAAGTTCCTACCTATTTTCATATCCATACATGATTCAATACCAGCTGTGAGATTGGAATAACATAATAAGATGATTACCATTAGCATTCCCTTAATTTCACTAAATGTGGCCAAAGTTCTCAATGCCATGGCTCTTTCATGTGTAGACAAGGTCTAAATAATGAAACCGTGTTATGTCTTTAGTTTTATGTTTTGACTATTCATATTGTCTTCGCTAAAGCTACTTTGTTTGGCCACTCTACCTTGCTCTTAAATAATGGATAACCTGAATCTATCTTATTTTCTTGTCTTTTGGCATTTTAAGGTTCTTTCATTTTGGTTGGTGGTGATCCTGGGGTTGGCAAGAGTACACTACTATTGCAGGTAAGAGTTTCTTTAAACACATCTGGTCTGATGTTCTTTTACTTTGTGGAATGTGTTGATTTTATTTCTTTAACATTCACATAGTATTTGCTTCCATCCTCCTGTTTGATCTATAATTATCTCTTTCTCTCACCCCCATTTCCCATTTAGTGTTCTGTTCTGATGGCTTTCAAATTTAAAGATTGCTGCATTAATAGTTGAGGGAAAGGATGTTGGTGAACGAGCTCCAGTCGTGTATGTCTCAGGTGAAGAGGTTAGTGTTTCTTGTTTTGTGACTTTCATATGTGGTATTTTTTATTTTTTTGAGTTTGCTTGGAGATAAAAAGAAGATGAGTAATATCTGTTCTCTCTATTAATCAATCTAATGGTATGATTGAAAGTTCTATTTCTCCTTTTTCATGAGGATCTAACTTAATTTCTTTTTCTTCTATGAAAATTTTTAATCTTGGCTTAAATGAGGATTCTTTTTCCTTTCTTTTTTCTAAGAAATAATAGAGAACAATTCCACAATTTTTTTTTGAGAGAATGTGGAAGGCTTTGGATTCAGTATCCCAGTTATTTTATTCTTCTACTATGTTTAGTCACTAAAAGTTTTAGGTGGTGTTTTTAAATATTTTATTTTTATGTTGTTATTTTTTGTCAATTTCTCATTTCTCTTTTCTTCCATGTGGCAGAGTGTTGAACAAATTGTGAACAGAGCTGACCGATTATGCATTGGAGTGGAGGATATTTTCTTGTATTCTAGCACTGATATTGAAGTAATAATTCTGTAACTAAGATTGCTGAACTTTTTGGCTATAATTTTAGTTTTTCCTTCCTTGTCATTTATTCTATTCCTTTATGATTCCATATTGCTGTGAATTCATTTGATTAAGTCATGAATTTGGTTCAATAATCTCGTACACCAATCAGTACTGTTAATCCTATGTTAAATTAATGAGGAGCATTCTGTGTATGCATCTCAATCTGGAAAGTCTCTGCCACTTACAGTAATAGCTATCTTTTCCTTTTTATTTTTCCTTCTCTTCTTTTTCCAGGACATATTAGCAAAAGTTCAGCCTTTATATCCTTGTGCCCTTATTGTTGATTCAATTCAAACTGCTTATATACAAGGAGTTACTGGAAGTGCTGGAGGAATATCTCAGGTTAGAATGGTTATGAATAACCTATCTGTTCAAAGTATCTGATTTTAACTCAAAATATTTGGCTTCCTGATGATGCATAGGAAGTATTACATACTACCTTAAAATGTTTCTCCTAGGAAGTGTGTTCTAATTAATCCCATATGTTAAGAATTTTTTACATTTAAACTGCTCGCCTTTGATGAACCTACTTGCATATTTATACATGCTTATCTTCTTCTAGTCACTAGCATGAGAGGTGCAATTTAATTAAAAGTTTATCACCTTTAATAATTTGTTTAAATTTTCAGTAGCAATTGACATTAGTTTTTTTTTTTTTTCGAACTGCTCTTGTTTTATTTTATTTATTTTTTCAAACAGCTATAAAGCTGAATATATGGAGTGAGTTCAAGATAGCATTGCTGTGTGCTGATGTTTTCTGGGTTTGTAAACAGGTTAAGGAATGCACAGCAGCATTACTGCTTTTCTCAAAGAAAACAAACATATCAGTTCTGTTGGTGAGTTTAATAGTTTGCAACCATTCAATTTTCCTTTGGTTCTTTTTAGTTATTTTTATTTTGATCTCTTCGTCAGGGTACGAAGTAGGAGGATAATTCCATTCATTACTCCAAGGTCGATCCCTATATCAAGTTTTTAAATATTCGCATAGTGGTATTTTGCCTGGCTGTTCTTGGTAAATATTTGAGAATCATAGGTGAAGCAGTTTGACATAGCTCTTACATCCTATCATAGCCATTACACTGTATATACTCCCTTTTCTGCGAGCTAATTTGTAAACCAGTTCAAGATATTGGTTCCAGTGACTATTATAATTCCCTACAGTGGCCACACTGCAACCATGGCTGCCGGCCATGTTTAAATTCCTTCTCTCATCCTCTTTAAGTGCTCCACCACAATGTCTTATAGGGTACTCTTCTTTCACATTCCAAACTGTGCCTGCTTTTTGAATTTAAATCTTTCATTGGATTTTTCACTCGAGTATTCCCTTTCATCTTGTGAAGTCTGTGATTTAAAAATTTTCAGTTTCTCTCTGATTATATACCATCTTTGCATTTTGTGATGCCTTATTGCTTTACTCTTATCTAATATTTTATTTGGCAGTTTCTATCTGTATTTGCTTGTAACTTGCAACAAACTAATTCATGCTATTGTGCTTTTCTTTGATTTTTTTTTCTCCCCAAATTGTTTTACAGATTGGACATGTAAACAAATCTGGGGATATAGCAGGGCCACGGGTGTTGGAGCACATTGTTGATGTCGTTTTGTATTTAGAAGTTGGTACCTTGTTACATTTCTTTTTCTGATAGTTGCTGAGACTAGCATTTAATTATGATGTAGGGTGCTTTATAAACTTTTTTTATTAGGCACATAATCTATTGTAGCCTTCTGGTGCCTTCATTCCATTGCCTGCATTCTATTATTTGCTTACACAAATATTAACTAGCAGTTTTGAAATTATGGTTAAACTCTTTGAATAAATGGGGCCTCTTTGGCATTAATAATGAAAAACTTGTTCTGATGGGGTTTCATAGCAATATTTGGCTTTTTGTGCTTGGTTTGTGAGCTCACTGATCATGGTTATGTACCACATACAAGGGAGAGAAGCACTCATCTCATCGCATACTTCGACCAGTGTAGAATCGCTTTGGATCCACTGATGAGGTATTTACAACATTGATGCTACAACTTTTATTTGTTTTTAGTAAATAGCAAGTTGATGCAAGTATTTTTGCCCCTGCTTAACAGCATGTTCATTGCTGAATCCTTGATGATATGATTATTCACATTAGTGATTTTCTTGGGATTTGTTGATAAAGTATTTTCTTGTCTTCAGCTTGGAGTGTTTGGAATGTCCCAATCTGGTCTGCAAGCTGTTCCAAATCCAAGTGAGATATTTTTAAGTGAACAGTACTCAGGTTCAGAGATTTTAGTTGGGCTAGCTGTTGCTGTAATAATGGATGGATCTAGAAGTTTCCTCATTGAAATTCAGGTAGTTTCAAAAACACATATACGAAGTGGTCTCCTTGATAGTTATTTGAGTTCTTTGTCCCTGTTTTTGGTGGATGAATTATGATTCATTAGTCCTCCATATTGCTTCTGGAATTTTTTTAACAGGCATTATGTACAACTGGTTCATCGAATTCAATTCTTGTCAATGGGATCCAAAAAAGCAGAGCTGAAATGATTGTTGCTGTAAGTAACCTATTGTTATTATAAGAGTTAGGTACATGCCTTGCCATCACTGTTTCATTGTTATCTGCTCTTTTATTTCTTGTTATGATCTACAATTCCTCGATCATGCTAGAAGATTAGATGATCTACAATATGTTCTTTATTTGTGTGAAGCTTGACCTCTGTTATTTGAACTTGTGATATTTGTTTTTTTCATTCCTAGGATGAGCAGTTTTTCAAGTTTAGGAAATGTTCTATATTTCTGTGCTGTAAAGTTTAGATATTCGGTAATAAATGCTTTTATTCAATAATAGTTTTTTTATATAAACTGATTTAAGCATGTTCATCAAACAACCTACCGGTTAAATGAGAAAACCACTCAAAATTTTTTTAAAGAAAAAAAGCTTACTGATAGCTTAACATGTAGTCATTATAACTATGAAATGATACTTGTATCATTCATCATATAAATAAATTTCGCATCACGTCCAAGAGCACTGTATTTTAATCTACTTTGTCTATGCACCACTGCTTTTGTCAGTCTTCTCTCAATATATTTTACTTTCCTTTGTGTGTATAGCTCAGTTTCAAGGTACTTCTTTTTAAGTAATAGTAGATCTTTAAGAAGCTTTGGTTTTGTCTTTTTAACCATGTATTTTGAGTTGCTTGCATCAATAAATAATCTTAAGAACGCCTGAGAGTGGAAGTTGTTGGGTAGGTTTTATACCTTGAAGTTTTTCATGGTTTATGCAATAATAACTTGCCTCTGATTAGACCATGAGAAATTTTGTCAAAGGAAACTCTTGCAATTCTCTTTAATTGATAATACCAGAATGCAGAAGATTAATTCTAAGTTTAAAAGTAAAAAATAGGTAATATTTTAGCAATATCTTAGCAAGTTCTCGTGCATCACTTGCATGCATGAGAATTTTTATGCATGAATGTACTTTTCTCAAGTAATTTATGCACGAATATGTTCCCATTTATCTGCATTCAAATATAGCATTAACCTTACGTTGTTTCCTCTCATATGGTTGTAATAATTAGCATTCAAGGTATAGAGCTAAAGGATTGGGGTGATAAATGCACTATTTCCTTAACTTAGCATATATGCCAATTTTGAATTGATAATTTCCTGTCCTAAATAATAGGTTGTAAAGAAGCAAGCTGGTCTAATGCTTCAGGAGAATGTAAGTACTATTTACATTCCAAATTTCATTCTGATTGAAATTATGTTTATGCTTGGTTTTCTATTTCTTTTTTATGAAGCTTTTACTCTGCATTTCATTTGTTCAATTGTCATCAAGCTTAATGGAAATGCAAAATTATGTTGAATGCATTGTACTAGTTGTTCTCTAGTGACTTTATCACCTTTTCCAGTTAGGACTGAATGCTTCTGAAAAATTCTAAATGAATCTATTTTTGTTTATCTCAAAGAAAGAAAGAAAAAAGAAGAAAAATCTTGTCTTAGCACTAAATAGGCCACAGTTAATAAGAATATTTACAGTGACGCCTGATAAAATGAAAAAAAAGGATAGGGAAAAGCCATGTAAGTTAAGGGCTTTTTTCTGGTCCTTTGGTCTTGAAAGTATCATATGTAATTTAATAGCCTTGCAATCATCGTTGTAGTTCTTCCTTTCCTTTATTTTTATTTTCTTTCCTGATGTTCGTTTTTTTGCACCAGGCTATCTTTTTGAATATTGTTAGCGGGGTTGCACTTACAGATACTGCGGGGGATCTTGCAATAGCAGCTGCAATTTGCAGTAGGCAAGTTTTTTCGTATTTAGTCTTTTCTTTACCTCTTTGGCTTTGTGAGACTGGGTTAATATATTTTAATTGAAGATGCATTTCATCATTTCCAATGCAATTACCAAAGAGGAAACTAAATACTTTTGTAAGTGATCAAACTTTATTGTTTAACAAGCCTTTCTAATTGATCAAGCAGTTTTTCCAGAGGTAAAAATATTTTATTATCTTCACAATTGCAAACTGTGTTCGAGCTCATGAAGTGCTGCTGATATTCAGAAAACATAAGCCAATAACTGGCAGTTATCTAGTGCCAATTAGCAAGCTTTTATCAAGGAAAATAATTTCACAAAATTACTACATATTTTGATATGAAAGAAGGCTGTGAACTCTGTCAGATAACTGAGAAAAGATACAAGTATTCGTACTTTTGGCAAAATTACTTATTAACGCAAGCTCTCTAGATAAAATTGTACTTTAATTTTTCCTATCTTTAGTCTCTTCTCACACCAGAACTATCTCTTCATTTATACACATAAATTGTGTTTGCGCAAGGGTCTTTGCAGTGTAATCGTTTCCTTGCAATTCCCAAAATATTGTTGGCTTTAAATTTTCATGTGTTCACATGTTTTTATGCTCCTTGTCATCCCAGTTTCTTGGAGATTCCCATTCCCAAAGAGTTTGCATTCATTGGAGAAATTGGTCTTGGTGGCGAGCTTCGTATGGTAAGTATTCAATACCTCTGAAGCATTTCTGAGAATAAAGAATGTCCTCTTCAATAAGATTTTTATATTTTCTTGTTCTAATAATTTTTGTTATCTCGTTTCATGCCTTTTCTTTTCCATTTTAAAACGAAATGCACATGAGATCACATTCTGTGGTGTATTTGGATTTCTCTTGTCATGGTTCACCCAAAAGTGGAGCATGGTTCACTAAAATAAGCCTCAATGGGAATGTGATTCCTCCATTTCAGGAAACCATCCATTCTTCTTTCCCCTATGTAATGAGATTCCATTCTCATGAGAATTAAGTCAAACTTTTCATTGTTGGTTTGATCAACAACAATTTGTAAAATTGCACTTAAAATTTGAAAATTCAATGTTTAAGAATGCAACATTCTAAATTATAAGTCATCTCTATAAACATATTTTGTCACCGTTGCTTTGTTGACATCATGAGGCAACTGAAATATGAAAAATAAGATATAATTATCAAAAATTATAGAAAAAGGTTTGCAAGCCGTTTCTTCAATTGAAATCTTTCAGTGAGATAGAGGAAACTAGATGTTGTAAAGCTATTTTTATCTGTATTTATGATGAAACTGCAGGTTCCCAGAATGGAAAAGAGAGTGAATACAGTGGCAAAACTGGGATATAAAATGTGCATCGTTCCAAAGCCAGCTAGGGATAAAGTATGTTTCAAATCTAGTTTTTGAGAGGCTAAAAGTCGTTGGCTGTGCTAATCTGAGACAAGTCATGGAAGCTGTTTTCGCCAGGAGCATATGAAGTTGAAGATCATTATTTGCAAAGGGGTGAAGAAAAGACAATTCTATTGCCTTCTGTGAATCATGTTCATGTTGTTTATTACCCTGTCATCCTAGAAACGTTGAATTTTGTATGTAACATATGTAAATATGATACTTGAGTTAAATATTGTGATTTAGCATACTGCATTTCGGCCCAAGAGTGCTTCTCATATTTTCTTTTTCGGGAAAAGCAAGACGAACGATATAAAAAAGTACAAAACAGAAATTAGAGATGGTTCTTATAGATAATTCTTGTTTGTCGTACAGATGGAATACTGGCATTTGAAACTGATACTTTTGGAGCCTTTTACTCAATTTGGCATGTAGTTTTCTCAATTTGTCTCGGAGTCTAAATTTTCTCAATTTGGCATGTAGTTTTGTGGCCCTTTTTACTCAGGCTGTTAGTGTATCAGTGAGATTCTCGCCAATTAATTGGCCCTGTGGTTCTTCGTCTAATTTGTCTTCAATTATATGTTTACCGTCCAGAAAGCTTGGCTGATGTGTTGAGGATAGAAGCCTTGCCCACATTCTATCAGTAATCACAACCTTATTCCGTTTCTCGGTCACCCTCTGCATGATACAATTTTAATCAATTTGAATAGAAAAGCTGATAATAACTGAAACAGGGAAGTATTTGTTATGAAAGTGGGTGTGATGCATCCGGGTTCAAAATCCCATTAATATATGAATTGGATTAGGTAATGAACATTCCCCTCTTGGTTGCCCCTGTTCAACCTAAGATAAACCAGAAAACTTACATGAAATGGAATATAAGCATGCCTTCCATTAACAGGACCAACAGTGAACCCAGTATATCCTGCCATTACGCCATGAATGGCACTGTGAGCTAGGAGAGTACAGTAGACATTGTCAGATGCATTGCTTGGAATTGCACGGATCATGTAAGTGGGATCTGCCATAAAAGAAACACATTGCTTGTTCGTAATGGCCGTTGTCAATTATATATGGAGGAAATTAAAATATACATATATATATATATATATATATATATACACACGCACGCACGCACAGTTTACTGACCAATATATTTCAGAGTAATATTCATCTTTTGGTGTTCTGCAAAGCGATCCTGAAAAAGCAATCAAATATATTCAAACCAAGTATTGAATCATGTGTAGAAAACTAGTTCAGTTTCTTGATGAAAAAAATGATCCATGCATTTAATTTGCTTAATTGAATTCCTAATTCCATCCCATGAAACACAGACTCTAATCCTGATTCATCATTAAACCTCCAAACTATAGAATAAATCTACCCCAACTCGAGAACAAGCAATTTTCGCATAAGTGATGAGGAACATCAGTTCTAGCAGTTGCAGAAAATAGGTTAAACACAGCACTTGCACCTTAATCTTTTCAGATATCCACAGACCAACATCTCGTAGTAGCTTGTTTCCAGAAGCATCCTGCTGATCCATGGACCGAATGCTCTCAGAAAGAAGCTCTTGTCCTGCACCTTCAGCTATTACAATAACCATGTGCCCATGTTCTTTCAATCTCCTTTTTATGTATTCAAAGAGTCCACCGGGTCCTTCAAGGTGAAAGGGTAATTCTGGAATCAGGCAGCAGTCTACATCTCGGCTGGCAAGAGTAGCATACATTGCTATAAATCCTGGCAAAATAAATCAATTTAGGTTTGTCTTGATCTTGCCTGGCACGAATACACACGTTGATATCGAACATACGGCTTGTTCTTTGAACACATTTAGTTTTCTTTCACATCATTCAAAAGATTAAGATGCATGTCGGTAATGAGTCTAATAGTAGAACTCAGAGAAAAAGACATCTTGCTACCAAAACTTTCAGATAATCTACACTCTAAAAACATTTACAAGTATGGAACTTGCAGTATATTATAGTGATGCAGAGCTTACCGCTATGCCGTCCCATTAACTTAACAAGTCCAATACCATTCTCAAAGCTCTCTGCTTCTACATGAGCAGCATTAATAGCTCGCTGAGCTTCCTCGACAGCAGTATCAAAACCAAAAGACTTGTCTATAACCTGAACCAAAAAGGGCATAATAAAACTCACGAATTTACATTACATGTGCATCAAAAGCAGGATTGGATGCTATAATTTTCTACATGGGAAGAGCACTACCGGAATATCATTGTCAATGGTCTTAGGAATCCCAACAACGGCAACTTTGAGGCCCCGTCTTCTAATTTCCTGAAAAAAATAACATGTTGAATGATCAACCTAAATCAAATTCTAACCACTCTAGAAAATCATTATGCTAATCATGCAGCACAAGTTAGCAAATTCTTTGTTTGCCTGCAGGCTGCAGGGTGGAATTACCTCGAATATTACTGAAGCTCCCTTTTGAGTTCCGTCACCTCCGATTATATAAACCTGAAAACATTTACATTTACGTATCATTCTTACCAAAATAATGGAACTTGATTATCTAATCATGTAAATCAGAAATTGCAGAACACTTGTACCTGATTTATACCGCGGTCTTGAATGCTGTCAACTATCTTCGAGGTAACATGACCTCCTCTTGAGGTCCCAAGAATGGTGCCCCCGCGTTTATGAATATCATTTACAGCCTTGGGCGACAAAGATATTGTATTCCTAGCATAAAAACCTTTGTATCCTCCCTGTGTATCCAAAAACCATTCTTGAATTTTCATGCTCACCTTACTCTAACACTAACTAATTAATTAAAACTAGTAAAAGAAATTAATGTTCTCACCTCTATGCCAAGGATTTTGTTGACGCCATACATGTAATGCAGTCCACACACTAATTCCCTAATCACTGTGTTCAAACCAGGGCATAGCCCACCACATGTTACTATGCATGCGTGAACTTCATCTGACTCAAAATACACCTGATTAACAACAAATTACATGTTCAATGATTTAAAACTTTCATAAATTAGCAAAAATTAAGGATACAATTTCCAACCTTTTGACGAGGACCAGCACGTCTAAAATGTGTTCCTCTTGGACTTTCTCTGTGTACAACTATCTGGATCCGTATATTAATCATGATTAGCAACAGCTGGTAAGAAATCACAACCAGAAACCTCTCCCACAGTAACCAAATCATTCTGTAAAAATTTCTTATTTTGAAAAGGGTAACAGCAAAATCTCTCGATTTTCAAACTAATGGTAAAAATAAAAAATTCCATGACAAAAACTGACTTTAACCCAAAAAAAAAATTACCTTCTGGGCAACAGTATCATCTGCATTAACGAAGTACTGCCTGATACAAAAAAAAAAACAGAACTTTTAAGGTAAAAAGGTATGAATTTGTTTGATCATGCAATTAAGTTTTCAAGCTCAAAAACTTACTTGACAACCGAATAGGCAGGATTGTCTTGTAATGGATTGGGATATGTCTGCATCAGACACCATAAAAATAAGAATAATGACCAAGAAGAACTGAAATATAGATTATATATATATATATATATATATATATATATATATATATATATATATATATATATATATATATATATATATATATATATATATATATATATATATATATATATATATATATATATATATATAACTTTATTAGCCAAAAATAAAATAAAATAAACTGAAAGAGAAAGTACAGGAAGATGAGAAATGTAATCAGTCAAGTGAGGAACGTCTTCAAGAACGTAGCCAGCGTTGCCGGAGACGATTTTAGGGTCGAAGTTTCCAGAATTTTCGACGGAGGAGAGATCTCCCGTAGAATTTGAAGAGAAGCTGCGAAAGTAAGGCCTATGATTGTTGGTTGTATGAGGATCGAAGCACCGAATCCGCGGAGTAGAAAGTGAAGCTGAGCTAGAAATGGTGTCCATTTGCTTGGAGTGCAAGTGACACTACACAGAAACAATGGAGATTTGGAGGGGGAGGAGAGGCGTATTTGTAGCTAGCCGTTGATTGTGAACTGAGTAAATGGTGGAGATTTATTTAATTTGGAGGTAAAATAATGTTATAATTTAATTTTAATAGTTTCTAACTGTTATTACTCTTTTATATGTGTTTTCAAATAATAGTATTCAAAAAAATTACTAGAATAAAATATTCCAATTTATATCTTCATTTATAATTTAAATTAATAATTAATCATCATATTATAATATTGATTTTACATTTATAAAGTAAAATTAATTTTTTTTGGTTTAATAACGGATATACAATAAATTTTAGAAAAAGTTTATTGGTAGGTAATAGTTTCACGGGTATATATTGTAAGCATTAAAATTAAAACTATAGATCACATCTAGCTACTTTTTTTTTTTTTTGAATTTCATCTCCTTTTTCTTATGAAAAATAATAGAAAATTTTCTATTCGGACGAGTACACAAATAGGACAGAACAACAATTCTTAGCAGAGAATTCCAAATTGCCATTGCTAGTAATACGTCATACAAATTGTTAATTATCTGCAATAACATTTATATAGTAATAGATTCCAAGTACGTAATGGTATATGCAACCGTTAGATAAAATTAATATTTTTTTCTAATATAAAATTCATAATTTTTATCTCCATATGATGTAATGAAAATATTTATTCTAATAGAGTTCTATTTCTCTTAATAATATTTTTATAATTAGTTATTATATCCCACTTATAATAAGAAAAAAAAATATTTTGTTTAGAGCCATTATTAATTGTAGTTCTAATTGTGACTTCTGAGATAGATAATGGACCAATGCATGCCTCTTGACTTGTGTTCGAGGATAAAGCCTAAAGGTGAGTTTGTAATTCCTTAATCATACTGCTCTCCTCCCTTATGGCTTTAAAAAAGAAGAGAGAGTCGTCAGCAAAAAATAAGTAGGAAACTCGAGTTCCCCTCACGCTAACCCTACTTTCTTGGATGAAATCCTTCCTCTCTGCATCCCGAAGTAAACAAGATAAACCTTCCGCACAAATGATAAAGAGGTAGGGGGATATGGGAATTACAAACTCACTTCATTTATTAATACATTGATCAATTATAATTAAATTTAAAATGAACGGTGGAAATCGCACTTTAGATCTCAATTATAATGTATAAAATAAAAATCACATGTTGAGAAAAACATAAGATGAAAAGGATATTATTCTTATTGTAAATTTCTTATCTAAAATATATAAAGAAAAAAAAAAGGTAGGCATATATGAAGAAGCATGGTCATGTATCATGCTTATAATTTGATAATAATAAATTAAAGTAGACTTCTTTTTCAATGAAAGGTGTGTGGATGCTCTAATTTGATGACATTCTAAAACACCCACGATAAATTTTTTAATATACATATAAGGTCCCTTATTTTCCTTTAATATTAAAACATTATTTTAAAAAGTCAAGTGTGATGGTAGCGACGTTGAAGGGTTAATAGGCATGTTAATAAATTTAGGATTATAAAAATTAAACTATTTTGAATGCAAACAATGACGAAATCCATCCAATATTTATGAAAATCTGAGAGTGCTAATATAACATATATGATCATGCTACGTTGAATGAATTAGAGTATTAATGTTAAGTTATTAGCGGTAACCAACAATCATTAATTACAATTAACTCTTGCAATGCTAATAAGGTTCAAATATGAATTTTGAGTTTCAAGAATCTCAATTATACTTTATTGTTGGATTGTCAATATTTATTTTGTTATGGTAGGGAAGGTTTCAAATTGCTGTCCTCCTTTTTTCTGCTTTGATTTGTACTCCTGAATCTCGGAGGGGTTAATTTTATCCGTAATCACTTAAATTTGACAATTGTAATGTTATAATGACGATATTATGATTTGTAATGAAAAAATCACCCAAGTTTTATTTTATAGTAGAAAAAATCATAAAAATCAGAAAATTAAGAATTCGGCCATCAAAAAATTAAAAATATAAAGATAAATATATTTTTTGCCTATCAGATATTTAACAAATTTTAATATTATCAATAATTTTAAAGTTATAAAATAGTATATTTATTATTATTGTTAATAAATTTTACTGCTATCAATAATTTTTATTATCAATTTTTTAATTTTTGTATTACAAATAAAAATTTAGTAATTTTTTTGTTATAAATTATAATATGGTGATTATAATATTACATTCCCTAAACTTGAGTGACCACAGATAAGCTGTAGGAGGTCTAAGGTTGTGTTTGTTCCGCCACTGAATTTTTTTAATTTGTGTATATTTCTTATTGTTGTTAACAAATTTTACTACTATCAATAATTTTTATTATCAATTTTTTAATTTTTGTATTACAAATAAAAATTTAGTAATTTTTTTATTATAAATTATAATATAGTGATTATTATATTACAATCCCTAAACTTGAGTGACCCCAGATAAGCTCTGGGAGTTCTAAGGTTGCGTTTGTTCCGCCACTGAATCTTTTTTTCCTTGGATTTCAGGTCTTGGGCTATAGATTTTCAAGATCTATGCTCGCCAGGTTTTCTTTCGTCAACATTATCGACCTTAAATATTCATGGGCCGTGAGGCCATTGGGCTCTGATACTCTCTTTCCATCTTTTAAATATGTTTCGTTTCATTTTCCCTTTTATCTGTCTTGATTGTAGGGCTACATTAAAAAAATAAAATCATTGTTCAAATCTTTTAATTTTTGAATTGCATCTAAAAATTTAAATAAATTTATATTTATAGAATAATCACTTAATATTGCCCACAAACAATTTTTTATCATAGAAAAAGCAAATAAAACCTGCGAGGTCAAACTCAAACTTGAACGCCCTTTTTTTCTTATCAAACTATGCTGACATGGCAAGATCATGTTGTTGGATCTCCCTCGACTTGTCTACACTGCATTTCAGAGAATAACACTTCCCAGTCCCAGAAAACTGGCCTGCTTCTTCTATGCAACCAGCCACCTTCGCTCGTACAATATCGTACCTCAATACACAGGGAGGCTGCCGCCTTGACAATCAATTTGTTAGGGTTTTACAGTAAATTAAGCTCACTATGTATAGAACGGCAGCGTCGCGACTTCGAGCTCTCAAGGTCAGTTCCGAAAACCCTAAGTTTTTGTTTGGTTCTCGAGAAAATGTAGGAAGATTGAAGAACTTTTTACTTAATTGGCGACGCTATACGAGATAATGTCTTTTTGATCGAATTATATTCATTTGAAGGCAGAGTTTAAAACTTTTGTCATTTTATGGACCTTTCTTTTTATCGAATTGATCGACACTCTGTCATTGCTGCTAGATCTGATTTCATTTTTCACTGATGGGTTTTTCTTTTGGCTATTTTTCGGTTTAACCTGGTTATGACTTTGCCCAGTTAAGCGCATTCAGAATATTTGTTTTTCTATCGAGCTTAGGCCCAATAATAGTTGAAATATGTGGTGGTCATTGTATTGAGTTTGCTTCCTACGCATCAATATTTTTCTAGGAAAGCACCAATTTTTCCTTGTGCATATCTTTCTTTAGGTCCTGAATGTATAACTGATCAATTATCTGGCGGTCATACATTGATGATTTGTTGTTTGTGTTTTATTTATTTATTTTAATAGAATGATAAATTTGTGATATCATGCACTTCATGACCATGGCATTTGATTAGCTTTGCTTCCAGCAATAAGGTTGACGTTATTGCAGAATAAATTAGGTTATAGGTAGTTTTTCAATGGTTGATTGAACTGAAAGGTGTCTATTTTCCAATGTGATTATCTGATAGAGCCAAATTGGTAATTTGGGGACCGCAAGGTATGCGACTTCGACTGCAGTCACCTCTAGGACATCATCGCCGGGGTTCTTTAGCTGGCTGACTGGAGAGCAGTCTAGTTCTCTTCCTCCTTTGAACTCCCCGCTTGGAGGTGTTACCGTCCCACCTCCGCTTCCAGATTATGTGGAGCCAAGCAAAGTCAAGTCAAAAACTCTTGAGAATGGTGTCAGGATTGTCTCAGAAGCTTCTCCAGTATGTTTTTATTGCTTCAAAACTTTCTGTAATGTATTTTATTGAAGTATTAACATGCATAATAAATTGTTATCATTATCATCTCCAATGAGAATTCATTTTATTGGTTATTTAGAATCCTGCAGCCTCTATTGGTTTGTATCTGGATTGTGGTTCTATCTATGAGACGCCCATGTCATGTGGGGCCACACATTTGCTTGAACGAATGGCATTCAAGAGTACCAGGAACAGAAGCCATTTACGTATTATTCGGGAGGTGGAGGCAATTGGTGGTAATGTTGCAGCGACAGCCTCTCGGGAACAGATGGTGTACACCTTTGATGCTCTTAGGACCCATGTTCCTGAAATGGTTGAATTGCTTGTTGACTGTGTCAGAAATCCTGTCTTCTTGGATTGGGAAGTCAATGAAGAGGTAATTTTGGATCTTCATATTCTGCTGGAGGTACAAGATGTCTTCTTGATGTTCCTGGATGTTTAAACCTCCAAGGTTCACATAAATTTGTTCTTAGTTATATCTAGATTATGTCATACTTTGTAGGTTTATACACTTTGCAGATTTGGTACAAAATACAGCCTTTTCTATGAGTATTTGGATTGTGATATTTACTAGTAGGGGGCAGCTTTTCAATTTCAATAGCCAGTGGTTGCCTCATCAATAACTTCTTGAGTGCTCCCTTCAGCTAAATTTCATCACTGTCTGTATAATTTCTTTATTTTGTTAATATTTTTATATGCTTGTGCAGCTAAAAAAATTGAAAGATGAACTTGGACAACTCTCTAACAATCCCCAGGGCCTATTGCTGGAGGCAATTCATTCTGCTGGTTATAGTGGTGCATTGGCAAATCCTCTTTTGGCCCCGGAATCAGCATTAAACAGATTAGATAGTGCTGTTTTGGAGGAATTTATAGCTGTAAGATGAATTCCTTGGATCTGTATTTTTTTATTTTTTTATCTATTATTTATTTATTTATTTATTCTCTATAAACTCTATGTTGCTTATCCTTTAACCTTTGCCTTTTTTTATGTTGAATCATAGGAACATTATACTGCTCCTCGGATGGTTCTTGCTGCTTCTGGTGTTGAATTTGATGAGCTTATATCTGTTGCAGAGCCACTTCTGTCTGATCTTCCAAGAGTGCAACGCCCTAAAGAGCCAAAATCTGTGTATGTTGGTGGGGATTATCGCCGCCAAGCTGATTCACCGGTGCATATTTGTTTTCTCGTATTGGATATAATCTTTTGTATACGTGTAATCATCTATTGGATTTGTGTGGTACTGATAATGTTTTTGCTCCTTTTGAGGCTAGATGACACATGTTGCTCTTTCTTTCGAAGTTCCTGGAGGCTGGCTTAATGAGAAAGAAGCTATAGTTGTGACAGTTCTTCAGGTTCTTTATATTGACCTTGACCTCTCTTTCTCTGTCTCCGCTTTCTCTTTCACTGTCTATTTATGTAGTTTTTCACATTTTATGAGTGAATCAGATATGTTTAATAGCAATTTATTATGCTGCAGATGCTTATGGGAGGTGGTGGCTCATTTTCTGCAGGGGGCCCTGGAAAAGGGATGCATTCACGACTTTGTAAGTTTCAACCATATTTCACTTAACCAGCAATTTTATCTTATGCCTCTTGTTTGGCATGGGATTAAGGCTTAGTTATTGTATTGATATTGCTTCAGTTTGTGCTCTAGACGTATTCTGTGTTTTCTTTTTGCCTATGTTGTTCTTTTGCATATACTTGAATACAGATGTCAGAGTCTTGAATCAGTATCAAGAGCTCCAAGCTTTTTCTGCATTCAACAGTATCTTCAATACCACTGGATTGTTTGGCATCTATGCTAGCACTGTAAGACCAGCTGTCCCAGAATTTTAGTTTTTGAGTAATAACTTGCATTACTTTCTTGATTGCTTTCTGCCTATGATATGCTATTGCCTTGAGTGCTAGACTCACTGCAGAAATTGTTTCTGAATTTGCCCCTTGGGGGAGAGTCAGATTTTATGGTTGGTATTATACTATGGTGTTTTGGAGTTCCGTTAGGCCTTAATTCAAGAGATATGCAATTACGCATGCAAGCATGTCTTCAATAGGCATGAAATTGAAAAGTACCCACATTCATAAAAACCGTCCTTTTTTATTTTATTTATTTTTTAAATTTTGCTGTTTTTTTTACATTATTCACTGTTATGGATTATTCCGGTTCAAGGCTTAGCTAATTGCCTTAATATATTAAAATTTTACTTTTCTTTAAATACAGTTTAATTGCTGGCCTATGTTTTCTTGAACTTGTGCATACAGATCCATCATGTATTATACGTATGAATTTTAAACTTGAGGCTAACTATTGTGGCAGACCTCCGACTTTGTGCCTCAAGCAGTTGACATAGCAGTGGGTGAATTGCTTGCGATTGCAGCACCTGGACAAGGTTTCACTTTGTGTCTCCTCTCGTTGTTGTATTTGATGGATTACCTAATTGTTCTATTGCAACAAGCAAGTCTTACAGTTCTTTTACTTTTTAATTATGATGGCAGTTGATAGGACACAACTTTCTCGTGCAAAAGCATCCACAAAATCTGCCGTCCTGATGAACCTGGAATCCCGAGTATGTATCTTTCTGTCCTAGGCCTTGCTAATTTTTGTTGTTTAGTTGACATTGCAACTCTAACTAAGATGATGATGAGGTAATTTTGATGTTACTTTGATAGTGATTTGCTGATTTCAAAATTCCTAGTTTTGAAAGATGTTATACTGTTTTTACTTGCATTTTGTACTGTTTGTTACGTTATTTCTTTTGTTTGTTGGGGACACTTATAACTGTTCTCTGACTGTATTTGCAGATGATTGTGACTGAAGATATTGGGAGACAGTATCTGACATATGGAGAAAGGTTTGCCACTGCACATGAGCCTTTGCTCTATATCTATGCTCAGAGATCTTGCTTCTTGTTTCTATTTTACTTATTTGATATTCTGATATTATATACATTATACGTGATTCAAACTCAGTTTTGTCGGTTTTGAAATTGTAGTCGTTTAGGCAGAAGTTATTTGATTGGTTGTCGAGTTTCTGATTTTAAAGCCTCTTTCTCTCTATAATTCCTGATAATTCGTTATTGTGATATTTGCTTTCTGTGTTCATCTTGCCTTGTATATTTCATCCTTTCAGGAAGCCAGTGGAACATTTCTTGAAGGTGGTGGATGCTATCACTCCAGATGACATCACTAAACTCGCGCAAAAGATTATCTCTTCACCTCTAACAATGGCATCTTATGGGGATGGTAATATCTAGATTTCTGACATCCTGGGTCTTTGTTACCACATTAATCTAGTTATAATGTGCTGTTATAATTTTTCTTTGCAGTTATTAATGTTCCCAGTTACGAGTCAGTTAGCCGCAAGTTCCATGCTTGATGACAATGAAGGTTGCGTTGCCATTGGGAATTGCCTGTGCCATTGTTGACGATGGACCATGGTTTGCATCATCGCGTTTCCTTTTGTTGCATAAAGTTGAAATAAAAACAATCGAGGGAGAAGTTTTTCTAAAAAGATGAAGGAGAACACAACTCATCAAATGGTGTTAACCACCAGATTATTCTGGATTTGTTCAATCTTGTATCTCAACTATGCAGGGGCTAGAGATGTTTATCTCCATGATTTTTTGTCATGACAAAATTTTGAGATTTTTTGTTTTTTATGTTATTGTTACTCCTAAGTCCTAATGGAGAAATAAAATCAAAGAAACGTGTTTCAATTTCTGTTAGTACTCCAATTTTTTTGTTGTTTCATTTTCTTCTAGTTTCTGGTTCTGGAAGTTTGTTTTCCAAATTTCATTAGCATGAGTTGTAATAATGTGCAATTTCGATTGAAGAGGATCTATTAATATTAGTATGCTAAGGGGGTTTTTGAGTTGAGTCTTTTCATCTCCTTTTTGTAATCCTTTATTTTTTTAAAAAAAATGATTTATAATTTTTATATAAATTATTTAAATCATTATTTTTATTTAATTTTTGAATAATGGAGTTGTGTAGGTTGCCGATAAAAAATGAAAAATCTAGAAATTTTTTCTTTCTTTCAGTCGTCAATTTATGTTTTACGTATTTGCTATCATCTTTTTAACGCAATACAGAAAATAATTAAGTTGGAGATTTGAAAACGTAATATTTTTATGTACAAGATAGTATTATACATTTTTATTACAAAGGTTCTAGATTCTGCTTGTGAAAAATGAATGTATATTTCCAAAAACATAAATTTATTAATTGATAACCGGACAAGGTCAAGTTTCAATCCAAAACGTTGGGCTTCAGGCTAAGGGAACTTTCTAAGGCCCATGACCGGTCTACTCTGCTTTAGAGATCAATCATAGCTAGGATCCCTTTTGGAAGAGTCTTCTGTTTAGACGAGACTCCTATCTCAGGTAGGACTCCTATCCCAAGAAGGATTCCTATTCCAAGGGAGATTCGGACTCAGTTTCCCTATAAAAAGCAGAAGACACTCAGGTATGTTCTCTCTCTCAACCGATTTTCTATAAGAATTACTCTTTTATTATCTACTGACTTGATCGTCGAAGAGTCCGCTTCTAATTGGACCGACTGCCGGATTTCTCTTTATTTCAGGAATTAGGGGAGCAGTTCAATGAAGTGACCCGATAGCAGGCCGGATCTTTTCAAACTGTTATCATTTGGTGCGGTGAGCGTGGAACTCATCCTCGCTGAAATATGAACTCTGACGATGAAAACGCACAGGCAGGGAAAGGCGGGAGCAACACGACCCCGGGCCTCCACCTACCAGTCTTTCAACCCCTGGAACCCACCCCGCAAGTTGCTTCAGCCAGCTAGCCCGGCATCACCACACCTGCAGGAACATCAGAAACTCCCATACCTGGCCTAACCCCTCAGCTCGCCCAAGCCCTTTTAGCCACACTATCTCAGATAGCTGATCAACAAAACCCTCTGCCAGTGACACCTTTAAATGCCTCAGAAAATCCGACCTTAATAGCCATAAGAAGAGACGAAGGATCAAGGATCAGCTTAACAAAGGATGAGCTTGACAAGCTCGTAGAAGAGAAGTTGCAGCAAAAGCAAAGCTACACTCCGGCTGGGTACTCGGGAGATTTCAGGTCTCCACTTTCTAAAGCTATAATCTCAGCCCCTTTTCCCAACATGAGATTACCTAATCTCCCCAGGTACATTGGGAGCACGGACCTGAAGGCACACGTGGACCAATTCAGGCATGCTATGCTGATCCACACTACGAACGACGTCGCACTCTGCAAGATCTTCCCGCAACTTGCCGGACTCGGCCCAAATATGGTTCGGGAACTTGCCTGAACACTCGAAAAATAGCTTCAAGCGGTTCACCGAGATGTTCGAGGCAAAATTCATGGCGGCAATCAAACCCACAAGGGTTTCGACCGACCTACATCAGGTCGTGCAGGAGAAGGAGGAGTCTTTGCAAAGTTATATGGACAGGTTCAATAAAGTGACCATGGACATTCACAATTTGAATTTAAAAGTTGCTATGAACGCGCTGAGCAGGAACACAAGGTGTAATGGCCTCAACACCGGGTCAGCCGTAAACAGTACTTCCCGATGGTGAATAGTATTTTTCGGGCTCGAAAGGACACCCGAAAGTTAAAAATATTTTATTGGACCGTCGGAAATTATTGGTCATGGTGAGTCCAGGGTTGAAATTTAAAGTAAAATTGAGGTCAAATAGGCCTCCAAAGATCAAAAATACGAAAAAGATAGCGAGTCAATTTCCTTGGTAGGAAAGATGACTTGATTTTGCGTAAATAATTAAAAATAGTAAACGAACTTCGAATATTGTCAGATTTTGCATGCCAATATGAATTTTTGTGTAGAATATTTTAGTGATGAGAATGAAATTTTTCAGTGACACAGACAGTTGTTGAATCAGATCGATAAGTTTGAATTGGATCGATAATGGACTCCGATTGAGCCAAAAATTTGCGTATTAGCTATTTTTGATGTGAAAAGAGTGATGAAATTATTTTTGGAGTGATTTGATGGCTGAAAAAGAGAGAAATTTGATTAGGCCTTTAGGGGCCTAAATTGGGCCTTTATAGTTAATTGGGCAAAGTCCATTATTTTGACCCAATTTTGGGCCCATTGGAGAGTTATATAAGGGCCAGAATTCTGGAGAAAACTTCAGAAATTAGCTCATCTTCTTCCTTCCTCTCCTTGGCCGAAACACACCTTCCATTTCTTCTCTCTCTCTCTTGCTTCATAACCACTCAAGATCTCTCATAAATCCTAACTTATGAGTTGTAGTTCCATCCCTCTAGATCACTAAAATAGCTTCACTTGATTGATTTGGATAAAGGAAGTGAAGAAATCAAGGAAAAAAAAAGGGATAAGTTGGATCTTGAGTATTTTAGTGTTTTAAATTGATTCTTTAGTATTTTTTCATAGATTTTGAGGTGTAGATGTTGATTATGAGCTTGGATTTTTCATTTGAGGACAAAAAAAAAGAGAAACTAAGCTTAAGTGGTCGGCCTATGTAGGTGGTGAAGAAAGAGGGAGTTTTTCCAAGGACAAAGGCAAGAAAAAGGAAGCTTAGACTCCCTAATTCAAGAGAAAATTGTAAGTGACTAATAAATCTTTACATTTTCTAAGTTTATCAATTTTTCTCAATTATGTAACTAGGGTAAAAATGTTTAAAGTGATTAATTGATGCAATTATGTTAGGGTAATTATAATTAAGCTAGAGAAAGGATGAATGGAAAGTGAAAATGAAAGAAAGAAAATTTTTAAGATGAAAAATAGTGGTGGCCGAAATTGTTAGTAAGGAAAAATAGTGAGAAAAATGTAAATAAATAGTATATGTTAGTAAAATAATAGTAGACTTGATAATTAATGTCTATGAATTTTTAAAGAATATTTGAAATTTATTTGGGAATTTTTAAGAATATGTATAGTATATGTATATAATGAAAGTTGTGATTATAGTGAATTAATTGATTATTTTAATGAAAAATGACACTAAAGAATAAATAATGCATAAATAAATTTTATTGGCATTTATCGGATTTATTGGAATTTTATTGAGAATTTAATGTTAATTTGTATATTGAAAATAATTGAATTATTGGTTAATAATTGCATAAAAATGTTGAAAAATATGAAATTTATATGAGATTAAATTACAGTCAATGAAAAAGAATTAAAAAGTCAACCGATAAATTTTTCGAAAATTAAAAGGATTTATAAAGTAATTATTACTGTGCCCTTAGAATTAGTCTAGCAGTAAAAACTAATTCTGGATATAGTTGGCTAGTCATAGGAACAGCATTTACCACGGTGTAGGTCATGGCGACTTGCTTTGCTATGGTTAGGATCATTGATCTCCATAACTTAAGTGTTAAAGTGAAAGTGAAAAAGTGCAGTGTTCTGATAATGGTTCCTTGGGAATCATCTCTCTTTTTAGTGGGGTCCGTGGGGTCCATGTTCCAAGTATCCGGCTTGAGATTTTCTGCTGGGTCTGTACTAGGGGCATAATGGAAATAAATTGATAAATAAGTGAAAAGACCATGAAAAGAAAGAAAGAAAGTGAAAAGGGATCAAAATGAAAGAAAAAGAAAGTTTAGGGGTAAAATGGTAATTTAGTGATGGTCTTGGAGCAGTATTAGTTAATTTGTTGACTAGTTTACGACATCTGCCTCCTGGAATGCAATTTGTACTTGTTGTTTTGGCTCTTACTTGGCTGTCCTGGCTCCCTTTCTTTCTCTTTGATACAAATTGGATAGGAAGAGTAGTTTACCATGGATATCTAAAAGGGAATTCTAATGAGGTGGAGTTGTATGATCAAGGTGACAAAGAAGGTG
Source organism: Excoecaria agallocha (assembly GCA_037975025.1). Lineage (NCBI taxonomy): Eukaryota > Viridiplantae > Streptophyta > Magnoliopsida > Malpighiales > Euphorbiaceae > Excoecaria > Excoecaria agallocha. Next base: position 2,697,468 of record CM075812.1, read on the forward strand.
CATTGGGTTTGCTGTTGAACTCTGTTGTTCTGGGCCTCAGTTTTTTCTTGATTGAACCAATGTGTCAGAAGATGGGGCCACGACTAGTATGGGCAATGAGTAATTTAATCGTATTTGCTTCTATGGCTGTTACTGCTATCATCTATTGGCCAATATTCTGGAAGAATTGAACACGTTATTAAAGGGAGTACATCAATCAGGATAGCTGCTTTGATTATATTTGCTCTTCTTGGCTTTCCCCTTACTATAGCCAATAGTGTTCCTTTTTCTGTAACAGCAAAGTTGATTGCAGATTCAGGCGGTGGACAAGGGTGGGCTATAGGAGTTCTCAATCTTGCCATAGTGATTCCTTAGATGAGTATGGCCATCCGCCATCAGTTTTCTCAGTTCAGTCTTGAGGACAAGACTGTTTTCCCACCCGATGGCAATGATGGAGAAAATACTTCTAGCCAGGAGGTCCAAGCCATGGGCCCGAGATATGAAGGCTTTATGCCAGGAGATCCAAGATGCAAGCAGGAGAGGAGGAGGGGAGTTGAGCTGAGCTGGCCATTAGTCAATTAGTAGTAAAAGTAAAGTATAAGAAGGGAAACGAGGGATTGAGGAAGGCATGTGGAGATTTAGTTTGTTAGAAGTAGAACAAGGAGTGAGGGAAGAGGGGTAGCAGTGTTTGGCTATTCTCTCTAGTAGTGAGGCCCTTACTGTATTTTCTTTATCTTTTTCTTTCTTATCTTTTCATTAATTGTGATGCAACATTGATATTGATCAGTGTACATTTTTCCCTTGAATATTAATACATACATTTTTCCACAGTTCATCTTCTATTGTCAAGTCCATTGTTTTGTTTGGTTATCAAAGTCTTTATCAGTTTCACATTGGTCTGTTGGTGACATATTTTAGAACAAGTGAATTTCTGGATCTAACAATTTTGCAATCCTGCAGATGAACCTGAATATTAGATTTCCAACGGAAAGCATTTTCTTGGTCTTCAACAGTTTTGCTGTTATTTATGCATACATGGAAGCATATCCTCAATGGTGGTAATCCAATCTCAGCCCAGCATTATTCATGGTGGTAAAACTACTACTGTCTTTTAAAAATTATTACCTTTGTGCAAATTAATCATCAATTTCCTTCTTTTTTTTTTTGTTACAAGGTTTCTGAATTGGGTTGAACTCGAGTCTTCACTGCAGACCTGTATTACTATGTTCAATCTTACTGATGTAAATTGATCATTTTATGTGGTAGAAAACACTTGACAATGTTTATTGCACTTATCAAGTAAATTTGATATTGTTACTACGCACACAAGTATTTTTAATTTTTTAGTGCTCTAACTCCATTTTCTTTTGAAAGGGCTCCGGCTCAATGATAGGAATTGAGCCCGTTTGAGTTATGCAAAGGCCTTTGAGTTATGCAAAGGAAGTAGTCTGTCTTTGAAAGAAAGGAAGAAACTATATTAGAATATAAGCATATTAGCTAATTCGTATATTACTCTAATCTGCATGCTGCTCTGAAACAAATTCTGTACAACATTTTGAAAGGGCTATCAAGCATGGAACATCAGGGTTCTTTGACATGAGTTGCTTTGATGCAAGCAATAAAAGCTGAAGTTTTATCATTGATGCAAGGATCAACTGCCCATGGACCTTCATCGTCATACCTTGGCCGCACACTCCATGGTCTTTCACCATGGCTTGAACCTTCTTCTTCTGTTTTAGGCTTCGAAGAGTGAAGACGGGAAAAGCAGTAGTAGAAACCTTATTTCTCCTGTTGTTGCCACCCATGATTGACTGACTTGGTGCTGTTTTTATGACTGTATTAGTGCTGTTTTTATGCCTGTCTTGGGTTTTCAATGGTTATGAAGCCATTGGTATATGTAGAAAAGGATATTGAATGTGGAAACTCCAAGGAAACGAGTGATACAGTGATAATGTGGACATTATTAAGGAATGACCCTGTGTTGGACCATCTTTTACGGTAAAAGCATATGCCTTCTGGGATGGCTACTTTCGGTTACAAACCCAAGGAGGTGTGGTTAATCCCTGTTCTTGCTTTCTTATCTTGTAAGGAAATAGTCATATTTACACTTTTTGTGTGTTTAGCTTTTGATTTTGATACCCTAATTAGGAGCCCTTTCACTTGGCATTTACCACACAGATGATTCACACGTTTTCTTCTCTAGTTACCACCCACCGCCACCACCCTTTTATGCTTCATTTTGCATCTTTTAATTTAAGGAAACTTACTTGATGCCATCTTCCTTTACCCCAACAAGTTTTGATTTTTCTGTTTTGCGTAAGAATTAAATTTCCCACTTTGTTATTGGTTTTACAAGTTGATATTGAAATAATTTTAACGTGAATTTTCCATTAACTCAATCGGTGGATTGGTTTAGGGATGATCATGGGCGAGGCGGGGCGGGGAATGGCTCTCCACCTATTGCCCCACCTAGGGGCGGAGATTCCAAGTCCTCGTATCCGGTAGAATTCCCACCGTTTCCATCCCCGCAAAAAAAAAATCTAATTATAATTAAGATATAATATTTAATAATTAATTGTAATTGGAATAATATATTTAATAATTAAAAAAATATAAATTTAATTAAAAATTAAATTAATATAAATTTTAACAATTAACGAAATTAAAAATTAAATATAATTTAAAATTAAATTGTATAAATATAATTAAATTTAATTACTAAATTTTAAGAGCGGGGGACCACAATTTCCGTTTCCGTTCTCGTTTCGTATTCTAAGTCGGGAAATTTTTTTCCCTGCCCCATTCTGGCGGTTTCCAGCTCCCTAGATTGGTTTGATAATTTTAGCACCACTGATAGACTTGATCCCTGATCGATATGATTATGCAGAATCAAACTCTTTTGGAATTCAATTAGGCCAAAGTGAATGTGAAGGAAATCTGGAAATGTTAGAATTTCTTTTTCTTAAAAAGAGAGATTCGTATAATGGAATTACAATTAAAAAAGTAAGTAGGAAGAATCCAAATCATATCTTACAAACTTTTTTATCGTTTACCACCAAACCAAATTTGAATAGCTTACATTAAATTTTAAAGATGGGCTTACTCGATCATTTATATTCAATTAATAGACATGTATATTTCATCTATTTCATTTTGACATGTATCCATTTCCAATTATAGGTAAAATTCATAATTTAGTCTTTAAATTTCAAAATTTTTAAACACAACTACCACAAATGATTTCAATAGCTGAAAGTCAAAATCTGGTTGGACATCTCAGTGGTGAAACACAAGAACCTACCCAATCAACTACAAACACAACTACCACAAATGATTCTACACTAACAACAGAAACAATCACAGCCTGGAGAAAATCCGATCGTCTTCTTCGTGGATAGATAATTGGCACCCTATTGGAAGAAGCACTTGGTCTTGCCATAGGTCAAGACACAGCAAAATCTGTTTGGGATGCATTAAAAGAAGCTTATGCACAAGACTCACAAGAAAGAGAATTCACTCTTCGACAACAACTAATATACCTCAACAAAGATGAAAACACTACCATGAACGAGCACATCTGCAATTTTAAAGGAATAAGTGACATTCTTGCTGCAATAGGAAGTTTAGTTGCAGATAAGATTAAACTCTTCTCTCTTCTTATAAGCTTAGGTCCAAAATATGAATCATTCACCACTAATATGCTAAAACCACCACGTCTTTCTTACAGTGAATTAATATCTCTCTTATAAGGCTATGAACAACGTCAAAATTAGTTTACCACAAATACATCAACTCACTAGTTTGCCTTTTTTAGATAGAAATAACAATCTGGATTTCGTAGGATGCTAAACAATTTAACTCAAATGGACGTAGGTTTCAGGCTCACAGTCCTCGCTTCAATAACCCAGGGAACGACAGCTTTGGTGAACAAACCAATTCACATAACAAACATGATTTGGGCAATCAAAAACCACCACCACCTGGACAACGCAAAATGATACCAGCAGAAAGAGAACAATATCAAAATGAAACATGTCAAATCTATGGTGTTACAGGTCATATTGCAAAAATTTGTTGGCATTTATCAAAACATGTCCATTCAACTGAAGAATTTCCAAAGGCGTTAGCAACTCTTACCCTTGATAACAGTGTGTTTGACACTAAATGGACATCTGACACGGGTGCTTCTCAGCGCATGACAGGTAATGGTAAATTATTGAATAACACATATCCCTATTTTTGTAATGACTCCATTTTAATCGGTAATGGTAAATTGTTAAGAATAAAATCTATTAGTGATACTAAGATTAAAAAGGATAATCAAAGTCTTTCATTGAAAATTGTTTTACATGTGCCTAATTTAAATCAAAATTTGTTGTCTATTAGTCAACTTACTGATCATTATCCTGTGAATTGTGAATTTACAAATGTGGATTTTTGTATTAAGGATAGGGAAACAGGTCGCAAAATGATGACAGGCCAACGCAAGAGTGATCTTTATGTTATATCTAGCCCCTATGAGTTGCATTTTTCATGTAGGTTCAAGTCTGATATTGCTGATTTGTGGCATCAATGGTTGGGACATTTACAAAAATCCAAACTACATATGTTACAGCAGCAAGGGTTGATTAATGTCCAAGGATCAAATAAATCACCATCTTTTTGTGATAGTTGTCAATTAGCTAAAGTTAGTAAATTACCTTTTTCTTCTGCTAATAATAACAATTTGTCCATTTTTAATAAAATACATTGTGATTTATGGGGACTATCACCAGTTTTGTCTCTTTATAATTTTTGTTAGTATGTTTGCATTGTTGATTATTTTTCTCGTTATACCTAGATAATACCATTGAGAAAAAAGTCTGATTTTTTTGATACATACTTAGCCGTTGAACAATATGTCTCACAACAATTTGACAAAAAAATCAAAATATTTCATTCTGATGAAGGTGGAGAATTCATTAACTTTAGAATTAAATCTCATTTTCAAGCATAGGGAATTCTTTATCAAATTTCTTATCCATATACCTCGGAGCAGTTAGGTATAGTTGAACATCGCCATAGAATAATTCATGAACTAGGTATGGCCATACTATTTCATAGTGGTGCTCTATTATATTTATGGCTGGAAGCTTTTCAAATAGTACTTTTTCTTTTAAATCGCTTATTGTCCAGCGCTTTAAGTTCTGAGAATCCCTACTATAAAATGTATGGAGTGTATCCTCTGTATTTTTTTTTAGAACTTTTGGTTCAAAGTGTTTTACTTACAATTGGGATACATGCAAAACCAAATTTGATCCCAAAACCCTTCCATGTATTTTCATAGGTTATAGTGATCAACACAAAAGGTACAAATGTTTTCATCCACCAACTAGAAAAATCATCATCTCTTATCATGTGATTTTTTATAAAACAAATTTTTCTTTTAAAAAATCACAGCCCAATACTTCGCACTCTTTAAATGATTTTTGGCTCAGCATTTATAACTCCTGGATATCTCTTATGTTGACTAACAATATATCTTCCTTACATGACACAAGTTCATGTGATGCTTCTCTACCTGTTATCAACATAAATGAATAAAACTCATCACCTACAGTAGCCATCGATCCAGCCTTGTCACCACTCAATACTGATGTACTCCCAAGAAATTCCCTTAACCCATCAACTCCTCTATCCACTTCAAGTCATTCAAATGCTAATTATCCCTCTGAGATGGCAGATTCTTGTTAGAGAACAGAGTATTGGATAAACCCGCAATGAGATACTACATGAATTAATGTAATTAGTGATCTCATAATAGTTATGTTATCGATCCTTAGACTTGAGATTATCACAATATCCTACATGACGAATATTATGTTTTGACATAATCAAATATTATCTTTAATCAGATAATTATAAAGATTATGATTGGATATAATGAGAATCATGCAGATGATAGTGAATAATCAAGAAGAAATTTGTTCCTCTTTTATGAGATAGATATCTATTAGGTCCTTCGATAAGTAAGACTGAGAAATACATAGTCGTGCTCAAATGAATTGATGAAGCGATCAATATCATTTGATATTATCAATTTACTTAGTGATCGAGAAATTATATGTTTGGACTATATAAGTTTGACATGCACCATGACTTATGTTCAAATAAGATATCATGTGACAAAGGGATTATAACATGTTCTATTAGGTTAAAATTGAATTATCGATATTCATATTATTTGGATACTCATAATGTCTTGCTAGAGGCTGCTTATGACTTGTGGGCCCATGATAAAATTAGAGCTCACTGCAAATATAATATGAACCTATTGGGTCGCACACATAGAATGTGATGAATGGACTAAGGGTTAATTCGGGCATTTCAAATTTTATTTTGTGATAAATTAAAATTCGAAATAAACAAAAATAATAATAATAATAATAATAATAATAATAATAATAATAATAATATGTAAGATTATTATTATTATTATTATTATTATTATTATTATTATTATTATTATTATAAATAAGAAATAAGGTATTTCTTATTTTAATAAGAAAAGTGGGTCCGAAGTTTTCTCTCTCTTAATTAGGGTTAGGTGAACAATATATATAATAGTGATGTATATATAAAACCCTAATAAAGCATAAAGAGTTAGTTGTAGCCATCACTTAAGAGAGAGAAAAGAAAATTGTTTTCTTTTGTAATCTCAAAAGAGAAAAAACAAACCCTAGCCGCCAAGGAAAGGAGCTAGCATCCTGAGCGATTCTCTTCATTTCATTCGCGTGTGGATACCGGTAGAGGATGTCGTTTCGCATGAGGTCGCACCTGTAATTCGATTTATCTACGCTTCGAAAGGTTGGTAATCATTACACTTCTCTTCCTATTGAATCAATTAGATCGCTTGGATCCGTGGTGGGTTTTTATTATTTCGCTGTGAATTTTATTTACTATTTCGAAACCCAACACATAATGCTTTCTTAAAATGTGGTAGAGATATGATTAGCTAATGAGGAGATTAAGTTTAATTCAATCACAATCAAAGGGATAATTTTATATTTTTCTTGCTTATATTGGCTGCTAATTTTTAGCTTCGGTTCTCATCTTTTACAGTAGGCAATAGTTGTCACTTTGGTATATATAGGTTGTTAAACCTTTATTGTAAACCAGGCTCACGTTAACAACTCAATAAAAACTCCCTCAACTCTATTTTAGTTCTGTTTTTTTATAGATCTAATGCATGGCCAAATGGTTTAGAAAACCTTTCAATTCATACACTTTTTGCATTGAACTCCTGCTAGACCTTTAGTTTCCTCAAATTTAATTCTTCTCTTATTATTTTTATTTTCTTTTTAAATTATCTTTCACCCTAATCATCACAATAGAGGTTTAAAGCATGGACACAAAAAGATTTTTTGACTAGGAAAAGCTAAATGTCACAATAAAATGCAATGTATTTGACAGTTTTGTACAACTTGGATCTATGAATTTTCCTAAAGAACTTGTTGCATGTTTGCTTAGTATTTATATTTCCCATTTTTCCTTTTTTTGTTTGTTCGTTTCAAGCTTGATCGTATTGCAGACTCTTATATTGATATAATTCCCGTTTAGGTGCAAAGTGAAAGCAACTGAATTCCCAAAAAGTTCAATGGAATCTAAGTTTAGGTCTGATAATATCACGTGCCCTGTTACTTTATTTAGCTTTTCTACATTATTGTTTTGTTAAAATTCCCATTGTTGCTTCTGCTTTATATAGTTCTAGTCATTTGTCATGATCTACTTGTTGACGTGAGCTGGTGATTTGAATAATCAAAAGATTTATTCTTCTTGCCTTATTTAGTTCAATATTTTTAGCATTAAATGTTGTAAAGCTAGTTGTAGTTTACTCCTTCCGAAATAGCTTATTATATCAGTATATTTATATATTTTTCTATAGTCAATGATCTATGAAATACCATTATTTCAATATGGTATCAGAGTAGAGATCTTAGAACCCACAAAAAAAAGAAGAAAGAGTGAAAAAAGAATAGAGGAACTGATTGCTTTAATAGAACTAATAAAAGGAGAAAAATCTACTCTTGTAGACCTGACCTCTAAAATGGAAAAAATATTGAACCACACCCAGAATCAAAACCAAACAACAAGCCATGAGTCAAATACATAAATTGGCATTAAGTTAGATGGCACCAACTATGCCCTTTTGTCCCAAGTTATCGAGATGTATGTCTCAAGCAAAATAAAGCTGGGATATATCAATAGAGATCTTCCACAGCCCCAAGCAACGGATCTAAATTATAAAAAATGGAGAATAAAAAATGCAATAGTGAAGGGATGGTTGATTAACTCGATGGAAACAAGACTGATCAGTAACTTTATCAGATTTCCAACAGTAAAGGCAGTATGGGGTAATATTGCTACAACATATTTTGATGTCTCTAACACGTCTCAATTGTATGATTTGAAAAGAAAAGTAACAAGACTCAAATAGGGTGAAGGATCTATTGAAATATATGACACCATCCTTCAAGGCTTATGGAGGGAAATTAATTCATTGTCCAAACCCAATGGAATGTGATGTTAATATAGAAAAGTATAACTCTATTATGCAGGAGGATAGAGTTTATACTTTCTTAGATGGACTTGATGATCGACTTAACAAGATTCATGGAGATGTTCTTCAAATAAAGCCTTTCCTTACTACAGAATAGGTATATACACTGGTTCGAAGAGAAGATCTGAGGCAATCATTGATGATGACAAACAGAGATATAACACTTGGTGCTGCTATATTTTTTAAGGGATGACAGAAGCCACAACAGCTTACACTTCAAACAACATCTTGTGGAAAGTCTCAAACTATACTAAAATCAAAGCCAACGAAAGGAATATGAGGCTATACACATTGTGGGAACATGACACATACCAGAAAAATATGTTTTAAACTACATAGGTATCCAAATTGGTTGCATGAACTTAAAGCAAAAAGAAAAAATGAAATGGGTGAAGGTGAAAATCTTGGGTGAGTAGCTCATGTAACCACAGTGTGATACATGCCGGAGCCACACTCATTCTCGGTTGGGTTCTTGGAAGCCTGCTTTTAGGGTTCAAGATCGAAAGAGGCTCGCTATTAATCATAAATTGGCTACTTCGCAATAAAAAAGGTTCATAGTTTAAATTATTATTAGTAGTCAATCCATAAAAATATTTACTAATGGGCCCAAAAGAGGTAAGAGTCAAGGAGTCGTCACCCAATAGAATGTTGAAAAATGATTCTCGACCTTTTTTATGCCTAAATAGAGATCGGTGTTCAAGACATCACTCTTATTAGGCACATTGGTTATTTGTTATCTAATAATTGAGTTTTAAATTTTAATCTACTCTCCTCTCTCACACAATACAAAGCTATAGAATTAAATAAACATCCCAAAAAAATAATAAAAATAAATAAATTCCAACTACTTAAACTATTACAGAAGCAAATCGTCCAAAGAAAAAAGCAAAATAAGTATTGTATATAAATCGGGACATTCATTAAGGTTGGGAACACTGGTTTTCTCATGCATATTTTACAAAAATTTTCTTTTGTTTTTTACTTGCCTTTGGATGAAAAATTGGACATTGGTTCAAGTTTTGAAGGAACAAAACCCAAGTTAATTAGTAGAAATCATTTTAAGTCTTTTCCTTTTATACGTGCACAAAAAGCCCTTTTTTACTAGCTATTATATCCTCGAAATAAAATACATCCAAAAATACCAAAATAATAAATAAGCAAAATAACAATTTAAATAATAAATTAAATAATAAATAAATGGAACGATTCAATAAAATAACTGAATGGGCCGGTGGTGGTCATCAACCAATTGGGGAATGACTCCAAACGTAAAATGCCTCACCAAGTCTCCCAAAACGAATGAAGTTACATACTCACAAAAAAAAACACAAAAGGTAGATAAATTAGCATTATGAGGAAAAACATAAATAAATAATAAAATAGAGAATTATTCATCCAACCATATATACAGAATTAAAATATGTACAAAATCAAAAGTAAACATTTTAGGGATCAAAGATGTGATGCAAATAATAATAAAAATACATAAAATATGTGAACAAAGACTCAAAAACTAGCCACGAATGCCCTTAGAAGGGTGACGGACGGCCACAACTGAAAGAAATACTGGACAAAAAGGGACTCCCGCAACGTTCCGTCCGTCGCTTTGACAGACGACTGTCCGTGGGAACTTTTTATGTCTATCACTAGCAGAACAGAACAGAATGCAGGAAAAACCACACAAAATTATAAATGGCCCTAAATACTCAATTATTAAAGCCTAAAACATGCCAAAATAAGATTATAACCCTAAATCATGCATTAAACATGCCAAAACTCATTAAAATACGAAATAGTAAAACATAAATAAAGCTTGAAAATATACATACAACAATAAAGGAAACCCTAACTTGATCATATTATTAGCATGCACATTGGTTCAGATTCATACATTATCAGATTTAGGCATGTATATCATCAAAACTCAGCATATAAACATATTTATTTCAACAATAATCAACGTGAACATGCATGATAATTTTTAAGAGAGAGAAAATAAAAAGAGGAGTCTAAAATATTACTCTCAGGAGATATTCTAACTCTGAATTTCTTGAAGTCCAGATCTCCACTCCGATTGTATTCTTTGTGTTTCAAAAAATAGAATGATTCTGTGTGTGTGTGTGTGTGTTTGGATCAAGTAAATTGTTAGAGAATTTTTCTTCTTAGAGAGAGAGAAATTAGTTTTCTTCCTCTCCGAGAATTGCCTCTGTATTCATGAATGATTTCTCTCTGAAAATCCTAAAATCTTTTCCTTTTATACCTAAGTAAAGTTAGAGTTGAATTCCAATTTTATCTTCCTAAATCTGGAGATATTGATCCCCTAAAATCCGGATAGAAATTCCTTTAAAACTCTATCTTCCTAATTTCAATTTCCAGAAACGTGAAAAATCTGGATTTTTAATCACAAACGGCCATCCCTCATGATAGGTAGTCGTCCCTCAAGCGAAAATCCCAGAATTCACAAAAATGCCTTTGATTTGACTTGGACTAGAGAAAGATGGCTATAGACGGCTATCCCTCACATGACATATGACCGTCTATCACCACCAAAGGCTAAAATCAAGGTTTTTCATTTTTTTTTATTGAAACCATTTGAAAACACTTGGAAAATCATAAAATCTTAGAGAAATTCACAATTGGAGCTTTGATATTCGCACCTGCTGTCAGAAATATACTATTTCCTCATCATCAGGTAACTTTGATCTAGGTTTTCTCGGATCACGATGTCTATAGCTGCCTCTAATTTTAGGGAGTCGGTACGCTAGTGCCAAAGTGAGAAAGGAAAAAGTTGCGTACCTGAGGCAACGAATTTCTTGGTTGATTAAAACATGCACCATCTGAGGCAATGAATATCTTGGTTGTTAAAACACGTACCTTCTGAGGCAGTGAGTCTCTTGGTTGATTAAAACACGTACCTTCTGAGCTAGTAAGTCTCTTTATTGATTAAAACACGTACCTTCTAGGCAATGAGTCTCTTAATTGATTAAAACACGTACTTTCTGAGATAGTGAGTCTCTTGGTTAGGTAATTATTGTAAGTTGAATAAGACATTATATAGATTGAAGCAATCACCTCGAGCATTATTTGGACGGTTCACTCTTGCAATGAGAAAGCATGGCTACAATCAAAGTCATTCAGATCACACCCTATTTTTGAAACACCGACAGGGAAAGGTTACAACTCTAATAATCTATGTTGATGATATGATAATCACAGGAGATGATAGTGAGAAGATCTCTAGCTTGCAAAAGTACTTAGCGATTGAGTTTGAGATGAAAAAGCTTGAAAGGTTGAAGTTTTTCTTAGGTATTGAAGTTGCTAGATCAAATCAAGGTATATTTTTATCACAAAGAAAATATGCTTGATCTGTTATCTGAAACAAGAATGCTTGATTGTAAACCTATTGATATTCCAATAATTCAGAATCGAGGTTTGGGAGAATTCTCAAATTGAATTCCCACAAACAAAGAAAGATATCAGCACCTTGTAGGAAAGTTGATTTACTTGTCTCACACACGACCCAATATTGAATATGCAATGAGTTTAGTAAGTCAATTCATGCACTCTCCAAGTGAAGATCATCTAAATGATGTGGTTCAAATTTTACGGTATCTAAAATCCTTGTCTAGTAAGGGATTTTTGTTTAAGAAAAACCATCATCTTTAAATTGATGGCTATACGGATGCAGATTGGGCAAGAAACATCAGAGATAGAAGATCTACATTAGGATACTTTCCATTTATGGGAGGAGATTTGGTTACATAGAGGAATAAAAAATAGAACGTGGTTGCATTGTCTAGTGCAGATGCTAAGTTTAGAAGCATGACTAAAGGGCTCTGTGAACTCCTTTAGTTAAAGAAGTTATTGGAGGAAATTGGATATCCATCTGGATCTAGAATGAATTTGTTTTGTGATAATAAGGTAGCCATAGCGATAACTCATAATCCAATTCAAAATGTGATCAAACCAAGCATGTTGAAGTGGACCGGCATTTTATCAAACAAAAACTTTAAGACAAGGTAGTCCAATTTCCATTTGTCAAGTCAAAATATCAGTTAGCAGATATACTTACAAAACATTAGATCCTTACAAAAGATCTAGCAAAGTCTTTTACATCTCACTCAACAAGTTGGGCATTGAAGATATCTACGCGCCAACTTAAGGGAGAGTGTTGACATGAGCTAGTGATTTGAATAATCAAAAGATTTATTCTTATTGCCTCATTTAGTTCAGTATTTTTAGCCTTAAATGTTGTAAAGCTAGCTAGCTTCAGTTTTTTACTTCCTAAATAGCTTCTTGTATCAGTATATTTGTGTATTTTTCTGTACTCAATGATCTATGAAATACCATTATTTCAACACTACTATCTCCTCAATGAACACATGTTCGATAGAATGCCCGTGCTTTTTTGGTTAGGAATTATGTCACTTGATATGTTCTAATATTAAATAAAACTAATTTGGATTATGCATCACAGACCTGCAAAACTTGGATCTATTTGAGAAGCTTGAAGAGAAATATCAGGTAAAACATTTTGGGCCCTAATATTCTGGCTACATTATATGGTCAGTAGTTATCATAGCAAGTCAAGAAACCCTATTTAAAGAAGTTTTCTTGATTCTCTTTCCTCTTTGGCTTTCAGCTTTAAGAGATTCCTTTTTCTGGTGATTGATATGTCTAGGGCTGTAAGGAGAAAGGCGGAAAGGAAAAGAAATAAGGTGAAGACGAGAAAGAAGGTGAAAATGAAGAAGCCGAAGAAGCTGAGGAAGAATTCAGTGATGATGACTATAATCAGGTTCTTACAGAAATCTTAAGATTCTGTGCTTCAGTTATTAAGATTTTTGCACATGATACCTCCATTTCTTTCATTGCAATGACATTTCATATGGGAGAAAGTGTTTTCTTGTCAGCAAGAATGATAGAAGGAAATGGATAATAGCGTAAAGACGACAATTTCAGTTGGAAGAAACTGTCATGCTAAATGATTCGTCTATGGGAGTGAACAGATTTTTATCAACAATGCATTCTTTAAGCCCATTAGCATATTTCTTAGGATAACTGACTTACAAATATAAAGCATCGCTTCATGAGATGCTTAACAATAGTCTCCCTAGCTAACTCGCACAATATTTTTTGGGGAACAGAACAACAATGAGATTTAGTTTCCATTTCTTTAGTTAGGGCTGTCTAGCAGACAACCAACTTCTTCAACTTAAAATTTGTTAATTCGTTGTTCTACCAGCAGATATATGCTATTGAGGCATATCAAAGTTCTTGAAGAATCTCTATACTTATTGATTGACAAGTCATATTTATGACATCTATGATTTAAGTTCGCTGCTGGAGTTCCTCTTAGTGACATATTTGGTATTTCTTGGGTAGCTGTGGCCAAGACATTAACTTGATGGCCTAATTTTTTCATTGAATCTCGTTTATTAAAATCTCTTCTCATTTAAATGTGAAATCATTCTATACTCATTCTAATAGATTCTGTCCTCCAGCAAGAAGGGTTTCTCGATGTGTAATGCAGGGTCTTTACTTTTTGTTATAATTTTATGTTTATAATAAAGAAGATTTGTAAGTCTTCTTTACTTGACGGATTGTTTTAGTCAAAATTGGTTTTGTTATTGCATAACATTGATTATGATGATGACGACGACGACGACTATAATGACATGGACGATGGAAATAATGGTATGCACATGAGCTCCACGGCATGCTGCTGGCAGTGCAGTTTCACATTGGTCTGTTTGTGACGTATTTTAGAACAAGTGAATTTCTGGATCTAATAATTTTGCAATCTTGAAGATGAACCTGAATATTAGATTTCCAACGGAAAGCATTTTCCTGATCTTCAACACTTCTGCTGTTATTTATGCACACATGGAAGCATATCCTCAATGGTGGTAATCCAATCTGAGCCCACCATTATTCACGGTGGTAAAACCACTACTGTCTTTTGAAAATTATTACCTTTGTGCAAATTAATCATCAATTTCTTTTCTTTTTTTTTTTTGTTACAAGGTTTCTGTATAGGGTTTAACTCGAGTCTTCATTGCAGACCTGTATTACTATGTTCTATCTTACTGGTGTAAATTGATCATTTTATTTGGTAGAAAACACTGGACAATGTTTATTGCACTCATCAAGTAAATTTGATATTGTTACTATGCACACAAGTATTTTTAATTTTTTAGCGCTCTTGGCTCCATTTTCTTTTGAAAGGGCTCCAGCTCAATGATAGGAATTGAGCCTGTTTGAGTTATGCAAAGGAAGTAATCAATCTTTGAAAGAAAGGAAGAGACTATATTAGAATACAAGCATAGTAGCTAATCCATATATTACTCTAATCTACATGCTGCTCTGAAAAAAACTTTATACAACATTTTGAATGCAGATGAGATGCAGAACTTTGCAGCACACAAAAACAAACATATGAAAGGGCTATCAAGCATGGAACATCAGGATTCTATGCCATGAGTTGCTTTGATGCGAGCAATAAAAGCTGAAGTCTTATCATTGATGCGAGGATCAGCTGCCCATGGACCTTCATCATCATACCTTGGCCGCACACTGCATGGTCGTTCACCATGGCTTGAACCTCCTCCTTCTGTTTTAGGCTTCGAAGACCTGAATAACTTAAAGACAGGAAAAGTAGTAGTGGAAACCTTATTTTTTCTGTTGTTGCCACCCATGATTGACTGACTTGGTGCTGTTTTTATGACTGTATTGATGCTGTTTTTATGACACTCTTGGGTTTAAATGGTTATGAAGCCATTGGTATATATAGGAAAGGATATTGAATGTGGAAAGTCCAAGGAAATGGGTGATACGGTGATAATTTGGACATTATTAAGGAGTGACCCAGTGTTGGACCGTCTTTTAAGGGAAAAGCATATGCCTTCTGGGATAGCTACTTTCGGTTATAAACCCAAGGAGGTGTGGTTAATCCTTGTTCTTGCTTTCTTATCTTGTGAGGAAATAGTCATATTTACGCTTTTTTGTGCGTTTAGCTTTTGATTTTTAAACCCTAATTAGGAGGCCTTTCACTTGGCATCTACCACAGAAAGATGATTCACACGTTTTCTTCTCTAGTTGCCACCCACCACCACCACCCTTGTTTGCTTCATTTTTAATCTTAATTTAAGGAAACTTCCTTGATGCCATCTTCCTTTTCCCCAGCCAGTTTTGATTTCTCTGTTTTGCGTAAGAATTAAATTTCCCCACTTTGTTATTGGTTTTACAAGTTGATATTGTAATAATTTTAACATGAATTTTCCATTAACTCAATTGGTGGATTACTTTGATAATTTTGGAACTTTCTTAGTGATTAAAATTGGCACCGCTGATAGACTTGATCCGTAATCGATATGATTAGGCAGAATCAAACTCTTTTTAAACTCAATTAGGCCAAAATAAATGTGAAGCAAATCTGGAAACGTTAGAATTTAATGTGAAGGAAATCTGGAAATGTTAGAATTTCTTTTTCTTAACAAGAGAGAATCCGAATCATATCCTACAAACTTTTTTTTATCTCTTACCGCGAAACCAAATTTGAATACATCAAGTCTTAAAGATGGGCTTACGCCATCATTTATATTCAATTACTCCTTCCATTTTTTTTCTTTCTCACTTTTATTATTTTACTAAAATTAAAAAATAATAAATAAATTTAAATTTGGTATTCAATTACATAATTAAATTTAAATTATCAAATCTAATTAATTATAATTTTATTAAAAATAATAATAAATTAAAAAAGTAAGTTAAATTATATTGAAAATTTAAAAGTGATATATAAATATATTTTGAATTTTACTCAAAAATAGCACATAAAAAAATGGAGGAAGTAATAAATACATAATCCATCTATTTCATTTTGACATGTACCCATTTCCAATCACACCGTATTTTATAGGTGAAATTTATAATTTAATTTCTGAATTTTAAAGTTTTACACATTAAATTTTTATATTTTTAAAAATATATATTAATTTTTTAAATTTTTGAGTATTTATATATTAAATTTATATATTTTTAAAATTATATATTAAATTTCTGAATTTATTTATTAAAATATATTAAATTTAAAAGAACATAAAAAATAATAGTGTTATGTTAAATTAGAAAGATCAAAGTATGGATTTTTTCTATTTTAGAGTAAGAAAGAAGTAATTATTAATTTGGTAATTAGTACCTACTTGCATGCCTAAACTATTTACCGTTTCCACTGTAATTACTGCTGTTTGAAATAATAATTAGTCAAACGACATTATAGTACCATGTAAAAAAAAAAAAAGGAAAACAGTGGATGAAAAAGCCACGTGGAATATAATGACCTGGTAGAATGACTTCTGGTGTGGCTGTGAGTTCTCATACACTCAGGGAGAACGTGAACGGCACTCATTCAATCATATTAAAATGTACGGCCAAGATCCCATCACAAATCACCCCACCACCACCAATCATATCATCCCGGGACCCACTAAACACGTACTTGCTTTCTTTACGTTTTGAAATTCCTATAAATACTTCTCCTCTTCAAACCGGAAAATTTCAGGGCAACGTTAAAGAAAAGAGAGAAAATCTATGGACGGATACACACAAAACTAAGAAGGATTAGCGGTTAGGATTTATCTCATCGAAAATGTCGTGGCAAGCGTATGTTGATGATCACCTTATGTGCGATATTGATGGTAACCATCTCACTGCCGCCGCCATCATAGGTCATGATGGCAGCGTCTGGGCCCAGAGCTCCAGCTTCCCTCAGGTCCCTTCTCATTCCCTTGGATTTCTGATTTGTTTGTTCATTTGTTTTAATTTGTCTGGATTTGATTGGATTTATTGATATGGACACAGTAATCGTCATTTTTACTAATCTGATTCGTGTTACAGACTGTATTAATCAAGGGACATGTGGTTTATAGACAGATGCACTGTATATCTTGATTTGCATTTCTTACATGCTACCGTTTAGGATCTGCATTTTACATTTAGCCTTTGATGTTTGTTTTGATGTGATTTGGGTGGCTCACTGCAATGAAAAAAAGAGTTTTGCTTTTGTTGTCGTAAAATTTATTTTTGATTTTTCTGGATCTGAAGGATGGGAATACCATGTCGGGCAATTGTCATACAATCAAATTCCCGCTTTTAAGAATTCTGCAAGTGCACTGCTAGATTTAGGCTACATATCATTGATTTTTCTGAAATTTATTTTGCTTACTGATTTTGAGTAGCAATACAAATAGGTTTGTTTTCATCTATGCACGAGTTTGATATATATGAAAAATTAGCTGAAAATTGACTGATTCCTTTGTCGGATTTGTTTTCAGTTTAAGGTAGAAGAGATTAATGCCATAATGAAAGATTTTGACGAACCTGGATCTCTGGCTCCAACTGGGTTGCACCTTGGTGGCACGAAGTATATGGTGATCCAAGGAGAGTCTGGAGCTGTGATTCGTGGAAAGAAAGTGAGTAGCCGCTTGGATAATTGGGTTTCTGTTATTCTTCTTCGTATTAAAATTGGTCTAGATTTAGTATAAATGGATAAATCACATAAAAGGTGCTTAATGTTTTAGCCTCCTAGAATATGCTGAAAGCTTTAATATAAGTTATTATTTTGTGCATGACAGGGTTCCTCTCATGCACCTTACGAAGATGCATAAATTGTCAAATTCTAATTTTATTTGTAGTATAACAAGATGAATAGGGTCTTGCAGGGATAAAAGTCCATTTTTTCTCTAGATATACATCAAGAATTCAATATTTTGTGAAAATATGCCGTAAATGCAACCTCCATTCGTACAAATTATGATCAAGGGGCCACCATATAGGTGTACATATTTTGATTTTCAAAATTCTCAAGCAATCCCTGTAAAGTCTATTATTCATGCTGTCAAGAGTCAACACTTTGTTATGGGCCTTAAATCCCACATGTCCATTAACAAATAATGATAAAGCTTCAAGAATCTCATATTTTAAGCAACCTTTTAAAGTTCTTAATCATTTTTTCCATTGTTCACTGGTCCCTAATATTAGCCTTTTGCAGACACTGGTGTATGTTAACACATGGATGGCAGATTACTTTTGCTTTAATAAAGTTTTAGTTAGCAAAGTATGACCTGCCGTTAGGTGCCCCAAATGTATTATTGGATCTGTCATTTCCCTGTTCTAAGGTGCACAATAACTAATGACGCCTTTATATTCCTTTTCATTGATTCCTTTTTTGCTCAACTTGGTTTAATGAGTTTGTACAATGGTATGAGGAAAATAACATTATTTTCTGCGAATTTATGTTCTGCGCATGCATTTTCATTTCAAGTAAATGCAACTAAAAGCTTCTTGATGTGTTGGTATAGTTGACATGTATAGGCATGTCAAGGTATTGAAGTTCCATCTAGTAAAGTGTAATACAATGAACATGACGTGTTGAGGCCTCAAAATTTCATGTTCCACCTAAACATAGCGTATGGTTTTCAATATATTATGCATTTATCCTGCAGGGTTCTGGCGGCATCACCGTGAAGAAAACCGGCCAAGCTCTTGTTGTCGGTATATACAATGAACCATTGACTCCAGGACAATGCAACATGATAGTAGAGAGGCTGGGTGATTACCTCGTCGAACAGGGCCTGTAGGCCTCATCTTAGCTTCATGGTTGTCAAATTCTGGTTTCTAGTTTGGGCTTGCAGCTGGCCATGATTTTGATGGAAAATAATTTTTGTGAGGGCAGGAACTGTGTTTTTCTTGTTTGATTGTAGGGCCATTGCCTTTTTCTTCTTGATTTGCTTCACTTTTCTTAATTTATGTATTCAGGCTCCTCCTCATTATGGTTGAATTAAGTTTGCATATTTTAATTTTGAATATTTTGGGTTTTTTAATACTATTTTAGTTGTTTTCAGGTTCATTTTATGTTGTGATAGTTATAGGCCTTATGGCTTAAGATTTTATAATACTGATTTTAGGCTTTTATAAGGCAGAATTCTCATCCAGACATGGACTGGAAACAAAACTTTTATTTGGGCCAGAAAATCTGTAATCTCATTTACATTGGGCCCAAGGTAAAGTGTGATCCAGATACCATTTAAGTAATTAAAGTCAGACAAAACCCTAATCTAGTCTTTATAAAGCTCAAAATCAGGAGCCTGGGATCTGAATGCAGCTTCTCCTTCTACTTATCTGCGCTATCGATTCGTGTTTTCCTTGTAATCTTAGCATTTGATTTTGTAAAACTTAGATTAATTGTGGTTTCGGATGATGAAAGAAGAGCAGGGATTGTGTGTATCGGCGTTGTGCTATAAGAAATGCACTTTGAATCCGAAAGAGTTCCCTGCAATATTAGATCTCGGGAGGGTGGGCAGTTTGGTTTCACTTTCTACCATTGAAACTATCAACAATCATCTTCCCCACATTTTCTTTTTTACTATTGTTTAAGATTTTTCCGAGATTTTCCTTTTTTGTTTTTTCAACTTCAATTTAAATCATTTTCAAGAGGAAGAACTCGACACCATAAATTTCCAAAGTTTTTATCTGTCTAAGGTATTAATATCAATTGTTTACTTAAGGAATAGTTTGATATATAAAAATATTTTTATTTTGTAAACATAGTAATTTCTATAAAATTAAATTCTATCTTGAAATCCTGAATAATTTTCAGAAAAAATCCTGAATAAATATCGAAAAAAAAAATCATGTTGAACACGAATAGTTGAAGTGTTTAACAATAATGATTTTGTGGATTAGTTAGAATGGTAGCTGCAAATCTTGCATCTAAGTTTCTCTTGAAAGGAAACTAAATTTTATTAATAAGAATCAGCTAATAATTCTTCTAATAAAGTTTGGTGGCAAATCTA
The DNA here is from genome assembly GCA_037975025.1 of Excoecaria agallocha. Classification (NCBI taxonomy): domain Eukaryota; kingdom Viridiplantae; phylum Streptophyta; class Magnoliopsida; order Malpighiales; family Euphorbiaceae; genus Excoecaria; species Excoecaria agallocha. The sequence goes on from CM075812.1 coordinate 2,717,898, forward strand.
GTTGAGATACGCAAAGTTTGGTGGCGAATCCAGCCAAAACATGGAGATCATAGTATGAGATACACAAAGTTTGGTGGCTAATCCAGCCAATACATGGAGATCAAACATATCTAGATAGGCCATGGGCTACATAATTAAATTTAAAATTTGTTAAATTAGAACACAAATTAAGACAATCATCAACAACAAGGCTCAAAACAAATTCCGATCGAGTGCGAGAATTAAAAGTTTTCTTATTTCTAATATATATCCTCTTAAATATATATATATATTACTCGGTATGCGGCTAATAAATATATGATTTTTCCCTTAAATTCGGCGAAAAAATATTATATACTATTTAAACTTTGTAAAGTCTTTATTATACACCTATAATTATAAAAATGCAAGGCATCCATTATTCTGCCGAGGTGACAAGTGCAACGCATCCATTATTCTTCCGAGGTGACAAATGATAGAGAATTTTTTTTTTTTTTTGTCATTAGACATTTGATCAAAATAAAAGACTTCATAAATTATTTTTTTTCCATTAACACTATCTCTTTTCATTTTTCTTTTTTTTTTCTCTCTTAAAACATTAAATTCAATAATTGATTAGACGGTATTTATTGATTTTTAGTTAATTAAGAAAATATATGTATATCTCTATTAATTAAAAAAGGCATGAATTTTTTTTTTTTTGTTTTTTTTCTAGAGAGATATCAAGGAACGAAAAATCTTAGTACGTAGGCAAGTAGTTAAGTTCGTGAAGCTCTGTCAACGGATCAATTATATAATTATTACCTTTGATATTTCTATATTTTGATGAATCCTGTTTGGTGTTTATTTTCATTTTTCTTTTAAAAAAAATATATATATATATACAGTGCTGATGACACACGTGATACGTGAGAATCGACCCCAGAAACATGTTCCCGAAAGTTATGTATGGAAGTTGGGAAGATGAAATAGTCCATGTGTCACCATACAAGGTTTTATTTATTTATTTATTAATTAGGTCAATAAATATATGCACAAATGTGTTTCATGCACAATCCCAAGACATGACACATTGCAGTTATGGATTGGGTCCACTTCAACAAACATTGTACCAAGTCCTTTGAGCTGTGCGGCTCTCTAACATGGTTCTCGGATAAGATTTACATATGTTCATGATTGTGTGGAGGCGCAAGTGCCCTTCAATTTTTGCATATAATTTTCTCTCTTGTCTATTTCCTTATCCTTACACGCCATTTCCTATCCTCTTTCTTTTCTGCTTTATTTATCTTCTTCGATAAACTATTGTACAAACGACTTGCTTATCATGTCCGTGAGTCATTTCATTAAATGACCTCACTTAATTACTTTTTCTAATGTGTTCATCATCTTGTTACAGGCTTATTAGAAAAACTAAGAAGTACCTAGCAAGTTCGTACATAACACTCACAATTTGAAGCAGAATCACTCTATCCACCCACAGAACTAAAAGTTTATATCTAGAGGGACGGAAAATTAATATAAAAGTTAAGTATTTTTATATTAAAAATCTAATTTAAAGTGAATATAAATATTTTTTAAGTAAATATCTAATGATCATATTGAAAATATATACAATCTTATAGATTAATATTATTTATTTCAAAAAAATTAAATTTCATACATAAAAATTTAATTTTTTTATTTTATTTTGAATGAGAAAGTTAAAATTTGATAATTTGAGTGAAACAGATAAAATATATGCTTATGTTTAAATGATTTTTTTAGTATGATATCTAAGCAAACATATACTGACGAGAGATATTTTTAAGTCATATTATATTTAAATTAATCTTCATTTGATATACTATCAAGTGTAATTGCGGAATTTTTTCCTAACAAAATTTGTTACATCCATAAGAATTCGAATTTGAAATTACTTGCTTAAATTATCAAAATACCTTTCATTTAGGCCCACTTATGTTGGTATATTTAAATATTTTTTAATTTTGAAAAGCTTCAATAATTTTTGTTGGAGTTGAAGATTGACCAATCAAAATAGATTACTATTGCCATGCGCAATTATAAAAAAAAAAAAAAAAGATAAATATTCAAAATAAAGATTAGTTCAAAGTCCATATATATAATTAAGGGATAGTATATGGTTGAATGGTTTTGGAATTAAGGGTGGAAAAAAGTCATAATTAAAATTGATGGATTAGTTTGTTTGGCGGAAGATGTTGTTTGCTGGTGGGAAACTTCATAAATTGGTGTTCCAACTTTCTTGCTGTTGCAGAACTCAGATTGACACGTGTAGTGTACCAATTGCTTCGTCCTTATATTTCCTGCTCTTTCTTGACGATTAAAGTTTATCTTCCCTTTGCCCATTTCGTCCACACATAAACTTTTATTAGTAATAAGTTGCTGTAGAAATGAATCTTTTATCTTAGTGAAATTTGCTCTGTGAAATTTTTTTTAAATTCTATTTGAATGATCCACATAAAATAATAAAATATTTAGAGGTAATATATAAATTTTCTTCTAAATTATCACTATTTATTAAATATTTTTAAATTAATTATATGTTAAATTATCTATTAAACTTATTAAAAATATCATATTACCCTTTATAAAAATACTTATCAATTCACACAAAGCACGTATTACAGTAATACAGGGATAATTTAGTATTTTTAACAAATTTTAAGACATAATTTAATATTTTTAATAGTATAGGATATATTTTTTATATTTTAAAAAAATTTAAATAGTCAATATAATATTTTTAATAAATTTAAAAAAATATTTAAATATGTAATTAATTTAAAAAAACATTTAATAAATAATAATAATTGGAGAGAAAATTTATGTATTATCTCAAATCTTTATATCTTTATAATAAACATGCGGCCCATGGTATTGCGTTTGATTTTTTCTTTCCTTCTAAAAAGGCGCCCCTTGATTTAGACATTAGCTATCCACAAAATATTATTATATTTAAATATATATATTTGCCTTTTAATATATCATCAATAATTTATAATTTTAGGTGGGAGGTGAAGTGGTATGTTTTGATTGGAAATGAGGATGGTTTCCTTTTAAAGACTCCCAGAATTTTATATGCTAGTATTTTACGCATAATAACATTTTCTTTTTCTTTTTCTTTTCTTAAGGTTAAGAAGATAAGAGGAATTATATATATAACAACAAAATAAAGTTTTCGGCAGAACTGCACGCTGCCTTCATCAATTAATCAACCATAATTCAATGTAGTTAACAGCAACACGGATACTATATTAGTTTATGGCTAACAGCTACAGCTGTTACTAATAATAATAACGATTGGATGTTTTTTATTTATTATTTTTATTAAAATTAAAAAATAATAAATAAATTTAAATTTAATATTAAATTATTAAATTTAATTGAATCTAACTTTATTAAAAAAATAAATTAAAAAATTATATTATATTAAAAGTTTAAAAGTAACGTATAAATAAAATTTAAATTTTACTTTAAAGTGATATATAAGAGATAACGGAATTGATAGAAATTCCAGTTAATGTCATGGATAGCTAATAGCCAAAAAATTATAACATTTTGGTTAAAAAATTTGATAGTAAATGTTATTTGTAAATATTTATACAATATATATAAGAATTAAAATAAAAAATTAGTTAGTTTCAAAAAAAAATTACTTATAAAAGAGAACATCATATTTTAATTATATTTTATTCATAATTAATTTTACTAATCTAAAAATTGGTTTGGAGACAAATATGTTTTAACTTTTAACGGTAAAATCCAAATAGAAAATAAAATTAAAAAGCTCCAATTAAAAAAAAAAAACAAACTGATTGAGATTACTATCAGCCATCATAACTACCAAACTACTAAAAAAAACTAAAATAAGTAAAATTAATCCCATTGATTATAAGCTGAATCCATGCCCCTTGCATGATTTTGCTTCTAGAAGCTCTTTCTTTTTTTCTAAAATAAGACAGATCAAACATATATACATATAGGAGAAGGATGAGTTGCATGCCCTATTTTATTAAGGAAGTAGCAAGGGTTTGGGTATCAATTAAATAGCGACTCAACAAAGCTTATCCTTTGCTAATAGTAGACACGGTCAAGGAATTGAAACCGTAAGACAAGATAATATCGAATCTAAAGATAAGGTTTATGTCAAGATGAGTTGTGAATATGACCTACCTCTATCCCGACCTTTAGTGTATGGAATCTCCATACAATTTACTCCACATGTCACTCTGGATAATTGAATTTTATTTCCCACAAGTCAAATTGATTAATATTATAGGATGAGTATCATGGACATTTTATGCCTCTTCCTGTTACGGATTCTTTTTCCTTAAAGGCGCCAACCTAATCATCCATGTAGTTCATAAATTATATATGCTCTTCTCCAAGGATGTCTTGAGCTCCATTGTGTCTGGATTTTATTTCTTTGTTGGGGTCTATATTTATGCACTTTCTTTATCTTCTTCAAGATAGTTACTCTCATCCATGGGTGAAGGTGAAGAAAAAATTATTCAAGCTCCATCGCTTCTATTCTCACAACTCCATAATAATAATCATAAAGATGAATGGGTGATGATCATGGAAGATGGTGATCATGATATTTCTAACACGTCATCATCTGATCATTCAAGTAATGGATCGATTTTTTCATCATCTGATCGTGATGTGGTTGATGATGCATCTTCATCATCATCAAATTCTAATGGCCCTGTGTTTGAATTATCTGAGCTCATGGCTCATCTTCCTATCAAGTAATAAGTGTATATATATATATGTTTTATAATTATAATTCTTGGTAATCATTTATTGTTTTTCTTAATATTGCATCTTTGGTAACTGCAGAAGAGGATTATCAAAGTATTACGAAGGAAAATCTCAGTCATTTACATCTCTATCAGGAGTGATGAACATTGAAGATCTACCAAAGAAGGAAATTCCTTGCAGAAGGAAAATGATTAAGTCATGTAAGAGCTATGGGAATGGATTAGATGCTCATAAACCGTACACACTGCCAAGGCCAATCATATCAAAGAAAGCTTCAAGAAGTTGTTTGTCGTCTTTATCTTTACCAGGTAGAAGAGGAGCCAGTTTTTTGAATACTCCTCAAAAGAAATCCTAATCACTAAAGTTTATGTATAATTACACAACAACTTTTTTTGACTGTAATTAAGGAATATGAGTTCTGAGCCTCTGTGTAAATTTGCAGATACTGCTACGATGAGTTCCTTTTTCCTTTCATCTTTGTATAATCCATATCTATAAAAAGAAAAAAAAAATGTTATCTAACCAACAACCTTGGTTGGTCCGAGTGCGACACTTATTTTTTTTAAAATAAATTCTATTGTAAATGGTAAAATTCATGGCTAGGAGAACTCTAACTCCCTCCAGCTTGAACTGTACAGTACCAATTAACTAATTTAATTAGTTTATATTATATTCGGGCCGCTGCTTTTTGGAGACTATTGCTTGTGTTCAAACCTTATCTTCATGTATTATTAAATGGTTAATCTTGCAGGCCAATGGAATCCAATTCATGTCCATTATTTAGCACTTTATCTTAAAAAGAATACAACATTTGAACATGCCTTCTTTAGATACAAGAACAAGACAAACAGAATCAGAAGCGAATATGGATTATGGATAGGAATCAAGGTCAAGCAATTACTACTTTGGTTCTTACAAGAATTGATAAAACAGAAGATTAACTAAGACAAAAATTACAAGAACTGGTCAAGGACTAGACAATCCTGGTTCAAAGTTTTAAAAGGCTGTTTCAGATGAAACAACAGAGGAAAGCTGTTCCATTTCCAGCATAGCATCTTCAGCAGATTTATCATGGAGATACCGCACGATTTCGGATTCTGCTTGATCGCCTCAGTGGAGTTGTTACCACTTCCTGATCAAAACCAAGACAACACAGAAATAAAATTTTAGTCTTATGAATCATTTAAGCTAAATCAGATTGGTTTTAGTTATATCCTAATCTAGTCATTGACAATAAATTTGCATTAAGAATCATGATAAGGTGGTTTTAGTTATATCCTAATCTAGTCTTGTTTCTTCGAACATTCTTGCAATACGATTCAAGGCAAAGAAAATGAAATAATGAAAAAATAAGTGTTAAATTTACCTCTGTCTTCATACTTTTCTTCTCATCAGAATATGAAGGCAAATTGTTCACGGTTGAGATTTCTGAGAAAGTTGCGGGCTGCACATGGACATGAATTGAATTAGGCTTGTTGCCAAACACTCCCTTCTCCATGGAAACAGAGTGGCTGCTCACTTCACTCTCAATTATCCTGTTCTTCATCCCACAAGTCCTGAGAGAGCTGCTCATTTCCTTTCCTACCTCAAGCTCGGTAAGCAACTCGACTATTGGTGCTTGGCTTTGATGGGAGAGACTCATCAGAGAGCTTTTTTGTGTTGCTTTAGAATCTTCTTTCATTGAATTAATCATAGACTTGGAAATGGCTGAAGAAGCAGGACTGTTAGTGTGCTTTTCTTCCTCATCAGCAATCAGTGAGATGCATTTCTCTGCTTCCACCACGGAGTCAAAACATGGCTCCACAACAGGATGATCGGTGTTCTTCTCTCTTGAATTTCTATTCTTTCTGAACTGAAGGCCTAACACCATTGATGCAATAATTGAAGAAACAAGAGAAAACCCAATTATAGCTTTTAAAATTGAATCAGTTTCCATGTGTTTGAGAACACCTTCTTTCATGTTACTTCTTGCTCCACTTCCATTGCTAAAATCTCCGGTAACATGTCCTATTCCACCCCTTTCTCTTTCGAAAACTTCTTCTCTAATTCCCTCATAAACAGCCCCATTCTCCTTCTTAAATAACTCTATAAACTCCCCCCACTTACCCTCGATCCCCATCTCTTCTTGATCTAAAATCTCCCCATTTTCACTTCCTTCTTCATCTTCAATCTCCCAATTTTCACTTTTTGCTCCTTCAGTATAATTATCAATTAATTCTTTTTCCTCTTGTTCATCTTCATTCTCCCCATTTTCATTTTTTGCTCCTTCAACATACATATCTACTTCTTCCTCATTTTCATCTTCAACCCCATTACTGTTTTCTGCTTCTCCTAGCTTAACATCATTCATCATTCCTTCTTCAATAGTCCCATCGTTCACATCAAATAAAATGTATTTCCCAGGCTCAATGCTCTTCAAAAATCCAATCACATGCTCTTGAATCATGTGATACCCGTCTTTGAGACCGGAAACAGCTTCTACAACAGGCGAAGGTGTGGGTGAATTCATAGAAGAAATGTATGAAGTAGAAACCACCAGAACAACCATCAATATCAGAACTTTCAATAGTTTCCGCAAACCCCAGCCCCTTTCCTCATCTATCTCCTCGAATTCATCATCACTTTCGTCAATTTCTTCACCTTCTGGAGGCAAAGAACCAAAGGAACTAGCCAAGTCACCTTCAAAATCAAGCCCTTTCTTGGGCTCCAAATAACCATCTTTGCCTTCTCTCTCCACACTTTCACTTCGCAGAAGTATCTCGCGACGCCTATTAGGCTTATATCGGAGATATTTAGGCCTTGGAGAGAGGTAATTGGATAATGGGTCATAAGGACTCGATGACAAGTCATCATTTTGTTCAGTTTCACCCAGTTTTGTACTAGAAATTCTCTTTGAATCGAGACTTGCTCCCTTCCGGATGCTTTTTGAATCAAGATTTTGATTCTTTTGCGGATAATTATCAAGAGAGTCATTCCTCTCTGCTAATATCTTCTTTCTTGAAGCATTGACATTTGAAGTTGCAGAGATCGTTGGAGACATGAAATGCTTCGTCGTTGTCATTTTGGTTGGTTTATTTGACTCTTGGTAGATTTGATCATTCTCATTTGTACCTGTACATTACAAAAGCTCTTCTAATTAACAAAATACAAAAAGAATTCTTCAAAAAAAAAAGTCCTCTTTCACATTCATTTATTCAATTTACGCAAATCGTTCCCAAGAACTAAATAGAAAAGGGAAAACAGAAAGAAAGGGTACCTACCTTTTGAGAGTGGAGGAGGCTTGTTTGAACTTAATGACGGAGAATTGGTCTTACGATCAGAACCATCCATTTCCTTGACTTTGTAAATTCTTAGATGAAGCAAAGTGTATTTCTTTCCTTTCTTTTGGAGGGAGAGAGAAGATGGCTTACTGACAGAAAATCAAATGATCAAGTGACCGTTAGCAAGTGGATGATGAAAACTATGCCATTTATTTGAAATTTGAATTCTAGTTTCTTTTTGACCGTTGGAGACTGTCATATTGTAACGGTTAGTTTTTGAGAGCGTAGTGGGCTTCCAGCCCACCTTATGGTCAATAAGCCAGATGAATTGTTTGGGCCCTTCAGGCCCTCATATTATTTTATATTTTTAATAAAAATAAAACAATATGAAAGTTTTGCAAATATTTCCCTTATATCAAACAATAATTTTCTTGCTTTAGTTAATAATTTTCTTTTTCCTTTATAAAATTTACTTAACAATTTCCCGTCATGAGAAATCTATATAATAACAAATAAAAAACATTAAATTAAAAAATTTTACCATAGTCGGATCTAGATGCTGTAAGAAACTATTTAAATCGAATTTAATAATTAAATATAGTAAGTATTAATTTAACTAACATGTGAATTTTTTTTAATTGCAATAAAATTGATATCATCATTTGTTCAAGCATCTAGAGCTTATTGACAGCAATGTAGTTAAGGATCACACGTGACAATCTTATCCAAATGAATTATTTTGTAAAGATGATTTATGACATGATTGCATGCCAATATAATATTACAATCATGACTAATTTTCTATGAAATGAAAGTAAAAGTGAACTTATCATTCTAATTTTTAAGTTTTAAAAGGGAAAAAAAATAAGCAAGCTGTCATTTTATATCAAAATGAACTAATTAATAAAGCTTAATTTAATAGATTGCCCAAAATGAAAAATAATAATAATATAAAAAAAAATAACTCAAATTGTTTTCAAAACTAAAAATGGCCCATGCAGGTTTCGAATCTGCGACCTTGGCGTTATTAGCACGACGGTCTAACCAACTGAGCTAATAGGCCACGTCTGATAATCCTTAACAAAAATTATAGTTAAATAAAAGAGATTGCAAATTTGAAATGGCAAGCGATTATAATACACAGTTTTAAGGAACAATTAGTGGTTAGCACATGAGAAATTATGTAATTAACTTAAAAATTGTGATTTTTAGATACTAGAATTCCAATAATATACATACTCTCAATGCGTAAAACCACATTCCAAGATGGTCAAACAGGTACTTTTCGGCTGTTGTTGTTTTAGTTTTTGCGTCCAAATGGAAATCTGCAAAGTGATTAATGCAAAAGTTTGAATAATTAAGCGTTTTCAAATTCGACTCAAATAACAAAGCACTAGCAACTAAACTAATCATAGGTTTTCATGGACTAATCTAGGATTAGCCTTAAAATACAATTTAACAAATTATTATTTAATCATAAGTACAATTAGGATGACGAAAGCAAAACCCTTCCACCGAATATAAAACCCCTTGGTGGTCTCGGAAGAAGAGAATCCTAAAAACAAAGTGCTTGAATCAGAAGAGACACAATTTTTAATTAGCGAGGAATCAATTTTTTTTTTATTTTGTTTTATTTTTTCAAACGTCTCTTTTGTCTGATCATAGTAGGCGTAGGAGAGATGATTCTTGCTCTCGGCATATTCGTCTGCATCTAAAAGCATATTTGTTATAGAAAAAAAAAAAGTTTGAATTTTATAATTAAAATTTTTGAAAAAGAAAAATATGAAGAAATCAATCAGAATGAAAATCTGATTATTATCGTATGTTAATTTTTAAATACTACAATGGTGGATTATTTTTTAAAGAAATACGTGTGATTTTATGAAAGACATATAAATGATAACAAAGTAATATAGTATTTTAAAAAAGTTAAAAAGGTATAAAAGTTAATTTAATGTTTTCAATAGCATTGAGGTACTAAAATAAATTAAAAAAAAAAAGAAACTATTATAGTGTTTTATTAGTTCAAAAACTGTTTGTTAAGATGTGATAATTTAGGATAAAATTATGTATTAATACAAGATAATTTTTTTTCTTCCTTAAATTCGAATGAGATTTGATTATTTAATTACCATAACTTAATTGTTTATTTGAAAGAATGAAATAAAAATTAAAAAAAAACCCTACAATAAAGTAGGACAGACTTGTGAATAAAGTACAAGAAGAGGGTAATGTTGGGATCATAAAATTATTCTGCGAGGATGCAATACCATCGTGGTCTTAATTCTCAAGAGACCTTATCCTCACGCACCACGATGGCATGTCCAGGAATAAGCATGTATCAATGCATGATTGCTGCACCCAGTACATGTGCATTATGTGACGTGGGATATAAAATTAGGGATAATAAATAAATTTACTTTTAAATTATAATTATTTATCAGATTTTTTACTTAAACTAATTATATATTAAATTATTTCATTAAATTTATTAAAAATATCAAATTAGTCACCCAAACTTTTTTAACATATAAAAAAATACACTATATATTATTAAAAATATTAAATTACTCTCTAAAATTTGTTATAAATTTCAAATTATCCACGTGTTTTTCACGTGTTTTTTTTTTGAACTGATACATTTCCTACAATGGGATAATTTGATATTTTCAATAAGTTCAGATGAATAATCTAACATATAATTAGTTCAAAGAAAAAAATTGATAAATAGAGATGGTTAATATTATTAAACTTATTATATATATTATATATAATGTAAATACCTAATTTATTTAACTCTCTAAACACTTCCACCAACAATTTGGTCCTCTAAACTCATAAACTCACAACAGGCGGTTTATATTTTTTGTGTAAAAAAAAAATCACGTGTTACAAATTCGTAATGACGCAAAAAATAAAATTGAATCAAATAATGACATCTGTTTTTATTCGACACATATTTATAAATTTATTTTCATAGTTATCAATGTTATTCGGTTCAAAATGGCCAAATTCCTAATATTTTTAACCTAATGTTTTTTCAATGGCAATATTGGTAATTTTAGTAATATAAGGAGGTGGGTTTTGACCAAAAACGGCGTTTATGGAGACGTGCCTAATGAAAATTAGTAATCTGATCAGTTAGGAAGATACTACACTTTCGAGAAATCAGTTCACAAGTGGAATTCTAGTGGATTTATTAGAAAGTTCTTGATTAAAAATCATTTTGATGGAAATGTGCCCGAGTCTTTACACAGGTGATATTTACTTTTTTCTTTTTTTTATTAATTATTTTTATTATTTTTATCGAGATTAAAAAATAATAAATAAATTTAAATTTAATATTAAATTATATGATTATATATTAAATTATTAAATTTAATTAATTTTAATTTTATTAAAAAAATAAATAAAAAAATAAATTAAATTATATTAAAAATTTTTTAAAAAAATAAATAAAATATAAATTTTATTAAAAAAATAACAGATAAAAAAAAAAGTATCGGGTAATAATTTAGGAAAAGAGTGTGTCCAAAATGCCCATACGGGATCATAATTATGCTTGTGTTTTTACTCTGATCATAATTATGCTTCTTTTTAGCATGGAATAGGGACAACTATGTGGTGCGAAAAGTAGATGAAGGGGAAGAATGATGGTGCAAGCTCTCGCAAATATCAACACATCAATAATTATACTAACTAAATATTCCATTCCATCTATCAATCAAATCAAACACGTAACATAATCATGGCTTTATAAGAATTTTGTTTCACATCTTCATTAGCTAGCCTTAATTGCTTTCCAAAATATTTTATTTTCACTTTACAACATTTTTATGCTCTTCTAATTAATATATACTATACTGTCGACTCTAATTATACCCGTTTCGGTTGGATTCAACTTTTTTTTATAACTGTTATCCGTTGAAAATATACTAATTTAATTAATATTTTTAAGTTGATAATAAAAGTTTTGTGTCGGTTTGTTATCTTAAATTCTAATATCCATCTTCTCACAGTTTTTATCATTTTTTGTATTCGACAGCTGTTGAATTATAATTGACAAATTCTTATCCAATACATATAAACAAAAATTACTACTGCTGTAAAATTTTTTTGCTAGCTGAACCTTCTGGGCACTTTTCGTGGTCTGTTGGCTTTGGTATTATCTTAAATAATGATAGAGTTAATTTCATCAATGGCTATTAAACTTTAATTAAATAATTTTTTGTATTAAAATTATTATTAAATTTAACATTATTTTACATAAAAATTATTATAACTGATTTTCGATAAAGTCCGATATTAGAGTATTGATGTGGCACATTCGTGTGTGTAAAAATAGCTGATATGACACATAGGCTTACGTTCAATTGATGACCTGATATACTACGTGTACAAAAATAGATAACATGACATGCCACGTTAGCATTTCGACGATAGTTTTCATTAAAATTGGTAATTATAACTTTTGCGTAAAATAGTACAAAATTCAGTAATAATTTCAACATGAAAAATTATTTAATTACTTTTATGTTATTAAACTTAATTTTAATAACCATAAATGATATTAATTTGTTTTCCCAGGCCGGGTATAATATAATTTGTTTTTCCTTTTTTTTTTCTCTGCAAAAAAAATTAATGTGAATTTATGTAGTATAATTTTATAAAAAAATCTATCAAATGTTTAAAAAAATATATTCTATATTTAAAATTCAAATTCGAATATACTGTTAAAAAAATTATTATTTCATCACGTCTCCTTGAGATCATCTTTATATATTATTTTAGTTTGTTGTTTACTTATTTTTCATCAATTTAAGTAAACATGCATTCAAATATTAAAAAATTGTTGCATTTTTTCCTCACAAGTCATAATTATATCCTTACTCAATCCGTGAAACAAAAGATACTGTGATTAAGCAGATACGCTATGTCTGAAGAGTGGTACAATTTATGAGGAAACGTGACTGTTAAAATCCATGCTTTGATAATTTAGACTTGTACAATTGGACTTGCTACGACATTAATTCAAATTCTCATATGATAGCATATATGTAAGTACAATGCATGCTTTAATTTCACTCCATGCTTGAGTAATAATTCAGAAAAACATAGGATAAGTGATCAATAGGTCAATGGCCGTCATGATTGTGGATTGCTCCCCTCTACTTCTAGTACAAAAACTATGATCACTCTTGAATCATTTCCATATTCCAAAAGTTTATTGGATTTTCCCTCTCACAATCATTACCAATTTGGAATTATTCTTTTTATAGAAATATATCGTGAGGGTAATGTGGAATTATTCTTAAGATGGCAATTTTGAAGAGTGGTGCAATTACTTAGGTTTTTTCATATTTCTTCCAAATAATGAATTCAATAGTTGAATTCTATGGAAATTTCAACCTAATATTAATTTAGTTAGGTTGACTAAACATCTTTTTTTTACAAATAATAATTCAAACCCACTACTCTTGTAACTTATTATCTAGATTTTTCTGCCAACAAATATTATTTGAAATTTGATATAATTACTGGTGTTATCCAGTTCGAGTCAAATTGGTCCTCTTCCAATATTATTTGAATTTTAATTCCACTTTTATGCTATTTTTTAATACCTCTATCCAAAATTACCAAAAAAAAGAACAATATATATATATTTTAAATTTTATCTTAGGAATTAGGACTTGAGCACATTGAGTGGATTCAATGGAGTCATTTTTGCTAAATTAGACTGAATTTGTTACGATCCCACATCGGTTAACTGACTAGACAGTTAGTGGCTTATAAGGATGTTGGGCTCCCTCCACTGATGGGAATTCCTTTTGGTGGATAAGGAGCTTTCATACTTATGGGCCTGATGTTGCCCTTCTTTATCAGTGGTCCGACCTGCCGGATCCACAGCCTAGGAGAGGAACCTCAGGAAAGAAGCCGTCAAGTGGATGTGGCCCTGGAGAGGAACCCAGAAGGGAGAAGCCGCCAAGTGGTTGTGACCCAGGAGAGAAACCCTTGGGGAGAAGCCGCCAAGTGGTTGTGACCCAGGAGAGAAACCCTTGGGGAGAAGCCGCTAGTGGGTGACAAGCCCCCGTGATGTCAGCTGTTGAGGGAGGGGGCAATGTTACGATCCCACATCAATTAACTGACTAGGCAGTTAGTGGCTTATAAGGGTGTTGGGCTCCCTCCACTGATAGGAATTCTTTTTGGTAGATAAGGGGCCTTCACACTTATGAGCCTGATGTTGCCCTTCTCTATCAGTGGTCCGACTTGCCGGATCCGCGACTTAGGAGAGGAACCTCAGGAGAGAAGCCGTCAAGTGGATATGGCCTAGGAGAGGAACCTCAGGGGAGAAGCCGTCAAGTGGATATGGCCCAAGAGAGGAACCCAGAAGGGAGAAGCCGCCAAGTGGGTATGATTCGAGAGAGGAACTCTTGGGGAAAAGCTGTCAATGGGTGACAAGCCACCGGGATGTCAGCTGTTGAGGGAGGAGGCAATGTTACGATCCCATATCAGTTAACTGACTAGTCAGTTAGTGGCTTATAAGAGTGTTGAGCTCCCTTCATTGATAAGAATTTCTTTTGGTGGATAAGGAGCATTCACACTTATAGGTCTGATGTTGTCCTTCTCTATCAGAATGCATTTAAACAATTTAATTGGTTTTGATAATATTTGTATCTGAACACATGGGAAGCATATATATATATATATATATATATATATATATATATATATATATATATATATATATATATATATATATATATATATATATATATATATATGGGTGAAACACAGCAGAGCCTAAGATAAATGGTTAAACTATGACATTCTATTTTAAATCTGAAATGTTACGACTGCTATGATGACAGAACTCCTAGGTAAGGCTGCCTTGACTACCATGATGAAGTTACATGGAAGTTTCTTTGAAGTCAAGTGTTACTAGTTCGAATATATATATATATATATATATATATATATATATATATATATATATACAATTAAAAAAATTGAAATAATCTTTAACTAGAGATTTTAATTTCAAATTTTAAATATAGATCATATTTAAATATTAGAGAGAAATGACTTTACTTTTCTAAAAATCTGCTTGATACAAATCTAAAAAAGCCGAACTAGTTAATTTCGAAAAGAAAATGGTTAAATAAAAAATTTCAAATTCCCATTTTCTTGGATAGAAGAGTTTAAATTATTTAAAAAGGGAAAAAAGAAAAAGAAAAGAAGGTAATTCTTGATTGAATTCCAAAACCAAGGTTCATAACAACATATAATAAAGGAGAAAATGAGATCACATTTCATTACTAAGGCAAAGATAAACAAACTGTTGAAAAGAATATACATAAAAGCACTCTTGATTTGTTCTATTTTGTTGGTTGTCAACATTAGTGGAAATAAAATGCTCAGAGTTCAAATCACTAGCAAGTCTTTCAAAGATCTAAACCTTCATCCAATTGAGAATATGACCTCTGCATTCTAACACTGCTTATGCTATTCCTCGCTGCCATTATTTCATTCAGCGAAAGCCTCTTCTTCGGTCCCGGCTCCGGCCGCTGCTTAGGAGCACTAAGAGACCTCAATTTGGCCTTAAAAGATTTTGTGTTTGCCATATAATTTGGGAAGTTTGAGTAAGGCCTAAAATAGCTATCCCCGCATACACTTTTAGCTGGTGTAGCAGGGACGTTAGACCGCACTGAGTTTGAAAACCTTGGGGTGCTTTGCGCAGTAGGGAACTTAAATTCTTCGCCGGTGAAGTACCAATCAAAATCTTGACTGTTTTTGCAATCCGGTATCGAGATTCGAGCTGGAATCGGACATGGAAGAGGCGATGAGACTGCGTGGTAAGGAAATTCTTCACCGCATTCTGAAAATGCAGGAGAGATTCTACGAGATCTTGATCTTGTCTTGTACGTATCAATTTCGACTATCTTAGGACTTTCATCGAACACATTCATTTCATAAGATGCAGAGACTCTTTTGCTGTGGAATTCACTTCTAGCATCGTCAAATCTTTCCTGGAAAATGAGGAACAAGAAAAAAGAATCAGCAAAGAAAGATCAAAGATTGGAGATTACAAAAGTACCCAAAATTAGTCCTTACGATAGATTTTCGACGACGGTTTTCACGGTGAAATCCGTTCTCTTGGTTTACAGATCGACGAGCTCGTTGCGATCGGACAGCAGTTTGAGCTCTAATAAGAGCTTGCATACTATGAAGAGTAGCAGCAGCCCGTTTTCGGACTAGATAGCCTCGAACGAGTGCCTGTATCTTAACTAGTCCTTTTAATGCTCTAAGCGCTTTTCGAGCCTGTTAAAATTAACAACAACACTGAACTCATTACAAATTCCAAAACTGAAGCTAACGGTCCAATCCCGCTACAGACTGAAATTAAAATAGGAATTAGCAATCATTGCCTAATTGATTAACTAAAATAGAAAAACACTACCAACAATACAGAGCTCAAACGGGCAAAAAGTTTCAAATTCAAAATTTTGAGGGCCAGAAAAGGGGACCCAAACTCAGAAATTTGTTGTGCAAGTCAATAGGAAAGTTGAGAGCATATGTACCTGATGTTGACTCTAAAGACACAAAGGTACTGTTTCATTACCCGTTTGAATCTACTTCCTCTAACAGAAACTAAAGTAAGTAAAAGTATAGCACTTCATAGATCAAAATCAAAAGTTTATATTATAAAATAAAAATATATATATATAATTTTAATATTAGCATTTGAATCTGAGATTCCAGCTTTTGAGAACAGACACGAGAGCAAGATTTAACAAAAGGAAAAAGCTAAAATTGCCCATATCAAAAGCATATGTACTGTTTCATTAACCTTAGTTAGTTTTCAGCTTTTAAAAGCAGACACCAAAGCAAGAATCAAGAAAAGAAAAAAAAAAACATTTGTACCATTACTACTACTACATTGTAAAATATACTGCTATTTACTGACACATCTGGAAACATTTCATTACAATGTAAGAAAAAAAAAAACACAAATCTAGCCGAGAAGAGCAGAAGCTGCAAAAATCTAAATATACCCAGATGAGAAAATCAATTTTTGAGCTTAATTTAAATTAAATCCTACCCCATAAATTAATTATAATAAAAAAATTGAATTTACCAAATAGCCTCTGAAAACGGTTTGAATTTTGATGACAGCCCATTTCTCCCTCCCTCCACCAAACAAAGTCCCTCTTCCATGACTGGTGAGCCTGACCACCGCAACGGCTGCCTGAGCTGCAGCAACAGCCGCATCAGCCGCCGCAGCAGTGGCAGCAGCCACCGCAATAGCATGCTTGTTCTGCTCTTTTTCAGTCTCAGCAAGGTAGGATCTAAGCCAATCAGCATCTTTAACAGGAACATTTTGTGGAATCACAGTACTGTTATTGTCCCTTACTGATTTCCCAAAAACTCCATCTTTTCTTCTCTTTTTTGTCACTTGTAATTGAACTTGAACTATCACCATTAACATTTCTTTCTTTCTCTTTACTATCTTTCTTCATACCCAATAACCCCTTTATCCATCTCGTAGCTTTACCCATCCTAGATCTCTATATCTTGCTTTCAAATGGGAGAAACTTCAAGTACCCAATGCTCCAAAGAGACAAGCTTTGCATTAAAACTCAGCATATAAATAGAATGTGAAGCACTGAATCAAAGAAAGAATGGTTAATAGTTAGAGAAGTTTGCCTTATTTCGAAGTGAGAGAAGGGAATAAAAGGAGCATCTAGAGAGAGAGAGAACAAAATGTATGTTTCAAAAACTGAAAACAAGAACCCAATATAGGGGTTTATAGAGAGAGAGAGAGAGAGAGAGAGAGTAACAGCTGCAAAATCTTTAGAATCTTTACAGGTTGCAAGCAAAGAAGTGAAGAGAAAAGTGAGAAAACATCTTAAAAATAAAAATTAAAAATGATAAAAGATTAGTTTTTTTTATTTTTTCTTTAATCAAGTTCTTTTTGAAAGGAATATCTGACACGACCTCGTGAAAAACTGCATTACTAGACAAACACATGTCACAGAAAGACACAGATTTATATAGAACTTAAACTAATATTAAAGTTCAAAAATTCACCAGGGATGCACAAGCAAGAAACACAAAACAAAATTTGAAAATGAGAAAGATATTATAAAATATTAAAAGAAACTTACCCAACTTCTCCAATTCAAAATACCAAAAAACCGCCGGATTTAGCTATCCTACAAAGAAGGAAAAAACACCATTACCGTTTTTCCTCTTATAAATTTTCTCAATTTCTTTGACTAGAAAAAAAAAAAAATCTTTCTTTCTTTTCCTTTCCTTCTTTTTGATCTCTCTCTAACTTTCTGGAGCAACGTGTACTAAATATATACTCATTAACCACCGACTACTATCCCGTGAATCTATTCAATTTCAAAGCCCTCATAAGTATTTCTTGCCTCTCTTTCTCTCTCTAAAACCAGATATTGGGAAAAAAAAAACAATTTTATATGTAAAATAATCTTAGTTTACTAGCTTATTTCAGTGCTGGAAAGTACTTGAGAAAGCATTAAAGGGAAGAAAGCCACTAAAGGGGAATACTTTTTATAGTTTCTCTTTGTCTCAAAGAATAAGCCAAAAAGAAAAGCTGAGACTTCTCTTTCTCTGTTGGGTTAGTGAAGATCTTTCTTCTATGATTTGTGGATCAGTCTTACCTGCCATTGATTTTGCAGAAAATCTTTCAGTTGGGTGATTCATAATCATATCATAAAGGGTGTTTAGATAAATGGAATCTTGACCATGCAGATTTTGAATTTTTTTTTGGTAAAAAAAACAATAATGGTAATTAAGAAGAGAGAGAATTTAGAGAGTACTCCACATACGTATTTAAAGCACATCAATTCTCCTGATTCTTGGGATATTAAAATCAGTTGCATATGATTTTCCTTTTCCTTTTCTTTTTCTCAAATGGCATGCGAAATATTAAATGGGTTTATTTATTTATTTTTCAAAATTATCAAGCAGTTATTTTTGAAAAAATTTGAATGAAGATCTTGGCATTTGTCAGTCAACAATTATAGATGATGTTTTTTTTTTTTTTTTTTTTTTTTTTATATGAAGAAGAAAGTAAGAAAGCAAAGAAATTACATACTAATAATTCTAGGGGACAAAGTGCCCATACTATCGTTAAATAGAATTTCCTTTATCCCATCCGGATAATTGTGGTGCCAAAAGAATTGAGAGTTCTGAGTAAAAGTCCAAGAGGCTAGGTAATCAGCAGCCTTGTTTGCTTCTCTGAAGATGTGGGAGACTTGGATCTGCCAACGACGACAGATGAGGTTCCTTATCCGCAAGATAATATTGCTACAAGAATGAGGGGGCTGAATCTCTGTGGTGATGCTGTTAACCACACTAAGGTTGTCCACCTGAAGGTTGATTTTGCGCCATCCTCTCTTCCAGGCTTCTTGGAGACCGATTAGCACTCCCCAAAGCTCAGCTGTAAAAGCATTTCTTCCATGGACAAAGGCAGAGAAGCCACCTAACCATCTGCCCAACGAATTTCTGAAAATACCACCTGCAGCAGCACGGGGGAGGTGTTTATTATAAGATCCATCAGTGTTCAAGGTTACCCAGTCTTGAGTTGCTGCTTCCCATCCAACAAAGATTTCCCGCTTCCCACCAGATCTGTGACCAGTAGCTTGTATATTATCTTTAGCATCTATAAACGCAGAGCAAGCAGAGAATATAATTTGCTTTTTGACAGAGTTTAACACTGAATGATTGTTGAAAATCCTATCATTCCTCCATTTCCAAATCCACCAGCAGGTAAGACCAAATAACAACTTCCAAGGAATGGAGTCCAGCTGAAATCCCGTTCCCAGATTACTCTTCAGCCAATCTTGCAAGTTACCAGAGAAGAACTGCAGAAAATTATTGTGAGGCAGCATTTCGGTCCAAAGGGATTTAGCTACTGGACAATCACGTAGTACATGAATGATTGTTTCAGCATCTGTGTGACAAGTGGAACAGTCAGCAACAACAGATATATGACGCCTTGTCCTTTCCACATTAGTGAGGAGTCTTTGATGCAGTAGAGTCCAGAGGAAGACTCTTACTCTTTGAGGTCCTTGCCAATTCCAACAGAGATGCCAATTACTTTCGTCAAACACTGAGGGACTGTGATCAAGTAATCGGTAAGCTGAATCAATGGAGAATGCACCTGAGTTCGATGGTAGCCACACCAGTGCATCGGTTCCAAGATCCTCTTCAGGAGGGAGAGATAGACTAATCATATTGCATACATGATCACTTAAAAATCTCCCAAACTTTCCACGTTTCCAGCCAACATTACTATCAAACATATCTTTGACAGTAGAATGCGAGATGCTACTCCAATCTGAAGATGACTGAAGGTCTTGAGGGACATGGCAATGGAGGTAACCAACTTCAGACCAATTATCATACCAGAAGGACACTGATTGTCCATTGTTCACAGCCCAGTATATATTCATTCTGAACAACGGCCATAGACGGGATATATTTCTCCAAAGAATAGATCCTGTTTTAGCAGTCAACTCTACCGGCCAACCTCGCTGAGGAAGGTGATATTTCGCCTTAATAACACGTGTCCATAAAGAGTCCTCTTCCTGAATCAGACGCCACATAATCTTCATGGTAAAAGCATCATTGCAGGTTTTTAGTTTTCTTAATCCAACTCCACCATGTTCCACAGGTTGGCAGATTTTATCCCATTTGATTAAATGAATTTTTCTAGCATCATCTGTAGACCCCCAAATGAAATTTCTACAATGTCTTTCTATAGATTCGCAGATAGTTACAGGAAGAGAGGCAGTCTGCATAACGTAATTTGGCATGGCCAATAAAACAGATTTAACAAGTGTTATACGGCCAGCCAGAGAAAGAGTTTTTGCCTTCCAATTAGCTAGTTTGCTTTTAACTTTATCCACCAAATATGTATATAGATTGATACCTGCTCTTCCGTGTACAACAGGAGTGCCAAGATACAACCCAAGGTCTTCAGATAAACGTATTCCCAGCTTACTTTGCAGTTCATTGACCATCGAACGATTAACGTTCCTAGAAGTACAGAAGGCTGATTTAGTCTTATTGATCAATTGGCCTGAGCATCTACAGAAGTCATCCAATACTCCATTGATCACATTAATTTGGTCGGTAGAAGCCTCACAAAATAGGATGAGATCGTCTGCAAAAAATAGATGCGATAACGGCGGACCTCCTTTGCTTAGCGAGACCGGTTTCCACTTCCCTTCTCTAACTGCCTTCAAAATGCCATGAGCCAATCTTTCCATGCAAAGAACAAATAAATAAGGAGAGAGCGGATCACCTTGCCGGACTCCTCTAGAGGGAGAGAAACCTTCCGTAAGGCTACCATTCCAAATTATTTTAGAATTACTGGCAGACCAGTATAAGAATAGCATGCTACAAAGTTCTCTTGGCAACCCCGCATCTAGCAACGTATCAAAGATGAAATCCCAACGAAGACGGTCATAAGCTTTATCAAGGTCAATTTTAATCATCATCCAACCCTTTTTGCCTGTTTTCTTACGCATTGAGTGCGCGACTTCTTGGACAATAATAACATTGTCTGATATCTGACGGCCCGGAATGAAGCTAGCTTGATGATCCCCCACAAGAGTATGCAAAAAAGGCTTCATTCTATTGGTGACAACCTTCATTATAATTTTATAAGGCACAGGGAGAAGACTAATAGGTCTCAAATTGTTCACCGTTGAAGGTCTATTCTTCTTAGGCACAAGGCAAATTAAAGCCGTACATAGATAAGGGTCTATCTCTTTTCCTTTTAAAGCCTCCTCAACGAATTTGAATACTGAGTATTTTGTGATATCCCAGTATTTTTGGAAGAAGATAGGGTTTAAACCATCAATGCCTGGGGCTTTCAGCGGCTTCATGCTGAAGACAGCTTCATGAAGTTCTTCAAAAGTTAGGGGTCTATTCATAATGTCTAAGGCTGAGGAAGGTAAGTGGGGGAATTTGTTACAAATAGGGTAAATAGGACTCGCCTGGCACTCTTCTGAGTAAAGTTTGCTGAAGAAATTGAGTACATGCTTCTTAAGGGAGTCTTGTTCAAAGGACCAAACACCTTCTTCCACCATTAACCCGTTGATGAAGCTTTTGTGCCTTCTCATACGAACTTTGTTATGAAAGAACTTTGTATTTTTGTCACCTGCTAATAGCCAGTCAGCTTTAGCTTTTTGTTGCCAGTAAGCTTCCTCCTGCATAAGGATATTCTCCAGTTCTGTTCTAAGTTCCTTTCCTAAGTTATCCAGGAATTTAGACTGAGAATGTTCCAGATAGCGTTCAATCCCTGCAATACGAGACAAAATGTTTCTTTTACGATAAGTTATACAACCAAACACATTCTTACTCCAGTTACTGGTTTTGCACTGAAAATCCTGGATAGTGTTCCTCATATTGCCATACTTATTCCAACTATTTTCCACAAACTTATGGAAGTCTTTGTGAAAAATCCAAGAAGCATTAAATTTGAAAGGGCGCTCAGCCTGAATGGAATAATTATTCGCCAAAGAAAGGAGGAGAGGTCTATGGTCTGATTTTAATCTTGGTAGATGGGAGATTTTGGATTTTGAGAATTCCTCCATCCAAGTTAGGTTACAAATAGCCCGATCCAGTCTCTCCATCACCAGACCTCTACGCCAAGTATCTTTTGGGCCAGTGAAGCCCATATCCATAAGGTTACAGACCGATAAGCACTGAGAAACAATGAACAAGGCTTACTCCCTCTGCTAGATCCACCTATTTTTTCCGAGGAATAAAGAAAAGAGTTGAAATCACCCATTACCACCCAAGGACCACGGGTTTCTTGGGCAATGCACATCAGCTCCTCCCAAAAACTCTTTCTTCTACTTGGTGAAGGATCGCCGTACACAGCAGTGAACCAAA
This sequence comes from Excoecaria agallocha, assembly GCA_037975025.1. NCBI lineage: Eukaryota > Viridiplantae > Streptophyta > Magnoliopsida > Malpighiales > Euphorbiaceae > Excoecaria > Excoecaria agallocha. Next base: position 2,740,856 of record CM075812.1, read on the forward strand.
ATGTAGAAGAAGCCGTGTGGGTCACTTTGAAGTGGACCAGTTGATAAGAGCATCTCTGCACCTTTATATCAATACCCTCTGCCCAGAGTACCCAAATGCCACCTGAGAAACCCAAGGCCTCAACACGGAAGGAATGACTGAACCCCAAATTCTTAATGACTTTATCCGCAACAATACCACTGATTTTAGTTTCCAGCAAAATAAGAATAGAGACTTTGTACATCTTAACCCAATTTCGAGTAATAGCAACAAAGTTTTTACTGCCAGCACCCTGACAATTCCAAACTAGAATATTTAAATCCATCAATAAAAAGAGTGGAGTATAGAAAGACATACTCTTATAAGGCAGAGTGGTCATCCAAGTTGGGACTATTGTCGTTCGTGTTAGGAGACTGCTGGAGAGCCCCATGCAAAATCTCAGTTATAAGTTCTGTGGAATCACCTATTTTTAGGCTGCCTCCTCTGTTCTTTTTTTTGTTTTTATAGAGGGTAGTATCCCGGATATTTTTGAGAAATCCTTTGTCCGGAGGTCTTCCTCTAATGTTGATTCCACTCTTGAATTTATGACTCTGGGCCATCTGGTTTTCTGGGCTACCGTGTAACGAACCAGAGTTCATCTTGTTCGGGTAAGGGACTGCAACAGCTCCATGCTTCTCTTGGTCCAGTTCTTCAGAAACAACATTTTTCATTTTATCAAGAATATCGTCTGTCTTCTGCTTGGGAGGGGATATGCCAGTGTTTGTGGTGAACGGTGTGGCAGCCATATTGATATTAACATTTTCCTTGCCCGGTCTTTGTCTTTGTTTTTCTGAGTGGGAGCCATGGCCAACCTTGAGATCATCTTTTTTTGGTGGCACTGTCAATGAAACATCACTTGCAGATTTTGTGAACAAGATGTTAGTGTGAACATTCACTCGTCCCTCATGTGCAGGACTCAATTCTGTGTGGGTTACCTCATAATTCGGCTTTTGTTGGGCATGTTCTCCAGTTTGTGTGCGAGGGGCAGAGCTCTGTTTTTCTTCTTCAGCCAGGTCTAACAGGGTCGAAAATCTTGAGCCCTGTATGCGTTTAGAAGTTTCACCTGTTCTAATCCCTTGGGTGTCATAGCCATTAGCGGGTCTTCGACCTTTTTTCTGCACCACCATCCATGGCCCGAAGTGAGTCCCTTTATCTCCCGCCACTTGCTTTGTTAGATCATCATTCAAATCTTCTGTAGTATTGTTTTGATTACCATTATCACTATTGGTCTTTTGCTGGGGCATCTCCGTTGGCATAGTACTCAGACAGTGTTCTTTTATATGGCCATATTTACCGCAGGCAAAACAGATTTTGTATAGGCCCTCATATTCAACCTTAAAGACTCTGTCCTTTATCTGTATTTGAGAAACCAGAGGTTTGGTGAGGTCCAGTTCAACTGCCATTCGAGCAAATTTGGCTCGCTTTGAGATGGATGTGTTGTAATCTATTTTCACCATCTTACCTATTTTGGCTCCGATTTGTCTCAACACACGTTTATGGTAGAAATGAAGTGGGAATCCAGGGAATCTGATCCAAGCGACCACTGATGTAAGAGCTTCATTCTCTGTTGAAAAGCCAGTATGCCATGGTTGAACGGTGAGATAGTGGCCTAGGATGACCCATGGACCTCCCACTAGCACATTGACATAGTCTTCCATCATGGAGAAGTGGATCAGGAAGAAGTTATTATCCAGATCTATAACCCTGTAGCTGCCTTTGGGAGACCACAGATTTTCGATCCGGTTGCATAAGACTTTGTAGCTAATATTTCTGCCCAACAGCCTCACAACTACTGATTTCTTCCACGGTCTCGCCAATTGATTTTCGAGTTTTTCTGAGATGTCTAGTTTTAAGAGGCCCTCTTCAATCGAGATAGAAATTTCCTCCTCTTCTCCCTGTTCGTTATCAGAGTCCAGATCTGAGTCACTGATAGTGTTTTTCCCCTCTTCTTCTGCGTCAGAGACATAGATATGATCGTTGTTATCTTGTTGACCTGCTAACACATGCTCCCCAAATCTGCACTTGGCCTTTCTCAGCAAAGCATCACGAAAAGAGATCATTTTGTTTTCTGCACTATTTTGTTCCCAAGTAATGGGTTCATCTAGATCAACCGACATTGAATCCGATGGTAGTAACATGATAAGAAATCTGATGAAACTGTTGGACCCAGTGATTTCAATTGTTTTTTCTATTGGTCTTATTATCATACAGTGCTCTGAGAGGGAATTTTGATTGCTGCTATGAATAATAAATCTGAGTTTATTTCTGTTTTAGATTTTAGTATTTGTCATAATTAATAAATAATATAGCTTCATAATCATTGGTGTTTGTAATACTTAATTTAAATTTCTTAAGCTTTAGTCACTAGTTGCCTTGTTAGAGACATGAATTCTCCATGAAGATTTTTAGGCTATAGATGCAAATTTTGGAGTAATTTATAAGAAAAACAAAAAAGTGTTTTAAATAAATAGAAATAGTAAAAAATATATATATATACAGCAAACATATAATTAAGAAAGAAATAATATGAGTAGATAAAATAACTATAATGAGTTATTTATCCATATAACATCGAATAATTAGATTTCTACTTAATCCATGGAAGTGATAGAATTTAACTGTTATCAAACTATTTAAATGATAGAATTTAATAGTTATCTACTTACTTAATATTTATCATAATAAAAAAATAATATTAAATTTTAATTTGGTGGTATATACTCGTACGGATCTATGCACCCACATATGCAACTAATGCCCCCCTTTAATTTTATAATAAGATTACCTAAAATTAAGAATTTGAATACTAACGGGCATGACAATTATAGAGGTAGCGTGACAATGACTTGTGAAATTAAAACTTTCATAACAAATTGCTGTAAAAAACAGAGTAAGCAGGTAGGAGCGATTAGGACCGGCCTCCCTAGCCATTAACAAGTCTGCAGCACCGATACGGCAAAAGTTTAACAGCAATTATTAAGTGTACACAATCAATTTTGTTTTGTCCATTAAAATTAATTATCGTTCTATAAATATAATTAATATGTTAAATTTACTTCCTTTTAGTCTATTGGTCAGAATTTTCAATTATTACGTATAAAAAGTGGGAAGTGTTATCATTAAAGATGGGGCTAATATATAAAAAAAAAACACGTTCAGTTAGTAAGAAAAAATTAATTACTTCAACTTTATTAATAATTTTTTTTATATATTTAAAATTGATAAAAATAATTTATTATCCACCTAAACTTATCAACTTATATTGGTATCCTGTGTGTACTATTCTTTAAGTATAATAAAGAAAATGCAAGTACAAAAATTTAAGAGGTATTTTGTCTATTTTTTTTATCTATCACTTTTGAATAAAATTTAAATTTTATTTATCTATTATTTTTAAATTTTTAATATAATTTAATTTATTTTTTTAATTTATTTTTTTTCAATAAAATTATAACCAATCAGATTTAATAATTTAATTTTAATCATATAATTTAATACTAAATTTAAATTTATTTATTATTTTTTAATCATAATAAAAATAAAAAAAATGATTGATATAAAATAACGGAGGGAGTAATAGATACATTGTTGTTGATATTAGAAGGTAATGTGCGCATGTTATAGAATTAGTTGGATAATATGTTATTTTTGTCAATTTTAAATGTGTAAAACGGCATTTATAAAATTGTTATGCATAACTAAAATTTTTTATCATAAGTGTTTTTATGTCTTTTTTTTTTGTAAAGTCTACCGTATAATATTGAAATGTTGAAATTTGAATTACATGTTTCAATCACATTTTGAATCTACTCAATTTTAAAATTAAAAAAAAATGGTAAATTAAAGTCACGTTTGGGCAGCACGTTGATTTAAAATTTCAATTACAACCCAAAAAAACTATTATTTCTAAGTGGTGGCCTGCTTGCATATTATACAGAGTTCAAATGGTATAGACCGATTGTAGGAACATAAGCACTAACAATAAAAGGTAACTAGAAAATACAATTAAAAGTTTTGATATTCGAAAGCGGACTTGAAAAAACCTTAGTATTTAGCAAAAAAAAAAAAAGTATTGACGAGCAAATTGTAATTGGAATAATAAGTTTTAGCTGTTGAGAAATATTTACTTTAATCCGTTTCACGAGAGAAGTAATAGATTGATCCAATTATAATTTAAATAGTTATTTTTTTTTATACCTGATAAAATGTAATTAGTTTGTTTCATGGGCTTACTTTTTAGATTCAAATCTAATACCTGGGTGTCAACAGGCTCTGAAGGCAATTGGGCCCTAGCAGCGCCCAATAGCTAACAAGTTCATGCAATAGTGCGAAGATTGTCAAGGCCTACATTTTGAACCCAAACCCATTTCCATAATCGGCTTACTAAATTTTCAGAATATAATACCTCTTCACCCCCTGTCAGTACAGAATTTTTTTTTTATTTCTTTTTGAGTATGATCATTGATGTAATGTGTGTGGCTTACCAAATATTTTAGTCAAACTCTGTTACTGCATATGTTGGATTTTTGTGGTGTTGGTTTGAAGTATTTCTCTTACTTTTGGTGCTTGAGTTTGTTTTGGGCATAATGTTTCTCGGCATAATGTTCTTAATGAAATAAAATTTTCAAGGTCACCGAGGTTGATAATCTTCAAAGTTCCAAGGAAAGAGCTCAGCCTGATTTGAAGCATCATCCTCTCCAAATCATGTTGATGCCAAAATGAAGAAAGCATGCAGCAAACAAATATTAAACAATCGGAGATAACTAAAATAGTAGAGTATTCATCACAAGATCTGGTTGCTTTGTTAAACAGATATCAACTTCACTCTATAGAAAGGCTCCGCAAGAACATTTCACACTATGAATGACTTGCGCTCTTCCACAAGAGCAAATGTTAGTCCCAAATTAGCAAATCCCAAAATTTTCCAGTAATACTCTATCCTGCCTGTTCCATTTCCTAAGGAGCCACGAATAGCAAGATGAGGTAGCTTAGCCGATTGACATAGTAACCTTTACGCCTCTATTATTCAACATGTTCGTTAGTTTCTCAAATCAAACCATGTTTTGAGTTGTTGAGGTCTGTTGTTATAGTGATGAGAAAATTGAAACGGCTATTAAGGGTGGTTCATGATTATTAACCACTCCTTTTAAGGAACCGTTGAAACAAAATATTGATTTTCTAATGAAACAGGAAGTGGCTGCTCATGTTTTGGTAAGATTAATCACTACTTACCCACGAGTTATTAAAATAAAAGCATGATAGGTTGGTTTATGCAGTGGCTGATCGATATTATGTTTTGTATTTTCTTTTGAAATTTGTTTGGTATTATATTGGGTCTATAATGTTAGATTTTGAGCACGATTCACTCAAGAACGGCAAACAAAATGTGACTCAGTGCTACTATACATTTCAGAGCAAATGCCAGTCCATATAACTACCGAATTCCATACCATCACATTAATAAAAAAAGTATCTAAAGGGTTTTCTTCAGATCATCTAGTTGTTTCAGAGGATCTAACTTCTCATTGCACAGCTTCAGTAAATGAGGAGCTTCTTCTTGACAACTCACAACCTTTTCCAAGAAACGTTTCTCTGTCCACTTGAACTTTCTAGCTATGCTAGAATCTAATTTAACCAGATCTTTGGATGACAAAAATAGAAGAACTGCAACTCTTGGAATGATCTTCTTCTTCAAGTTCAGTCTAAGAAGGAAACGGTTTTGGGCGAGGATTTTAGAGTCTAAACCCAATTTGTTGACATACAAATCCATCACTGCCATAATCCTATTCTCTGAAAATGTCATACACGGAGCCTCCTCCTTATAGGCTGCAAGAATATCAGACCAACCAAACTTTTTATAAGCATCAGCCTTCTTATCCCTCATAGATTTGCTGAATCCTATTAAAGCACTGAGTGCTATCACAAAATCTGACTTGGAAGGATTAAACCCCATTTTCTTCAATTTCTTCACAATCTTTGCAAATTTATCTGAATAAATAAAAATTTGTCCAGGTTGATACTGACCTGAACGTAAATTATCTGCAGTAGTCACTCCATTTCCTTTCAAAGTGTTGACACAACGTTTCACATCAGCTCCAAATTTATAAGATAGGATATGAGGGGAAAGTTTTACAGTTACAATGGCCTTTAGGATATAAGGGGAACGTTTTACAGCTGCAATGGCCTTCTCTTCAGATTGGAGCAAATCTCTGTAAAAATTAAAACCACGAACTAAATTTTTTTCAAGACCCAATTTGAACATCCAAGGGTAGAAAGTGAAGATTCTTGCAATGCCTGTGGTTGAAGCACCTCGGGAGCGGAAAAATTCAACTTTGGGGATAATTGTTTTCTCCAGGTTGGAAGATAGCATTTGTGGGGATTTTCTGATCATTTCAGAGATTTGGGTTTTAGAGAATCCAAAACTTCTCTAAAAAGGATAGAATTAAGTCAGGTTTCTCTGGGGTTTCGAATCCGACCCTTTTAGAAATCGATAAAGCACATTTCGAAGATAATCCACATTTGTTTATGAGGTAAGAAACAGCAAATGAGTGTTGACTTGCATCACTTGTTGAGTATCTAGTGAATTGGGATACCGGCATTGATGGGTTTTGACCTGTGACAGTGAACCTACCTCTAGAATGGAGAAAACTTCTGCGGACATAGTAAAACATGATGATCGCAACTCAGGAGGTGAAAGAAAAAGCTTTACATTTTCTCCAAACAAGTTACTGATTTTGGTCCGATCCAATTCGAGCTGAGAAAATGCAGTAACTAAGAACCCCGCTAGCGAAAAGAACCCTAATGACAGAGATGACAAAAAACGACGTCACAAGTAAAATGATGGTTAAAAATTTATAACTAATCATAATTTATTGTTCTAATCATATTTATTAAATTTATAAATTATTAAATTCTAATCATATTTATTTGAATGCAAAACTTGACCAGATTATGCTAAATTTACTATGTTAATTAAAAATTATTTTTTTAATAATTGAATTTTCAAAAATAAAAAGACCAATTAAAAAAATGCTATATTCCAAACAAAATATTCCACAAATATCATAAAAATAAAAATCCAACTCCGACTTGGACTATCCAGCCGGTGCGGGCAAATTTATTTAACAAAATCAATAAATAAATATATAATATAATTGCAAACAAACGCACCGATACCGATACGCGTCTTCCCGAATTAAAATATCAGCGAAAAAAAATCAACTCTTTATTTCTCTCTCTAGAATTTCTCTCTCCCACTTCTCCAACCACTCGGCTCGTTGTCTTGGTGTCCCTCTCCTCATCTTTCTCTCTTAATTTCCCCTTCTTTTCTTCGTTTTCGATCATTTCTGTGTTCGCTTTTCTTTTGTTTTCTGTGGGTATTGCGGTTTTCCTTATTGTGTGTTTTGGTTTTTCGGGTTTGGGATTTTTTTTTCGATTTTAGGGTTTGAGGTTTTATTTTATCATTAAGTTGCGTTGCAATCTGTAGTTTTGATCGGTGCCGATAAGATGGGTTCGGAGGGGTTCTGTGCGCCGCCACCGCCTAAACAGTTCGGCGTAACAAAGCCTATATCGATGGCGGGGCCCAGCGAAGTTGATGTTCAGAGGAGCCGCGAATTAGAGAAGGTTTTTATTTATTTCTTTTGCCCTTCTTTGGATTATTATTTGTGTTTTGAAGGTTTTTGTTTTTGAAATTCTGATTGCTGTTTCGCCTTTGTGATATCGAAGTTTTTGGTTGATTCTGGGCTTTATGAGAGCCGAGACGAAGCCGCCAAGAGAGAGGAGGTTCTCGGTCGGATAGGGCAGGTAAAAGTACAGCTCTTTTATTGATTTTGATTAGGGATTTGATATGAGCTTTCTGGATGAACTTCATTAGTTATGAAGTTGAACAAGGGTGAGTCAAGTGATAGATCTTTTTGAAGAATGTTTTGTTTTTCATCTCTACTTGTCTTTACTCAGTTTGCTCAACTTGCACTAAAGGCTCAAAATTTGAAATTTTTGGCCTGGGAATTAGCTAAATTTGTGCCAAATTCTTCATTTATATCAACCTTGAAATCTGATAACAGTAAAAGGTACTTGTTCTGGTCATGGTCCCAGACATATAGGAAGGATGATCATCAGGGAGTTTTAGCTATAGAGTTTTAGGAACACTGATAAATCTCCCTTTTTTGGCAGTTGTGCTTCACGTATTGTGAGTGTGACTTGGTTATAATGATTTCGAGTGATAGTGGATGATGTGCCTTAATTATGAGGAGTTATCTCTTGTTGGGTTATTTTAGGGGTTCATTGGCATAGAGCTTTTTGTTCATTGGCAGAAATTTTTTTCTTGTAGATTTTATAAATTTTCCCTGTTTTCTCTATAGTCCATTGAGGAGCAGAGGATCGGGTTGTGTGACAGGGTGCAAAGCTTTTATAACAAGAGTTGCTTGCTTTGCATGAGATTAGCCATTGAGGATTAATAAAATGTATAGAAATGATATTGATTCATTACCTAATCATCATAAATTTCACATTTGTTGTTAATGTCAATAAATGATTGATACTAATATCATGAGATCAGTCAGATAAATAATGGATAATTCTAGGGCAGTGTACTTTTTAATCTATAAACTATTTGCCTCATATTCTTCCATTACTACATTTTGGTGATCTTGCTAAAATTACTGTCTAGTGAAGGGACTCTAAGTTTAATTTGGCTTATTTTTATTTTTGGTTTACTTGATTAGCTTGATTGATCTGGTAATTTTGCTGTTGACATGGCACTTTCTATAACAATTTTTTAAAAAAAAAAAAAAAAGAGTATACCTTATCTTGCTTGTCACCACCAGGGAGGGACAAATTGAAAGGAAAGTATCTGGAACACGACGTTACAATATCTGCTGCAGTTATTATTTAATTTCTCATTCAGTTTGTTGCATGCTTTATCGTACCAAGTTTTGATAAATTTTATATTTAAACTTTAGATTGTTAAAGATTGGGTGAAGCAGCTTACTCGCTTGAGGGGGTACACGGATCAAATGGTGGAGGATGCCAATGCTGTCATTTTTACTTTCGGCTCTTATCGTCTTGGAGTATGTTTCCTGGAGTTATGTTTGTTGTCTAGTGAAGCCTCTATTTATGTCGTGGATAAATGCTTTCGTTTTCAACATTATCTTTTCACTGGCTGGGATATATTAGCTAGTTGCTAGTCGTCTAGGCACGTGTTTATTTTTACATGCTGTGATTTCTGTTTCAATTTGCTTTTTGTGTTTTCTACTCAAGTTTATGATTGGGCAGGTACATGGTCCTGGGGCTGACATTGACACATTATGTGTTGGGCCGTCGTATATCAATAGGGAGGTAATAATGCTGGCTAAATTTGCCAGTTGATTTATATATCCGGTATCTTGTTCACTGTGGATCTAATCTTAGGTTGTCTTTGGCAGGAGGACTTCTTCTTCGTATTGCATAATATTTTAGCAGAAATGGAGGAAGTCACAGAGCTACAACCTGTTCCAGATGCTCACGTCCCTGTGATGAAATTCAAGTTTGACGGAATATCAATTGACCTTCTCTATGCAAGTATCTCTCTGTTGGTGGTACCAGAAGTACGTCTAGATTTCTTTCTGTGAAAATGAATTGAAAATGCTTCATTTGTTAGTATAGTTGTCCATAAAGCTTTTCTTCTCAGTATCAATTTTTCAGAATCCTTTAAAGTTCTTATTTAGCTCATGACACATTGTTGATTTTCTTTCACTCATTATCAGTAATCTGGAAAAGTTTGATCTTACCTTTTTGTTTGATAGTTCTGTTCACTATTTATGACATTGGAGAACTGCATACTTAATTTATTTACCTATAGCTGTAAACTTTCCCGTCCTTTCATCTATTGGGATGCTGTCGTATCTTTAGTTTGAGGATAGTAATTAGGCAATGAGTTCTTTACCTAGGATACAGTGGATTATGCTGATAAGTTTTTTTCTTTTCTTTTAAATTGTGTCTATATGTAAAGACTCTCTCTTTCTCTATCTCTCATATATTTTTATTTGTGTCTTGTGGATAGGACTTGGACATTTCATATGTGTCTGTTCTTTATGATGTTGATGAGCCTACTGTTCGGAGCCTTAATGGCTGCAGGGTTGCTGATCAAATTCTTAAACTTGTTCCCAATGTTGAGGTGAAGTGCATTGTTGGATAGTTTTCTTTTATTGCTTTACTGGCTAAATTTCGATCTGTTTCTAATTGGCGGCTTGTGATCTGTGTCTTGATTTTTTTTTTCCTCTCCTAAATCTAAATCCTTTTGAAATTGTAGCATTTTCGCACAGCACTTCGATGTTTGAAGTTTTGGGCCAAAAGACGTGGTGTTTATTCCAATGTGAGTGATCTCTTTTTGTTATGGTCTACCGTGACTGCCTACTTTCTTCTGTTTTGATTCTGTGATTCTTCCCTTGTCCTGATTTATTCCCTGATCAGTTTCTGGAGTTTTGATGTTTTTGTGTTCAGGTGACTGGATTTCTTGGTGGTGTAAATTGGGCTCTCCTTGTTGCTCGTGTGTGCCAACTTTACCCTAATGCTATTGCCAGTATGCTTGTTTCTAGATTTTTCAGGGTCTATACACAGTGGCGGTGGCCAAATCCTGTTATGCTGTGTCACATTGAAGAGGATGAACTTGGATTTTCTGTTTGGGATCCACGTAAAAATCCTCGTGACCGAACTCATCATATGCCAATCATAACACCTGCATATCCATGCATGAATTCTAGTTACAATGTCTCAACAAGCACATTACGTGTCATGATGGAGCAGTTCCAGTATGGTAACAAGATTTGTGAGGTAGGAAGCTTGAGGAAGCTGGTAGACTGTGGCATTTGCTTGTTGGATGCTGATGGGTTTTTACTCTCATTTAATTCAGGAGATAGAGCTGAATAAAACCCAATGGAGCACACTGTTTGAGCCATACCTGTTCTTTGAGAGCTACAAGAACTATTTGCAGGTTGACATAGTTGCAGCTGATGTTGATGACTTGCGTTCTTGGAGAGGCTGGGTGGAATCTCGGTTAAGGCAGTTGACTCTTATGGTAATATTTATGCCATTTTTCACTCTTTAGAATGTGAAGGGTATTCTACTCCTATTGCAAATTTTCTGAAATGCTTCTGAAACAAACAGAAAATACCAGCGTTATCTTTTCTATTTCATTTCCATTTTTCCACTTATTAATTGCAGATTGAGTGGGATACCTATGGAAAGTTGCAGTGTCATCCCTACCCTCATGAGTATGTGGATGCCTCCAAACCATGTGCCCATTCTGCTTTCTTTATGGGCTTGCAGAGGAAGCAGGGTGAGATGGTCCAGGAAGGTCAGCAGTTTGATATCCGAGGGACAGTAGATGAGTTTAGACATTCCATCAACATGTATATGTTCTGGAAACCAGGAATGGAAATTTATGTCTCTCATGTTCGAAGGAAGCAGATACCTTCTTATGTCTTTCCAGATGGTTATAGACGCCCTCGACATCCTAGGATCAGTACACAGCAGCAATCAGACAAACCATGTGGTGACGATGCTGCTGCTTATAAGAATGGATTTGGTGAGAGAGGCCTTAAAAGGAAAAAAGATACTGATGAGGTTGATGTCAAAAATAATATGTCTGGGAAAAGATGCTCTATTAGTCCTCAGAGGCGGGATTCAATTTCTCCTGACATTCTCAGTCATAAGCTTGGTGGGATGTCCACAGAGTGCTTGGCATTCACTGAAGGGAGTGAAACAGGACAGGTTGATAAAAATATATTTTCTTCTGATGATGTTGAGGGGGGTTGTACATCAAATTCCAGTGCAATTACTTCCATATCTGGTGAGGTTGGATCATGTGAGGATATTGGAAATGAATCAGCAGCTGGCAGTTGTGAAGGGAACAATGAGAGTGTTGAAGGAAGTAACAATCCAGGAACTTCTCAAAGTGATTCCTGTGATGCAGATTCTGAGTCTCGTTTGGGGAATGTGAGCACAGATGCCAGTGGAACATTCCAACATGGATTGCAGAAGTTTGAGGTTTCTGATATAAGTTCTTTTGCTTCTACTTTCTATTTTAATCATTTGATTTCATATTCATAACATCATCCATTTCCTGTCATTTTTTTTTTGGGGGGGCGCACAAAGAAGGGTTGCCAAGTGAACATTTACTTCTTTCGAACTTATGAAACAAATACTCGTTGCATTGTGGGTGGGGGCAGAAATATGATATGTAAAATATTCTGGTTGGGATCTATGCTGTTACAAGTGGGATACTTGGAAACTTTCTCTTTACTGTGTACCTGGCACTTGAGAAGTTAACCATTCTCAAATATTGGTATAATGTATTTTCTTTAATATTATGGATGATTATCTGTCTTCCTAATTTTCTACTTTGGTTTCTTGGCTTTCTGCCTGAAGCCAAATGGTGCAGTTGGGATGGTAGTAGAAACTGCTGGAGGAGTTGATGCTAAAGCTTTGCAGAGGCCTGTAATAAGGCATGTATTTTGAACTCTTGAATGATGTTCCGTCTGTCCCTTGTTCAATATTTTTCTTTATATTGCTCCTTTTGGTTGTTTCTCTTCTTATTTCAATAGCAGGTTAAGTCTGACGTCAACAGCATGAAGATTCTTGAATCAGGAGTTGAGGAAATCCTTTCTTATGTTCAAGTGGTGGCCAAGAAAACAGAAAGCCAGCAGTATGGGTAAGTATTAAATTACTTGCTGGCTTTCATTTGTTAATGTGTTTTTCAGGCATGCTTGCTCAACAGAGGTATGCTGAGTTCACTATCAGAATAGCTCTCTCTGCTTGGGTATACTGCGAAGCAGTCTATTCTGTTCTGCCTTGGCAAATGAGTTAATCATGCGCTTGGAAGTTTTTAGGCAAGGATGGTGATTGAGGGACCAATCTTTTAATGTTTTTATTTTCAGTGTTTCGAGGGGGGGTGGGTATTGAGGCTAGAGTGGCTTAATGAAACATTCATGAAAGAGAGATTGAGAACTTTTAGAGGTTGTGCTATGACGTTGGTTTGGAGTGTGCCTTATGCTATCTTTGTATCGTTGCTCACCATGTAATATAAAAATAAAGTATTTAAAATCTCTCTTCCTTGCATGTTTTTGCTTGTGCTGCATTTTCTATACTAATCAATATCTTCATTATGTTAGAATGGAGTGGGAACTTGAAGTTCATTTCAATATTAAAAGGCAAATAGAAGTTTAATTGAAGGAATTTATAATGTTGAGATATCTGATTGAACTCTTATTGGTAGTTGGCACGGCATGGTAACAGATGGCATAATGATCCTTCCTTTATTTCTCGACTTGCTTACGTTTTCTATTTCATAATTAATTAGTGACTACTCAATTCACTATCCTTGTTTTTTGGTTTTTGTTTTGTCCAATTTTTCTTTACATATATATGTGTGTGTTTGATTTCCCTAATCATAGGGAGAATGTATAACAAAAACAGCAATTAGAAATTGTTCAAGAAAACCATAGTCTGATAACATTAGAAGCTTTGTTTTCTGTAGAATAATAACAAGAAATTGAGAATCAAAATTTGTTTGTATTTTGCAGAAAACAATTAACAATAATTTGACATTGCCTTGAGCTGATTAGTACCATTTTCAAAAGCACTTTCTCGTCAACCATCGTTCTATCCGTCACAATTCTATCATTTGCATATTTTCTGAATCGTCTCGAAATCTTCTAAAATGAAGCGTCTCAACAGATGATATCAAACTTTCAGGCACTTGGGCAATAGGTGGCCAATCTATGGTCTGATAAATAGACTGCCAATTAAAAATTGTCAAATAAGTTGAACAGGCAACAATCTAATAACAGTTGCATGTTCATATGAACAACTTGCCTTATGATAGGTTAAAAATATCAAATTGGGTGAGCATCTCAGTAACTGGATTAGAATTAATGATTCTTTTGTACTGCCGTGCAATTCACCGAATTACAAAAGGGAAAAGAGGCAAATTATGATCGGATGATTCGTTGAGATACTGAAAAGGAAACATTTATCAGATTCTTTTTCACAATCCACATAGCAAACAAAAGAAAAATATTAAAAAAATATTCAGAATTTAATATTCTTTCCATGCCATATTGGTACGTGTGTATATATTTATTTTCTTTCCTTTGTTCCAAATTATAGCCAATTTCATTTTATTTTATAAATTTTGTTTACCTCTAATATATAAATTAATATAAATTAGAAAGTACAAATAAATCATGAAATTTAAAAAAAAAATTACATTTTTTAATGCTTATAAAAATGGAAAGTATGCCTATCAATACGAAATTAAAGAATCACCTTGAGGACGTACGAACACAAGCTTAAGGATTGAATGTTGCCATCCGTGTGAGAATCCGAACCACCTGATCGTTGCAGTAATTATGAAGCATAAGTTTGTAGCAATAATTTGACCATCTTATTCAATCAGCTCCAAAAATTCCAGTTTAGGAGCATCAAGTACAAACTTCAAACATTTATTTGTGGTTCCATGAGCATTCCCATATCTATTATTATTTATTATATGTCAACCTTTTCACTGTTTCGGAAACTACAGAGAGTGTGTCGGCAATTGCATCACAACATGGCACAAGATTCAAAAGGCTAAGTAGTTTGAGATTATATATTTAAGCACATGGAATATTCAGGTAAATTCATTTGAATCCGACCATGAAACTTCAAGACTCTTATGGTTTGGCAACTGAATAGATTCAAGACTTGTTGGAACTCCAAACCTATCATGAGCAAAAGATTTATCATCAAAATCTAAACTTTTAATTAATGTCCATCTAACTCTCCCCCTTCTTGACAAAACACTTGTTCTCACGCAATCTTCTATGGGGAGAGTTTTGGTGTGGAGGATGCTCTCCTTAATGCAATGTGTAACAGTGTTTTGAGGTTAATTAATGTAAAAGTTGTGTTTAGTTTTAAAGGGAGCATATATTTCAGATATTTATTTTTACACCTATAAACAGATTAATAAAAAGAATAATGGGCTGTAAAGCTTCAACACTTTATTCTTTCTGAATTCTAGTGGACCAAGTACCGCTATTCAAAGGGGTCCTTTCTGGCTTTGGGTTGGGTAGGGAGAAAGTGTAGAATTTTATACCCTTTTTCGAGTTCTTTCTCAAAAGGGCAGAACAAGAATTCTTACCAATTTATGCTTAAAATGCCTTTTGATAGTGATATAGGTCGTAGAGAGCACTCTGTCTTTACTCGAGTCACTATCTGTGCCATTAATTCTTCATCATTGATCTTGGACCGAAGGGTTGAGATTAATTTGTCTCGACTTGAGATTTGCAGCATGTTTTGAAGGGTCATTCTCATTGAGAACTGCCTAACTTGAAGGCGAAATCCAAACATGGCCTTAAAATATTCCTTGGAAACTTTTTCTATAGGCTTCATATTAGGTATGTATATATATTTATTCGATAAATTAATATCTTGGATTCTCTTCTCTGAAATTAATTACAGAGATGTTTTCAAGAGAAAATCATATCTGTATTCATTGGGTTGATTCCACCGGGACAATTTAACAAACACATTAGGGATGTTTGCTTGAAATCAAAATCAGTTGGGCTATTATGCAAATTGCTAGCTTGATGAACTGGAGCCATGCTAACATCACAAGTACAATAGAAACAAAAACTTGTACGGGCAATTGGATTCCTTGCTTTCAAATACATGTAATACTTTAATTACATAATAAATGGTACCTAACAAAATGGGCATGACAGTTAATTAATCAGTTCCAATTCTAAGCAAGCAAAGGCATGGATGGATCTGCTAGAAGTCTCTCAATTTCTGCCTCAAGTGCTAATCTACATTCAGCTCCAATTTCTGATACTGAGAACAATGTTGTCAAGTCTTCAACTGCAGGCCTCAAGTTCACTGAACCCACAACTCCAGTTTCACTCATTCTACCTTCTTCTTCTGCAACTGGAACCGGGTGTGGATATGATTCTTGCAATGCACCCACAAGTCCATATTCAGGCATTGTGTTAAACTCTGGTGGATCTTCAGCATCCAGGCCGAGTTCTTGAATCAGATATGACAGTGCGAGAGATTCAATAATGTCCACACAATTATCCACAGATTCGGTATTAGGGCTAGGGCTGTTGTTTATCCTTTTCTTCTGCTGTTGAATTTGCTCTCCTTCCCCATCACCCAGTAACTTTCTCTTCTTCGAGATTGAAACTGCCTCAGATTCAATAATGGCATTGAGTTCTTCTTCTTCTATTTCTTCTTCATGATGTGAATTTTTGGCCTCTTTGTTCCAAATTCTACAGAGTACATAATCATTAACCTGCATTTAACATTAGTTAGAACATGTTATTCAATCGCTAAGAAACTTAAATTTCATTTCATGTTTTTTTTTTAAAAAAGAAAAATCCCAATTAAGCCTTGAATCCATACCACTTTGTCTTGCAGCGAAAACTCAGTCATGAGCCAGTGTCCAGAAGAAGTATCTTTATTCTTGAGTTCAAAGACAAAAGCTCTCTTGAAAAACGAAACATTACCGTCTTCATCCTTGATTTGTGTTCTGTTTTCAGCCTTCCACGTCCCTAAACCGCAACGTCTGTTTCTCTTCTTCAACTTGGTGAATACATAAACAAAATCAGAAGAATTCTTATCGAACAACTCCCATGGATTCTTATCACCATAAAGATCACATTCTCGAATGGGACAATAAGGCAATGGTTGTCCATCCAATTTGTTTCTAAGAAAATACAAAGCTAGCTGTTCTTCCGTTGGACAAAAGCGTGTACCGACTCCACATTCTTCAATAATAACTTCATCAATATTCCTATTTTCTTGATCGTTCTCCATAGAAAACACCATCACTGACTATTCCTTAATTGTAGAGATGATTATCTGATAGTAACTAAGTGAGTTTAATAAGAAGAACACTAATAAATAGGACTGATTTATGATTCCTTGTGCAGTAAGGAAAAAGATTTGGCAACCATAGCCAAGTTGTTGTTTCCTAATTAAATCCAAACTGACATGTATTTTAGTTCCCTAATGAATTTAAATTTCCCAACTATATGGATTTGGAACCAATAAAAAATAGCCACATAAGCCCTTAAGAAATCAATGTCGCATATTATGCATGTGCTGTCCAAGATATTGTGAATTTAGGGCACGTTTGGTTCGCTGTATTGTATTAGTATGTATAGTATTAACCTATATAGTATTAGCTTGTATAGTATTAGCCTGTACAATATTAGTCTGTATTATATTATACAATGTTTGGTACAAAATTATATTATCCTGTACTATTATATACTGTATTTGGTGCATAATATCGTAATATATTATTATAAAAAATTAAAAATAGATACAATTAAATTATTTTTATTATAACTAATTTAGATAAAAATTTATAATTATAAAATACAAATTTTAATACATCAATTTTTTATTAAAAAAAATTAATGTAAAATGACTATATATTATTAGAAAGATCGATATTTCTAAAATTAAAATTAGATAAAAAAAGAAAAAAATCTAAATGACAAATTTGACGAAATATTTGAGCAAAAAATGAAATAATTTATCAATTATAATATAATTTTTATATAATAGCTATTAGCTTATACATTCAATATTATAAGTTTGAAGATTTGATTGTAATGTGATAATAGTAGTGGCGGTAGTGTGGTGGTGGCTGCAGCGATGGTGATAGCAGTGGCGGTTATGGCAATGACTGAGTAGTGATGGCAGCGGCAACGGTGTGGTGGTGGCGGTGGTGTTGTAATGATGACGATGGTGTGGTGGTGTTGGCGAAGGTAGTGTGGGGGTGTGGTGGCAGCGGGACGGTAGTGGTGGCGATGGCAGCGTTTGCAGTGTGATGGTGTAACCAACAGTGGTGGTGTTGGCAATGAGGGTGTGCTGGTGGTGGTGGAGGTGGAGGAGGTGTGGTGATGGTAGCGAGAGTGTGGTGATGGTGGCAGGGGTGGCGGTGGTGTGGTGGCAGGGAGCGGTGGTGGCTGCGATGGTGATGGTGGTAGTGATGGTGGTGGCGGTAACGGAGGAGGTAGCAATGGTGATGGTTGTAGTGGTTGTGGTGTCGGCAACGGCATGGTAGTGGTGTTAGGTGATATGGTGGTGGGGGTAGTGGCGATGGTGATGTCAGCAGTGGTGGTGGTGTTATCGACTGCGACGGTAAAGGTGACGGCGGCGATAGTGATGGTGGTGGTGTCGGCAGTAGCGTGGCAGTGGTGGTGGCGGCAATATGGTGGTGGCGGTGACGACAGTATGGTGGTGGCGGCGGCGACGGCGACGATGATAATGGTGGCGGCAGGGGTGGTGGTATTGGTGACGGAGATAGGATGTGGTGGTGGTAGTGGCAGCAACAATAATGATGGTGGGATGACATTTAGTATTAATACGATATTTACCGTATTATATAAATCCAAGGGTTTGTGGTGTATTATTTTATACAGTGTATATGGAATAATGAGACATATACTATATTATATTATTCCCACATTAATTTTTCAAAAATTCTTTCAAACAACGTATTTGTATTAGCTTGTACTATTTTATAGTATTTCATGTGCAATACAGTGAACCAAACATGACCTTAGTGTTTTAGATAATTATAAACTGTGAAAAGTTTATGTTTTGTGCCAGTCCGTGTCTCTTAATCCTCACCCATTTCTATGTGCCCATAAGTTTGTTTAATTTGAATTAATTTCCATTTCTAAACTAATAAGCATTAGCCACATCAGCCTTAATTAAAGAATCAATATCCCAGCCTAAAACCAATAATTATGAGGATACATAATAAATAGAGGATTGATTAACAATGCATGCACACTAGCCTAATAATTCCATTTAACAACGTATGTATTTTTAAAATTAGTTTAATGAAATCTTATTTTAAAAAAATAGTTTTTATTTTTGTCCCACTCTAAATAGTTGCATTAACAAATATGTTAAATGATATTGAATTTTTTTAAATCTATAAAATTAATTAATTTCGAGTTTAAAGGCCGCCACCCCTTCGTTACCTTGGGACTTTCGATTTAGGTAGTGCATAATCTCATAGGCCACTACCACGTTGTCTGTAAAAAAAAAATAAGAATTAAATTTCATGAATTGAATTTTATAAATTTCATTATATATATTTTCATCAAATTCATCAAAATAGGCGTAATTTGCAAATTATTTTTATATTTTTTTAAAAAATAAATTTTAAAAACTATGATATATTTATTATAATATATATAAATTTTGTATTTTTAACTTTTTTTCCTTTTTTCTCAATTTTCAACCGAATTAGTATTTTTTTTCTTTTATATTTTGTAAATCAAAATTTTTATATAATATTAAAAATTCTTAGTTTAATGAATTGACTTATATTAATTGAATGTTGTTTGATTAATTGTATATCCATTATATTTTCGTTAAATCATTAAACATGTGTTGGTACGGAGTAAAAAAATGAAATCATAAATTAGAATAGTTAATTAGCGATTTATTTGGTACATTTTTTGTAGATATAATATTATATTTGTTATCTATATTAAATTGGTATTGAAAATATTTTAGTAAATAAAATAAAAATAAAATTATTTATTTATTTATTTTAAACATACAAATAAAGAATTTATTTTAAATTCTATATTTTAATTATTTTATTTCAAATATTGAAATTTATTTACAAATTTGTAAATATATTTCACAATTTGGATTCTTTTATTCTTATTCAAAGAATGATGGGAGAGAAGTTTGATTAAAGGAATTTATAATGATGAAATAAAACAAAATGTTTGGAGGATAAGACGGCATAATGATAAGAATATATGTTTAATCATAAATAGATAAGATATCGAAAAAAGGGCAAAAAAAAGAAAAAAGAAAGTCTAAAGGCAGGAAATGTTAATTAATTATGAGATAAAATTGTGTTAATTAACCATAAATAGATAAGATAAGAATATATGTAATGAGAGAGAACTAACGGAACAAATAAGGACATGTTTACTTACAGAAAATTATTCTAACTTTTCAATAAATTTTTTTTACAGAAAATAAAAAATAGAGATATGTAATAGCCTCAACACCGATCTGGTCGTGAACAGTAAATTCCGATGGTGAATAGTGCACCCGGGCCGTAAAACGGATCCGGAAGTGAAAAATATTTTATTTGATCATCGGAAAGTATTGGTCATGGTGAGTCCGGGGTTGAAATTTGAAGTGAAATCGAGGTCAAATAGGCCTCCGAAAGTCAAAAATACGAAAAAGTTAGCGAGTCAATTTTCCTGGTAGAGAAGGTGACTTGATTTTGTATAAATTTTTAAAAATAGCAAATGAACTCCAAAAATTACCATATTTTTCAGGTCTTCATGAAATTTCATGTAGAATATTTTGGTATAAAGAAATGAATTTTTCGGCGATGTCGACAGTTATCGAATCGAACCAGTTCGATTGAATCGGACCAGTAACGGACTCCGATTGAGCCAAAATTTTGTGTACTACCTATTTTTTACGTGATGAGAATTATGGAATCAGTTTTGGAGTGATTTGGAGTGATAAAAGAGGAGAAATCAAATTGAGCTTGAATTAGGTAGTTAATAGGCCTTAATTATTTAATTAAGCCCAAATGCCAACCCAAGTCCAATTTACCCATTTAGAAGGCCTATAAATAGTGTGAAATTTCTGGAACAAGCCAGCAAATCATATTCCTCCTTATCTCCTCCCCTTGGCCGAAAATTCCATTATTGTTGTCAAGCTTTTCTTCTTCTCTCTCTCTCCATTTCACACTAAATTAAGCCATCAAATAGTAATTTCTGCCTCTCTAGTTAAGTTTTATGACCTCCTCCCTTCAAATCAAGGAAAATTAAGAGAGAGAGTTTAGGATTTCATTTGAGGTAAGTGAAACTAATGGGTTTAAATTCTTTCTAAGGTGCCTACTTATATTTTTGGGTGCCTAGATTTCATTTATGATGTTATTTTTAGCATTTGAGGTTGAAAAACTAGAGTTTTAATGGGTTGAAATTTTGGTTCTCTTAGGGAATCAAAGTGAATTGCAAGCTTCCAAAGCTAAAGGCAAGGAAAAGAAAGCTTAGACATCCTAGAGCAAGAAAGGAAGGTTAGTGGCTAATGAATCTTAATATTTCCTTTGATTTTAGTCATTAAACCTTTATGTAACTTAATGAAAATATGATATAAATGATGTCTAACTTAAAGTAATGGTAGATGAATGTTATGGGTCTTGAAATAAGTTGTTTGAATGCTTAAAGGAAGTGTTAAGTGAATATATGGTATAAAACCTATAGTGGCCGAATGGAATTCCTAAGAAAACTAAGGTGTATTTTGTAAATTTTGATGATTTTATGCTTCAAAATCATATTAGAAATGAAATAATATGCTTAGGAATTTTTATGAAATTTATTGAAATTAAATTAATATTTTAGAGAATAATTTCAATTATGTAAGTAATGGAAATATGGAATTAATATGAAATAATGTGCAATTTGATGAGAAAGTGAATGATTTCGGTGAATTATGGTAGAATAATTCACAATCTATGTAAAAGAATGGAAAGAAATAAATACGAGTATTTTCGAGTAATGAAATAATGAAAAAAATTAAAGTTTGATTGCATTTTTTATGAAATTATGCCCTTAGAATTAGTCTGGCAGTAAAAACCTAGCTCATGATATAATTGGCTAGCCATAGGGACATCTATACCGCGGTGCAAGTCACGGCGACTTGCTTAGTTATGGTAGGATCATTGATCTCCATAGCTTCTGTTTGTACCTGGTATCTGCTACGTGAAAAAATGATCGTTGAGATCATTTTTCAGTCTATATATGGCCCATGGGGTCCACGTCCCAAGTATCCAGTCTGAGAATTTCTGTCGGTACTGTACTAGGGGCATGAAATGAAATGAAAGTGATAAAAAATTAAAAGAAATGAAAAAAATGATAAAAATGAAGTTTAAAGTGGATAAAGGGCTTAAACGAAAGAAAATGAAAGTTCAGGGGCAAAATGATAATTTTGCCAAAATGGGTAATTAATAAGTAAACATAAATGAGAAATGGTTAACAAGGGCAAAATAGTAATTTTGGAGACCTAACAGTATCAATAAGATAGAAATTTTATGGTACAGGGACTAAATCGTAATTTTACCCAAAAGTAGTAAAGTAAAGAATAAATGATGAATAATGGAGGAACTTGTGTAATGAAAATGAAAATAAATGACTATAATGGCAAAATCGTAAATATTAAGACAAAAAGGACATTTTTGAAATTTAGCACAATTTTGAGGACTAAAAGGAAAAATTTGTCAAAGTCATGTAATAAATGAAAAAAGTGTAAATAATGTGAAAAACAACTGTTTTATTTGAATTTGATTAAAATGCGTTTAGTTGTACTTGTTTTAGAATTTAATTGATTTGGTAAAGTATAATAAAGAAATAAATATTGCAAAGAAAGTATTAGGATTGTTAGTCACCACTGGGCATAATTTATGCTCAGCATGTAGTTTTTGTTGCATGCAGGTACCGAATTCGTGGAGCAATGATGCACAAATGGAGAAGCTATTTTATTTTGTAGCTTGTAGGTTTTGGCATGTATATAAATGACTGATATGTAAAAGTATTTGGATATGTAAAAATATGTAAACAGATGTGTGTGTGACTGTGATTATGATCTGTTTTGAGTTATTGGATGTTTGATGGAAAATTGGAGAAATGAAATGATTGTTTTAGAAGTGTTGTGCCTCTGAGAGACTGTGTTTTGTCTGTTTTTCAGGAGGCTAGTTAAAATACAGCTGTTATATTGCCGAAATTTTATTACGTGAATAGTAACCCGGGACAGTTATAGGTCATTGAATACCTAAGTAATTGGTAATATCGAATTTTTGTGTTATTTAAAAGTTAATTAAAAAAAATTTCGGTTTGCGTGCACTGTTCCGTTAGATCGGAGTGATAAGGGTGTTGCAGATAATATTTATTTTGGTTAGTTTTTTAAAATAAAAAACAGAAAATAGATTTTTCAATTTTTCAAAATAAAGAAAAAATTAGAAAACTAATAAAGATGCTTTCCAAAATTTTCTAAATAATTTTAATACACACACACATATATATACACATACATATATACATGTATATGTATGTGTATACATACATAAGTATATGTATTTGTATGTATATGTAGTATATGCATACATACGTACATATGGACATACACACACACATATATATGTATGTATGTATATGCATACTGTAAGGATACAAAATAGGCCCTAGTAGAATTCAAGAGCAATTACGTGTTATAAAAGTCTAATTGAGCATTATTGGATGAATTATTAAGAGTTAAGATATTAATTGGAAAAAAATGTTATTAAATTATCATTAATTATGTGATAAATGTATAAATTATATGGTATGAATTTTATAAGGTCATAATTAATTTATTTATATTGATTTAATAATGTTTAATTGTGACGCCCCACTACAAAAAATAATAATAATAATATACTAATAATAATAAAAAGATGGTGTGTTGTGGTGTGTGGTTAAAAAAAGAAAAAAAAAGTTAATAGAAAAGAAAGGGAGAGCAGGGAACGGGAAAGGGAAGCAGGAAGGAGGGGAGGCGGTGTTGGCCGACGCTGGTCACGATGTCGGTGAGGCTCGAACCACCGCGCCGTTGCCACGCCACCTCCTGTCTTCACTGCAAGCGTCGTTCGTCTCCGATGGTGCCGTTTCCTTTCGATTTCTTTCCCACCACCATGGCTCTCCTTCTTCTCTCTTTCTCTTTTATTTTTTGGTGTTTTCGATGGTCGTTGAGGAAGTTGGTGGTACCGACGAGTCACCTGAGACAAGGTGATCATTCCGGCACCTTCCATCGCCCTTCACTCTCCGGTAACCAGCAGATCGGAGCAAGGAAGAGATTAACATTTCGGGCAAAATCTCGGTCAACTCCGGTGGCCGTTGAGCACGTGACCATCCACCGTGGAATCGTCGGGCCTAGATCTTCAAGTGAACAGCTTCGGTGCATTTTTCCGGTGAAGCTCCGGCGATCAGTCCGGCGAGCCTAAGGGTGACAAAATGCAAAAAAAAGAGGAGATCGACGCTAATGGGTACGTGGATACAAACTACTCTTAATTTCATTTAATTTTGAATTTTTATGGTGAATTTTATATTAGGTAAGTATATGAATTTAGGAATTAATGAGAAATAATTTGAGTTAATAATAGAGATTAATGATATAGCTGAAATAGATGAGAATAGAAGAACAAATTAAGTAATTAGTTGGAAAGTTAATTGATGCCTATTGGTGCCTATAAAAATCTTAAATGAAATATGGTGATTTATTAGGAATTATGTATAAATATAATATTTTAACGATAAATACATGTGTTATAATGAAATTGAGTTAAAGAAAATATATGAGAATGAAATTATATAAAACATAGTGATGTTCATAAGAGTAACCAAAAATATTAAAATAATTTAAGTGTTAATTATATACATACTAATATACAATTGTGTTAGAGACATAAATAGCCTAGAATAAATTATAAAGAGATTGGTGAGTGTAAAAAATTATATGTTGCTCGAATAAATATTGGTATATGAATTGACAAACTAATATTAAATAGATTTTGAAATTTTTATGGAAATTACCTTAGTTTTTGTTGAATTGGAACGTATATGTGAATGCTAGTTATTAATACTAGTTTACAGAGTTAATTGTGAGTTACATCTGGTAATGAATAAATCATATAATAATTATTCATCACCAGCATGTTAAATATTATGTGCTAATGTATATTGTCGATAGAAAAATAAGTAACAACAATTTATGGAATTGCAGCTATCAAACTTAATTATACATAGACTTTAAAGTATGTCGTAAAAGATGTTAGTAGATAACATTTCAAATGCTTTTGATAAATAAAAGATGATTTATAGCCATTAGCATTATCAACTAATAATTTATTATTTGACATGTTATGTAATATGTTGTTATGCCTATTTTGTCCTTTTATATTTTTAAATATTCTTGTTACTTAGCATTATGATTTTAAAGTTCTACTACTAATGTTACATTTTGGAAATTTATGTTAAGTTATAATCATGAGTTATTTTTGTTTAAAATTAAAATTATTAGTCATACAACAAATACAAATTCATTTGATTGAACTATCTACTGTGAAATCATAAACACGTTTTTAATGTTGCAAATTTGCATTTAATATAATTTGAAGGTATTATATATTTTTTTTATTTATTGCTTGTGACCTGTATATTGGAATATATATATTCTATCGGGATGATATGGCTTGTTTGTTTTAATGAGATATAACAGTAAGAAAATCTATGATAACTTTATTTAGAGCAAAATTTGACCAATTGAATTTCATTACAATGGATTAGTTTTATATTATTTATTTGGTTTAGTTGTGAGATCTAAAAGGATATTACTCTAATTACAAGAATGTCTTCCTACCTTACTTGTTAATATTCTATTATTGTGAATTATCCTTTATTTTGAGAAATTTTGATTATAATAAAAATGTATATTACTATTAGTGTTTATGAAAATGAACATGAGTAATTATGTAATGGCCTCAACACTGGTCTGGCCGTGAACAGTAAATTCCGATGGTGAATAGTATACCCGGGCCGTAAATCGGATCCGAAAGTGAAAAATATTTTATTTGACCATCGGGAAGTATTGGTCATGGTGAGTCCGGGGTTGAAATTTGAAGTGAAATCGAGGTCAAATAGACATCTGAAAGTCAAAAATACGAAAAAGGTAGCGAGTCAATTTCCCTGGTAGGGAAGGTGACTTGATTTTGCATAAATTATTAAAAATATCAAATGAACTCCAAAAATTTCCATATTTTGCAGATCTTCATGAAATTTCATGTAAAATATTTTGGTATAAAGAAATGAATTTTTCGGCGATGTCGACAGTTATTGAATCGAACCAGTTCGGTTGAATCGGACCAGTAACGGACTCCGATTGAGCCAAAATTTGGTATACTACCTAATTTTGATGTGATAAGAATTATGGAATTAAAATTGGAGTGATTTGGAGTGAGAAAATGGGAGAAATAATTTTGGGCTTTAAATTAGGTGTTAATGGGCTTTAGTTAATTAACTAAGCCCATTAACCCAATCCAAGCCCACAAAGCCCAAAACTCAGCCTATTTAAAGGGAGAATTTTCTGGAATGGGATAGCAACTCATCTTCTTCCTCTCCTCTCTCCCTTGGCCGAACCACACTCCACCATTGTTGCTTGTGATTTCTTCATTTCTCTCTCCATTTCACACCAAATCAAGCCACCTAATAGAAAGTTCAGCCTCTCTAGTTAAGTATTGTAACCTCCTCTCTTCAAATCAAGGAAGGAAATCAAGAAAAATTAGGAGAGAGAGTTTAGGGTTTCATTTGAGGTAATTGAAACCAATGGGTTAAAATTATTTCTAAGGTGCCTACTTATGTTTTTGGGTGCCTAGAATTCATTTATGATGTTATTTTTAGCATTTGAGGTTGAAAACTAGAGTTCTAATGGCTTGAAAATTCGGTTCACTTAGGGAATTAAGGAGACTTGCAAGCTTCCAAGGCTAAAGGCAAGGAAAAGGAAGCTTAGGCACACTAGAACAAGAAAACAAGGTTAGTGGCTAATAAATCTTAGTAATTTCTTTGATTTCAATTAAGTACCCTTTATGTAAGTTAGGGTTTATATGAGAAAATGATGATTTAATTGAAATTAATGATGAAATAGTGTATCTAGACCTTGAATAAGCATGTTAAAATATTTAAATGATTTATTGAATGATGATATGGTATAGTTACCTTGATGGCCGAATTATACCTTAAAGAAAACCTAAGTGTATTTTGTGAATTTTGATGAATTTAAGCTTTTAAATGATACTAGAAATAAAATAATATGCTTAGGAATTTTTATGGAATTTATTGAAATTAAATGAATATTTTAGAGAATATTTTCAATTATGTAAGTAATGAAAATATGGCATTTATATGAAATAAAATGCAAATTGATGAGAAAGTGAATGATTTTAGTGAATTATGGTAAAATAATTCACAATTTATGTGAAAGAATGAAAAGAAATGACTACGAGTAATTTCGAATGAAAAGAAATGATTACAAGCATTTTCGAGTAATGAAATAATGAAAAATGTAAAGTTTAATTGAAATGTTGATGAAATTGCACCCTTAGAAATAGTCTGGCAGTAAAAGCCTAGCTCAGGATATAATTGGCTAGCCATAGGGACATCTGTACCGCGGTGCAAGTCACGGCGACTTGCTTAGTTATGGTAGGATCACTGATCACCATAGCTTCTGTTTGTACCTGGTATCTGCTACGTGGAAAAATGATCGTTGAGATCATTTTTCAGTCTATATGTGGCCCATAGGGGTCCACGTCCCGAGTATCCAGTCTGAGAATTTCTGTCGGTACTGTACTAGGGGCATGAAATGTAATGAAAGTGAAAATAAGTTAAAAGAAATGAAAAGAATGATAAAAATGAAGTTTAAAGTGGAAAAAGGACTTAAATGAAAGAAAATGAAAGTTTAGGGGCAAAATGGTAATTTTGCCAAAATGAGTAATTAATAAGTAAAAATAAATGAGAAATGATTAACAAGGGCAAAATAGTAATTTTGGAGACTTAATAGTGCCAAAAGATGAAATTTTATGGTACAGGGACTAAACCATAATTTTACGCAAAAGTAGTGAAATGAGGTATAATTGATGAATAATGATGAAACTAATGTAAAGAAAATGAAAGTAAATGACTATAAGGGCAAAATTGTAAATATTAAAGAAAAAGGGCATTTTTGTAATTTAGCAAAAGTTTAAGGACTAAAAAGGAAAATTAGTCAATCGTTAGGAAATAAATGAGAATAAGTGTAAATAATGTGAAAAACTACTGTCTTCATTTGAACGCAATGAAAATATTTAAATGTTCTTATTTCGAAAGTAAATGATTAAATAAAGTATATTAAAGAAATAAATATTGCAAAGAAAGTATTAGGATTGTTAGACACCACTGGGCATAGTTTATGCTCAGCATGTAGTTTTTACTGCATGCAGGTACAGCGCGGGAGGAGC
Organism: Excoecaria agallocha; assembly: GCA_037975025.1. NCBI lineage: Eukaryota > Viridiplantae > Streptophyta > Magnoliopsida > Malpighiales > Euphorbiaceae > Excoecaria > Excoecaria agallocha. Next base: position 2,768,976 of record CM075812.1, read on the forward strand.
AGTGATGCACAAAATAAAGGACAAGAAATTTTGTTATTATGTAAATTATGTAGACTTTGGCATGTATATAAATGACAAATATGTATAAATATTTGGATATGTAAAGTTATGTAAACATATACATATGTTTGTGATGATGAGATGTTTTGAATTATTGGATGTTTTGATGGAGACTTTGGAGTAAGGGAATGATTGTTATAGAAGTGTTGTGCCTCTGAGAGGCTGTGTGTTGTCTGATTTTTCAGGAGGCTAGGCAATTACAGCCGTTATAATGTCGAAATTTTATTAAGTGAATAGTAACCCGGAACAGTTATAGGTCAATGAATACCCAAAGAATTGGTAATATCAAATTTTGGTATTAATTAAATATTAATTAAAAGAAAAAATTTTTTACGATATACATGTACTGTTCCGTATAATCGGAGTGATAAGGGTGTTACAAATTACAACCAAAAATAAATAGGAATAAATGGATTTAACTTTGGTGAGCCTGCAGAATACAAAATGTAATTAATTAAATCTCTCCCTAGTATATGCGTTTTGGGGCCTCCGGCATGGTCTCTAAAGCAGACATGTGGGGTGCCTCAAAAGCAAAATCGTACGTCACCTAGCTCCGGCACGGTCTTTAAAGCAGACGTGTGGAGTGACAGGTGGCAAAACATACAATATCTGCTAGCGATAACGATTCAGGCTGTTACAAATTATGGGCTAGATGGCTCCAAGAGCTCGGTCCATATGTATCACGTCTTGATGTGTATTACCGGATTGAATGGCTCCGAGAGCTCTTCCAGTAAAAGTGATTAAAATGAGTTGTGGGCTGAATGGCTCCGAGAGCTCGGTCCACAAGTGCATATAAATATGTATGGATTAAATGATGGGCTGTATGGTTTCGAGAACTCGGTCCCGTATTTAAATTTTGTTTGTTCAATCCGGTGAAAATTCCAATTGATATATTAAGGGCAAATATTAGAATTAAATTAAGAAATAAACATTGACGTAAGTATTTCACCAAATATTAATAAACAGTTGATAGAATTTGTATTGTGATTAATTTGAATTATGATGAATTACAACTAATGATGATTGGAATTGATTGGTTTTGAATACATATATTTGTATTGTGATTAATTGTGTGTTACACAATCTGGAGTAATATTGTGTAATTAGGAATGTGTATAATATAATTATATATCTGTAAGAGTTTAAAAAGTGGTATGTGATATTCTTGCCTAAACCAGATTTAATGGTTACTTATTTAAAGTACTATAACGAGTCTCGGGATTGGAGAACTACGTGGTTCTGATTCCCTAATTGGGATACGTAGGAAGCTTGAAAATTGATATCTCAAGTCCGAACCAAATTATATTTCTATGATTATGCATATTTTAATAGGCATACTGAACCCTGATGATGCAATTTTAATTTATATAATAGTGCATATGAGTAAACGTTTATAATTATGGTGAACTAAGTTTCTGTAACACCCTTATCCCTCCTGACACTGTACCGGCGTACCGAAGATCGGAATTTTTTTTTTATTCCAACTTAACTTCTATACTTAAAACCTTAACAACATTCAATTAATCATTAACTACCCTTCGCTGATGACCTATAACTGTCCAAATTACTATGCATTTAACAAAAATTTTGCAATATAACGGCTGTACATAGTACTAGCCCCCTGAAAAGCAAACAACCCATACAGCCTCTCAGAGGCACAACAATCAATAGTCATAACAACATTCATTCATTTCCATCCATTCATATATTCACAATCCAAATACCATTTACTAAGAATAACTCCCGTTTACATTACATATCCAAAAGTAAAGTTATACTTATATATACATGCCAAAAGTAATACGACTAGAGCATTCTAAAAGAAATCTTGCAATCTGAAGTCTTGCTCCTGCTCCTGTTTACCTGCGCGCAGTAAAACTACACGCTGAGCACTCAACATGCTCAGTGGTGACTAATAATCGATACATTTCCTAACATTATCATTATTATTCTTAAGTATTAACATATACATGTAAAAATAATTATAAAATCATTTATTATCACATTCAAAACACTAGCTTAACATTTTCTATAAGATTATTCATTTTAATCACATAATTACAATTTTTCCATTACAAGTTCAATTATCATCTTTAAACTCATAATTGAAGCAATTTACGTTTCATTACACTTAATTTATCATTTTTATGCAAAATTACCTTTTAGTCCTTGTTGTCAATAAAATTCACTTTTTGAATAATTTAACTATTATCTGTCTGTTTTATTGTTATTTAAGCAGTTCTCACTTAATTTACTAACTTTTTACACTTTTAGGAAAAATTATCATTATGGTCCTTTTTTACTTTCTTTTCTTACTTTTCATTTCCTTTTCATTTCTTTTATTACCATTATGCCCCTAGTATAGACCCGATAGAAAATCTCAGACCGGATACACGGAATATGGACCCCACGGGCTCCACTAAAAAGAGAAATAATTTCCAAGAAACCATTCTCAGAACACTGCACTTTTCACTTTCACTTTACACTGAAGCTATGGAGATCAATGATCCTACCCATAGCTAAGCAAGTCGCCATGACTTGCACCGCGATAAAGGGTGTTCCTATGGCTAGCCAACTATATCCAGAACTAGTTTTTACTGCCAGACTAACTCTAAGGGCACAGTAATAATTACTTTATTAATTCTTTTCAAGTCCAAAAAAATTCAATAATTGACTTTTTATTTATGTTCATTGATCTTAATTTAATTTCATATAAATCCATCATTTTCATCATTTTTATGCAATTATTAACCAATAATTCAATTATTTTCAATATACATATTAACATTAAATTCTAAATAAAATCACAATAATTTCAATAAATGCCCATAAAATTTATTTATGCATTATTTATTATTTATTATCATTTCTCATCAAAATAATCACTTAATTCACTATAAATCACAACTTTCCTTATGTACATATATTATACATAATCTTAAAAATTACCAATTAATTTCCAATTATTCTTTAAAAATTCATACACATTAATTATCAAATGTACTATTAATTTAAGCTAACAATTATTATTTTTATGCAATTTTCTCACTACATATCATTATGATTAAATTCGGCCAACCCTAATTCACCTCCCTAAAAATTATATTTCTTACATTTAAGCCTTCATTTAAGCTTCTTTCGTACTCAATTTCATTTACTCTAACATTAGTGCATCAATTAACAACTTTAATTATTTTTGCCCTAATTCCATAATTAAGAAAAATTCATAAACTTAGAAAATGTAAAGATTTATTAGTCACTTACAATTTTCTCTTGAATTAGGGAGTCTAGGCTTCCTTTTTCTTGCCTTTGTCCTTTGAAAAACTCCCTATTTCTTCACCACCTACATAGGCAGCCCATTAAAGCTTAGATTTCTTCAATTTATTGTTCTCAAATGCAAAAACCAAGCTCATAATCATAATCTACATCCAAAAATCTATGGAAAACTACTAAGAAATCAAATTAAAACACCAAAATTCACAAGTTCCAACTTACCTCTTTTTCTTTCTTCCCTTGATTTCTTCACTTTCCTTACCCAAATCAACCAAGTGAAGCTATATTAGTGATCTAGAGGGATGGAAATATAACTCCTAAGTTGAAATTTAGGAGAGATTTTGAGTAGATATGAAGCAAAAGAAAGAGAGAGAGGAAATGGAAGAGAATTTCGGCCAAGGAGAGGAAGGAAGGAGCTGATCTGATTTCTGAAGTTTTCTCCAGATTTTTGCCTTTAAATACCTCCCCAATGGGCCCAAAATTGAGCCAAAATGATGGGCTTTGCCCATTTAAATTAAAAGGCCCAATTTAGGCCCCTAAAGGCCCAATTAAAATTCTCTCTCTTCCAGCCATCAAATCACTCCAAAAATAATTCTATCACTCTTATCACATCAAAAATAGCTAGCACGCAAATTTTTGGCTCAATTGGAGTTCGTTATTGATTCGATTCAAACTTATCGATCCGATTCGACAACTGCCGGTGTCACCGAAAAATTCCATTCTCATCACTAAAATATTTTACATAAAAATTTATGTAGGCATGCAAAATTTGGAAATATTCGGATTTCTTTTACTATTTTTAATTATTTATGCAAAAATAAGTCACATTTTTTTATCAGGAAAATTGACTCGCTAACTTTTTCGTATTTTTGATTTTTGGAGGCCTATTTGGCCTCAATTTTAATTCAAATTTCAACCCCGGACTCACCTTAACCAATACTTTCCGATGGTCCAATAAAATATTTTTGACTTTCGGGTGTCCTTTTGGGCCCAGAAAGCACTATTCACCATCGGAAAGTACTGTTCCCAGCTGACCCGGTGTTGAGGCCATTACAGTTTCTATGTGGAAGCCAGTTATATAAATTGTGATTGATCAATTGAGATTCTAAAAGTAATTATATGCTCTTAGAAATATTTTATATTCTTTTCCACACGAAATTTCCATTAAAAAAGGGAGATCCTGTCGAAATTTTGAGAGATTAAATAATTTGTTAAATTAATAAGTTTTTTTAGTCAAAACTTAAAGATGAGCCTCTCAAAGCGACCCGAACCCATGTGTGACATTCGGTATCTGGGTCTTTTAACTGATCGGGTATAGGGTGTTATATTTAGTGGTATCAGAACTCGGTTTAGGCGATCCTAAGATCTGAGTATGTAAGCGATGAAATTATTACAAGTAACTTATGTACATGCCATATGGAATGAGTGAATTTGAAAGGGCAAGTTTGCTATTATCCGTTTCCTCAGATAATCTAAGTATAAATAAGTAAGTTGGTGATTTAGGACCAGAGTTAAACTCTTAGTTACTACCTCGATAGTTATAAGATGATGCTTCTGGTAATTCCGTTAACCCAACTAGTATACACTGCCACTAATATTATGCATTAGTCATCTGAGTGTACATTTGTGTTTCTGTCCATATAAAGACATACGATATACATACATACAGTTCAGTCATGCGGCCACATGCTTCATAGTCTACATATGCATTTGTTATTGTATAGTCATACAATTACATGTCTTGTATTCGGTTTTGTTAGTGGCAGTTTTGTTATACTAGTAAAGGGTTATAGTTGAAACCCAGTATAGATTTTGTCAGTTAAGTTGAATGAAGTTCTCATTGAGATAAAAGAGATGCTTGATTTCTATTAGTTATTGAATCAGTCAAGAATAGACAGTAAACATGGATCTTTTCTTAATAAGGAGTCTATGTACGAAAATTAAATATTAGAGTTGAACAACGAAGATCAGGATAACCAAGAATTTAGAGAAGTGATGTGGTTAAGTAATAAAGGGGTTAACAAGGAGTACTAAAAGATCAATTATCATTAGACATAAGATTTGTTAATTGATAAAAGGCTGCTTATATTTTGAGCCGATGAAGTAATCAATCAAGGAACAAACATATGCTCTATTCTAGTGTTCTGAACATATCATGATGTGGGGAAATATGAGTAGCAGTAACTACAGTTTCGCTATTTAGATAAATTTCGAGGTTGAAATTTTATTTAGTAGGGGAGAGGTGTGACGCCCCACTACAAAAAAAAATAATAATATACTAATAATAATAAAAAGATGGTGTGTTGTGGTGTGTGGTTAAAAAAATAAAAATAAAAAAAAGAAAAAAAAGTTAATAGAAAAGAAAACGAGAGCAGGGAACGGAAAAGGGAAGCGGGAAGGAGGGGAGGCGGTGTTGGCCACCACTGCTCACGATGCCAGCGAGGCTCGAAGCACCGTGCCGCTGCCACGACACCTCTGGTCATCCCCGCAAGCATCGTTCTTCTCCGGTGGCGCCATTTCCTTTCGGTTTCTTCCCCACCACCATGGCTCTCCTTCTTCTCTCTCTCTTTTATTTTTTGGTGTTTCCGATGGCAGTTGAGAAAGTTGGTGGTACCGGTGAGTCACCCGAGACAAGGTGATCATTCCGGTACCTTCCATCGCCCTTCACTCACCGGCAACCGGAAGATCGGAGCAAAAAAGAGATTAACATTTCGGGCAAGATCTCGATCAACTCTGGTGGCCGTTGAGTGCATGACCATCCACCGTGGAATCCCCGGGCCTAGATCTTCAAGTGGACAGCTTTAGTGCATTTTTCCGGTGAGTCTCCAGCGAAGCTCCGGCGACCGATCCGATGAGCCTAAGGATGAAAAAATACAGAAAAATGAGGAGATCGACGCTAACGGGTACATGGATACAAACTATCCTTAATTTCATTTAATTTTGAGTTTTTATGGTGAATTTTATATTAGGTAAGTATATGAATTTATGAATTAATGAGAAATAATTTGACTTAATAATAGAAATTAATGATATAGCATGAAATAGATGAGAATAGAAGAACAAATTAAGTAATTAGTTGGAAATTTAATTGATGCCTATAAAAAATCTTAAATGAAATATGGTAATTTATTAGGAATTATGTATAAATATAATATTTTAACGATAAATACATGTGTTATAATGAAATTGAGTTAAAGATAATAAATGAGAATGAAATTATATAAAACATAGTGATGTTCATAAGAGTAACGAAAAATATTAAAATAATTTAAGTGTTAATTATATACATACTAATATACAATGGTGTTAGAAACATAAATAGCCTAGAATAAAGTATGAAGAGATTGGTGAGTGTGAAAAAATATATGTTGCTCGAATAAATATTGGTATATGAATTGAAGAACTAATATTAAATAGATTTTGAAATTTTTATGGAAATTGCCTTAGTTTTTGTTGAACTGAAACATATATGTGAATGCTAATTATTAATACTAGTTTACAGAGTTGATTGTGAGTTACATCTGGTAATGAATAAATCATATAATAATTGTTCATCACCAGCATGTTAAATATTATGTGCTAATGTATATTGTCAATAGAAAAATAAGTAACAACAATTTATGGACATGCAGCTATCAAACTTAATTACACATAGACTTTAAAGTATGTCGTAAAAGCTATTAATAGATAACATTTCAAATGCTTTTGATGAATGAAAGATGATTTATAGCCATTAGCATTATCAACTAATAATTTATTATTTGACATGTTATGTAATATGTTGTTATGCCTATTTTGTCCTTTTATATTTTTAAATATTCTTGTTACTTAGCATTATGATTTTAAAGTTCTACTACTAATGTTACATTTTGGAAATTTATGTTAAGTTATAATCATGAGTTATTTTTGTTTAAAATTAAAATTATTAGTCATACAACAAATACAAATTCCTTTGATTGAACTATCTACTGTGAAATCATAAACACATTTTTAATGTTGCAAATTTGCATTTAATACAATTTGAAGCTATTATATTTTTTTATTTATTGTTTGTGACCTGTATATTGGAATATATATATTCTGTCGGGATGATATGGCTTGTTTATTTTAATGAGATATAACAGTAAGAAAATCTGTGATAACTTTATTTAGAGCAAAATTTGACCAATTGAATTTCATTACAATGGATTAGCTTTATATTATTTATTTGGTTTAGCTGTGAGATCTAAAAGGATATTACTCTAATTGCAAGAATGTCTTCCTACCTTACTTGTTAATATTCTATTATTGTGAATTATCTTTTATTTTTGAGAAATTGTGATTATAATAAAAATGTATATTACTATAAGTGTTTATGAAAATGAACATGAGTAATTACAACCAAAAATAAATAGGAATAAATGGATTTAAATTTGGTGAGCCTGCAGAATACAAAATGTAATTAATTAAATCTCTCCCTAGTAGATGCGTTTTGGAGCCTCCTGCATGGTCTCCAAAGCAGACATGTGGGGTGCCTCAAAAGCAAAATTGTGCATCGTCTAGCTCCGACACAGTCTCTAAAGCAAATGTGTGGAGTGACAGGCGGCAAAGCGGATAATATCTGCTAGCGACAACGATTCGGGCTATTACAAATTATGGGCTGGATGGCTCTGAGAGCTCGGTCCATACGTATCACGCCTTGATGTGTATTACCGGATTGAATGGCTCCGATAGCTCTTCCGGTAAAAGTGATTAAAATGAGTTGTGGGTTGAATGGCTCCGAAAGCTCGGTCCACAAGTGCATATAAATATGTATGGATTAAATGATGGGTCGTATGGTTCCGAGAACTCAGTCCCTTGTTTAAATTTTATTTTTTCAACTTGGTGAAAATTCCAATTGATATATTAAGGGCAAATATTAGAATTAAATTAAGAAATAAATGTTGACGTAATTATTTCACCAAATATTAATAAACAGTTTATAGAATTTGTATTGTGATTAATTTGAATTATGATGTATTACAACAAATGATGATTGGAATTGATTGGTATTGAATACATATATTTGTATTGTGATTAATTGTGTGTTACACAATCTGGAGTAATATTGTGTTATTAGGAATGTGTATAATATAATTATGTATCTACAAGAGTTTAAAAAGTGGTATGTGATATTCTTGCTTAAACCAGATTTAATGGTTACTTATTTAAAGTACTATAACGAGTCTCGAGATTGGAGAACTACGTGGTTCTGATTCCCTAATTGGGATACGTAGGAAGCTTGAGAATTGATATCTCAAGTCCGATCCAAATTATATTTCTATGATTATGCACATTTTAATAGGCATACTGAACCCTAATAATGCAATTCGTATTTATATAATAGTGCATATGAGTAAACGTTTATAATTATGGTGAACTAAGTTTCTATGTGGAAGCCAATTATATAAATTATGATTGATCAATTGAGATTCTAAAAGTAGTTATATGCTCTTAAAAATATTTTATATTCTTTTCCATACGAATTGTCATTAAAAAGGGGAGATCCTGTCGAAATTTTGAGAGATTAAATAATTTGTTAAATTAATAAGTTTTTTTAGTCAAACCTTGAAGTTAACCCTCTTAAAGCGACCCGAACTCGTATGTGACATCCGGTATCCGTGTAATGGCCTCAACACCGGGTCAGTTGTGAATAGTACTTTTCGGCAGTGAATAGTATTTTTCGGGCCCGAAAGGACACCCGAAAGTCAAAAATATTTTATTGGACTATTTGAAAGGAATAGTCATTGTGAGTCTACGGTTGAAATTTGAAGTGAATTTGAGGTCAAATGGGCCTCCATAAGTCAAAAATACGAAAAAGATAGCGAGTCAATTTCCCTGGTAGAAAAGGGGACTTGATTTTGTACAAATAATTAAAAATAGTAAATGACCTCCGAATATTGCCATATTTTGCAGTTCTTAATGAAATTTTATGAAGAATATTTTGGTGTAAAAAAATGAATTTTTCGGCGATGTCGACAGTTGTCGAATCGGACCAATAAGTTTGAATCGGACCGATAACGGATTCCGATTGAGCCAAAAATTTATATCCTATCTATTTTTTATGTGATAAAAATTATGGAATCAAATTTGGAGTGATTTGGAGTAAGAAAATGGGAGAAATCATTTGGGCTTTGAATTAAGTTATTATTGGGCTTTAATTAAATAGTTAAGCCCAAAACTCAACCCAAGCCCATTACACACACTTAAAGGAGATTTAAATAGATAAAAATATCTGGAACAACAGCCTCATCTTCTTCTCCATATTTTCTCCTTGGCCGACCAACTATTCCACCATTTTTGTTAATCTTTTCTCTTCTCTTCTCTCAATTTCACACTAAATCAAGCCATCAAATAGTGATTTCTACCTTTTTAATTAAGTTTAGTGCCCTCCTCTCTTTAAAAGAAGGAAGAAAAATCAAAGAAATTCAAGAGAGAGAGTTTAGGGTTTAATTTGAGGTAAGTGAAACCATTGGGTTAAATTCTTTTCTTAGGTGCCTACTTATGTTTTAGGGTACCTAGATTTCATTTTTGATGTTATTTTGAGCTGAAAAGAATGAAATCATGGTGTTTTGGTGAAGGGTAATTTCGTCCAAGATTGTTTTTGGTTGATGGAAGATGTTGTGCCTTGTGCTAAGTGAAGAGAAATGAAGTTTAAGGAAGGTTAAGCATGGAAAGAGGTAAGTGACTACAAAATCCCTTAATTTTCCATTTAATATGAATTTTTCTTGATTATGTAACAAAAATAATAATGTGTAAAATTGTTAATTGATGCAATTATGTTAGGGTAATTGCAATTGGATTAGAGAAATGATGAATGGAAAGTGAAAATGAAAGAAAGAAAAATTTTAAGGTAGGAAAAGAATGGTGGCCGAAATATTAGTGAGAAGAAATGATAAGGAAAATGCATGAAAATAATGTATGGTAACTTAATTTAATTGTAGACATGATAATTGATGTCTATAAATTTTTAGAGAATATTTAGAATTAATTTGGGAATTTTTAAGATTATACATATTATATGTATTAAATGAAAATTGTGATTTATTGTGAATTAAATGATTATTTTGATGAAAAATGACATTGACCAATAAATAATGTAAAAATAAATTTTATTAGAATTTATTAAAGTTATTGAAATTTTATTGGAATTTTTATGTGTACATGTATAATGGAAATAATTGAAATAGCAATGCATAATTGTATAAACATGACTAAAGTGATGACTAAATATGAAAAATAAATTAATGTCAATGACGAGAAATAAAAAGTCAACCGACGGATTTTTCGGAAAAAAATTATTAGGTCGTGAAATAATAAGAATAATGAATTATTAGAAAATAATTCATAAATAAATGAAAATGATGGAAATAAATTAATACGTAAATAAAAGAAAGATAAAATGAGTTTTAAATAGAAAAATGACTTAAATGAAGGAAAATAAAAGTTTTGGGGGCAAAATGGTAATTTTGCCAAAGTAAGTAATTAACGCGTAAAAATAAGTACGAAATACTTAACAAGGGTAAAATGATAATTTCGGAGGCCTAACGGTTTCGAAAGATGGAATTTCCGTGGTTTAAGGACCAAAATGTAATTTTACTTGAATATGATAAAATAAAGGATAAAGGATGAATAACGGAATAAATTATAAAATAAAAATGAAAATAAATGATCATAATGGCAAAATTGTAATTATGTATTTGAAATGAATAAATTGATAGATGAAGTCAAATTATGTTTATGTGAGGCATAAGATAATAATTGATATTAATTAAGTTCCTAATTGCCTAAAAGTAGAGAAAATAAAGACGTGACTAATTTATCAAAATAAATTAGTCAATAAAAAGTATTAAAGGAGTAAATGACTATAGAAATAATTCGCTGACGAAATGAACGTTGGCATACCGAATGATTAAAAAGTTTGAATAGTAAAAGATTAAGAAGTCAATCATTGAATTATTAGAGAATAATTCGCAAAGAATAATATAAAAAGAATGCAAAGAAAATTGTGAATTATAATGCCATAATTCATAATTTATAATATGTACAAAAGTTGGAAAAGTTTAAGTATTTGAGTGAATTATCGAAGAATAATTCACAAAAGTGACTGGAAAAGAGAAAGTGAATAAAAGGATAAAAAGCTATTGAACAGTCAAAGGCACAAAAGAGTGCATTTGATTCGAATAAAGTATAGTAACAAATAAAAGGAAGAAATTAAAGAGTTTTAAATGTTCAAAAACGTTTACAAATATGACTGATTATGTTTGCCCTTAGCGATAGACAGGTAGTATGATTCTCGTTTTGGATATAATTGGCTAGCCATAGGGACACCTCTGTATCGCGGTGCAAGTCATGGCGACTTGCTTAGCTATGGTTGGGATCTTTGATCTCCATAGCTTCTGTGAAAGTGTATCTGTATCTGTTATGTGAGACTTGATCTTTCGAGATCATTTCTCTATCTGCTACGTGGGACCTTTGGGTCCAGTCCCGTGTATCCCTAGTGGAAAACCTGTTATATTGCATTAGGGGCACATTGAAATGAATAAATAAGTATTGCTTAATTGAATTGAATATATGAAAAGTTATAACGAAAACGATTCATTTGAAAGAAAATGTAAAATTAAGATAAATCTGTAAAGATTTATGTAAAGTGTAATTAGTAAGAAAAAGAAAAGAAAAGTTTTATAAGAATTCAGAATGTATTGTGTTTTTTCGTGAAAAGGATAAATTTGATTAATTGGTATTTCTCGTACCAATTACTATTGTGAAAAGTGATAAATTTGAAAAATAATATTAATTTCATGTTTAAAGTTAAAAGTAATGATTGTGACATGAAGTGAATTTAATGCTTATGAAATGTCTTTCTGAAAGAAAGGTTATTTAAAAAGTAAAATAATAGAAAGACATATGATGGACCGATGAGAAAAAAAAATAAAAGACTTATGTCTTAATTAATATTTGAACGAAAGTAATATGTATAAGAATGAAGGAAAGAAAATACTGCAAAGTGTCCCGAAATACTTATATCACTTTGCAATAAAGCTCAAAAGCTATTAATTAGTAATGTATTTATTGGTTAAGAGTCGAAACAAAAATAAAAGAATAAATAGCAAGAAGTACAATGAGAGTTCAAACTGAATAATTGAACATTAAAACAGGAATGTAAATAATTTATTTTGGTACTAGTAAAGACACGAGTACCAATACATATCGCTAAATGAAATGATAATTTAATTGCTACGGCTAAAGGATAAAATGGAAGTATTGATAAAAAGTAAAAGTTATAGTAAAGATTAACGTAAAAATAAATGGTAAATCTGATATTGATCTACCTAAAAAGATACTGTAAGTACAGTAAAAAGTTTTGAAACAAAAGAACAATGGATATCAAAATACGAATTAAAAACATGAATACTGATAACTGAAATAAAATGAAATGCTTAATGAAGTAAAGATAATAGAAGCTTAAATTACGAAATTATGCTTATTCTTGGGAAATTCTTGGATTAGTAGTCACCACTGGGCATATTTAATGCTCAGCACGTAGTGTTTACTGTGTGCAGGTTCTGATGTGTTCGGGAGCACAGTACATTGAAGATCCAGATCGGAAGAGAAGATTTTAGTGTCAGATTGTTTAAGCTTATGGCATGTATATACTTAGACTATTAAGGTAAAATACTGAACTGTATTTTGAGTGTATTTCATGATTGTTATCGAATAAATGATTGGTTTATATTATTGGATTGAAGTTATCTTATATATGTCTTAAAATGTTGTTAAAGCCATCATTCGGTTGGAAATTTTTTGAAAAAAAAAACTTACGGTTTCGGTTTAGTCCGCATCAGAAAATACTGTTACGAGTAGGGTGTGACAATCCGGGTCTTTTAACTGACCGGATATAGGGTGTTACATCAATGATATAATTGAAGTATAAAGTATTAGTTTAGGGATCAATTTATAAATTCGGCATTTTAATGGTCAAATATGAATAAAAGAAGGATTTGAGAGGTTGAATTAAAAGAAGGAATAAATGAATAGGTTAATTTATAACATGCTAGAAGTGGAGGGGTCAATGTAAAACATGAAAAAGATAGGAAGAAGTTAGTGGAACATGCAACTTTTTAAGGGACCAAAAAGGAAATTTTTCCTAGCTATTATAAATAGCCATTTGCTAGTGGAATGAAAGAGAAACTTAAGAAAAGAGAAGGTAGGGGATGGCATTTAGAGAGGAGTTACAAAATTTATTTACTCTCCTCTCTTTCACTCTTGGTTAATCTCTAAGAAAATCTTTGAAGAATTCTTGCATGTGGATTTTTGAAGAACAAGTTAGTGTATATCTACAAGGTAATTAACTTAATTTGATAATTCTTCTTCTCCTTCTCCATTTTCTTGTTTTGGTTAATAGTAGATTGAGTTAGATGCTGGAAGTTTGTATTAATGGATGATATTATTGTGAAAGGAAAAGAAGGAGAAAATTAAGATCATGGAAGAAGAAGATAGTGAGAGAAAAATGAGAATTTTCAAGAAGATTTGGGTTGCATGTTCAGGTTTGGGAATATTATTCATGTTGCATGTGGTTATTGTTGCTGGAATTGTGGATTTATATATGTGAGAAATGCATTTTTAGTTGGTGATATGGTTTTTAGAGATATAAATATAAGATTTTTATTTTGCATGTGTTATTTGATATAGTTAGGATAAATAAATTGTTAAAAGCTTGATTTTAGTTTATTTTAAAGTGATGTTAATATAGAAAAGTTATAATACAATGTATGAAATTATATTTGATGAGTAACTTGAAATAAAACATCAATCTTTGATGTTTAAATAGACATGCATGTAAGTTTTAAAATTTTGAGTTTGGGTTCACTAGACCTAGTTGTATTCTTTGGGTAATATCTTGAGTTTGAGAATAGATAATTAGATGATTCCAATTGGGTGTTAAAATAGACGACCAGAAAAATATTTCATAAGAGAAATCTCATTCTAATTCTGCTTTTAAATGGATCATAACCTAGCTTGAAAATCGGATAAGTGTGCAGTCTTGTGCTCATGAACAGTCTTCAATATTTGGATGATATCTTTAAATTTAGAACTAATATTGAGATTAGGTTTGATGTTATAGAAAATAGAAATGTATATCTACAACTTTGTAGAAGAAAACTTTTTCTAAAAATGTCGTTTAGTGTGTCAAAAACGAAGTACAAAATGAGTTTGTTAAGCAGTTTACAGGATTCTGGGAACAGGGGGAAAATTCGTATGGCCAAATAGGCTGTCGCGAGCGCGACACCATGATTTTGCCCATAACTTTGCTTTTTATTCCCTTTTATCATTATATTAGGCTACCCCCATGTGTTACACTTATAACTGAACAAAATAGGCCTTGAATGCAAGTATACGAGGGCTATAGACTCGTGTGTATATAAATTAGTATTAAAGTATATATGTGGATTTGCATGATTTGTATCATTTTGCATGAAAATTGTCTATGAATGTATACCTATGCGTCATTGAAATTGTGCATTAATAGTTAAGTTATATCATCATGAGTAATTATTGAAACTTACATGAGTGATTATCTAATAAGATGTAATGTGATAACCTAAACCTAAGAGTTTATATATTGCATCACATCATTATATATATATATATATACACACACACACACACATGATTGTCTACATGACATTATGCTAAAGAATATACATATTTGTTATTAATCTATTGAGGTTGATGTTGTTTATAGTTAAATGTCAACTTTTCTTATATGAAGAAGTAATGCTATTAATAGAGTATAGGTGTGCTTATAACATAAACATAACATGATTATACATGTTTGGGTTTAAATATTGAAATATTCTTTTACTTAATTATAACGTAGACATACATATGCATTTACATATAACTATTTGTAATGACCACACTAGTCTATCCGAATTACTATTACTTATCTTAATATTTTAATAAACCATATATATATATAATGCTAGCAATATGTTTTTATGTCACATAATTAGTTACTCTTTAATTATATAATTCATACATTAGAACAAGTTACATAAACATATATTTTTGTTACATCGTAAACGTATTTTGAGTTAATAGTTACAGAACATGTTCATTACATTATTTTAGAAAAATTACACAATTCCAAAAGAGAAAACAGTACAATTTAAATATTCTAACTTCTTTTCCTAGCTAGTGTTGGCCTTGTCCCTGAAGCAACAACATATCTTGAACCTACACGGATAAACACCAGTGCTAAGCTATCAAGCTTAGTGGGGAACAATACATATATGAACAACCACTCACAATGATTGTTCTCAAGCATGCAATAAACAATAATAATGGCAAGACATTATAATCAACAAGTAAGAGTTATAATGTAACTCGCATAGCGTAGTTAATCATATATAATATTACGGTAGACAAATGGATCATAAATAACTGATCAAGTATTTATCAATATTATACATATACTGTTCAGTTCATACTGTGAAATGCCTGCTAAAATCTTATGGGTGTGGATAACGAGTGCTATGGATACCATAAGATATCAAATAGGTGAATACCCGAAGGTATTATTACTATGGATACCCGAAGGTATCAACTCTGTGGACCCATTGGGCCAGAACTATGGTCTCATGTAGAGACAAACTGTGGACTCATAAGAGTCAGACTATAGCAGCTGCAATTATAACCCTATAGGCATGCCTATCTATCCACAACCAAGTCTTTATGTGCAGGCAAATAATCATATTTCATGTATCATTTGATTCATAGTATACAATTCATCATATGGAATGATAAATCAAACAATAAGATAATATTCTTTAACTATCATGTCACAATCAAAAGCACATGTAGACAATCGATATAACCCAACCATATTTAAGTAAATACTTTCATATATCAATTACTATAACTTTATCTTTATATTACTTATACATTTCATATGTTTATGGCTGAGCATTATCATATACTTTGTATTCAAGGTAAACTATATGTTTTAAGAAAGAATAGTAAATCTTATGCTTCATAAATTATTTCACAATTATTTCCTTTACATGTCATTTCAATATATAATTTATGTATATGTAAATTGAATGTGGTACATTCTCGTGTTTTTCATTCATGTAAACTCATATTCTAAGGTCTACTATTCCCGGTTATAGTAACAACACATGGAAAATAGTCTATTATAGTAGTTAAAGGAGAAAAATAGGAAAATATAGGGGACAAGCGTGTGTTGTCGTGCTCGCGGCAAGTGTCGCGCTTGCGGCAGAGGGCGACGGCCCAAACACACTTCCTCTACTCACAAAATCCTGCAGACTGGTTAAGAATATCAACTTGTACCTCAATTTAGGCATACCAAACAACTTTTTCTGAAAAAGTTTTCTTCTACCAAGTTTTAACCCTATGTTTCTAGTTTCTAAAACATCAAAAATAATCTCAATCAGAGCTATAAATCTCAAGATATATCATAAAAACCGAAGACTGCTCCCGGTGATAGGGCAGCAGTCAAAACCCGGATTCAAGCAAGTTTTTCTCTATCCTACAGTTTGATTCAGGTTTCGTATTCTTCATAAGAAATGAAGATCTGTGAGTCTAGTTTCATTTCCAACTGGAATTTCTCCATTTGAGTCACGGAAACTCCAGATATAAGCATTTTTTTCTAAACTGGTCAAATGAACCCTAAAACAGTTTTTCCTCTATCTTCAACAAAACTTCCCATTTCAGTTTCCATTCAAATCTAACCTCTATTTTTCATGATATTCACTTAATATAACATAATATATTACTAATATCACCTCATATTCATAATAAACACATCTACAAGTAGGGTTAAGTTCCCATACCTTGTATAGCTATTCCCTCCTTCCTCCTTTCTATCTTTGCTTCCCTTCTCTTGATAACTTCTTCTTCTCCATACTCAAGATTCCACAAACAAACATTTATTTACTATATCAATTCAATTTCTCACACTTAAACCAAAAGAAGAAGTAGAAAAGAAGAAAGCTTTACCTTTGTATAACCAAAACCTAACTTTCCACTCTACACCCTTTTAAGCAACCTTGAGAAAAAAATGTTTTGAGAAAGAGAAAATGTCTATTCTCCCTTTTTTTTGGTTTGAGATGGCCGGCCACCACACTTCAAAGAAAGAAAACTAAATTTGTTTCCTTTCTTTCCTAGCCTCACAAATGTTTAATTCCCATTGGTTCTTATTAAAAATCTTACAAAAGTTCACTTTAATCCCTTTTTGTATTTTTATTTCTTACTTTTATCTCTCATCTTCCTTTATTTATAATTTCACCACAATTCTTTTACTTTGTATTTTTAATCAAGTCCCTAATTTGTAAATTTTCCTTAATTAATGACCTAATTAACTTCTGTCCCAAGCAAAATGACCATCTATCTCTCCTAGGGTACCGTTAGGGGTATTACACTTTTTTTTTTTTGAAAGGAGGGGTATTACACTATTGTTCCTATAAATATATAATATAAATATGATAATACAAAGCTTATACAAGTATGAAATTTTAATCATAAACAAAAGTTTTCTTAAGCATATAATATGTTTAATAGAAATATGAAAATATAGATAGGTGGGCATGTATACTTGAAATGTGAATATGGATTATTAATTTTACTTGAAATAATTATGCTGATTGATTGTGCTTTTCATGTAAAATATGTTTAGGAGTAATGATATAAAGTATGTTTTCATAGTGAATTGTATAAATACACAATTATATAATGATATCATACATGTGTACATTTATCTCCATATAACTATGATTCCTATGAATGTGATATATGAGTATGATAGAAAAATGTGTAAAAAGATACGCATATACAATATATGATTCTAAACTTTACTGTATATCTTGAAGTAATAGGAAATATTGGTATGTATGTATATAATAAATGAATATTGGAATTTAAAACAACATGATGATAAGTATCGTTATCACATATATGTGAATGAACTACATGCATTTGAATTGATCAAGAGTATAACTTATTTATGCTGGTACATGTTTGTGATATCATGTTCACATAAAGTCTATACATGGACATGTGTATGAAACTCCGCATATAGTTGTATATATATACATAAATATACGTATGTGATTAGAAAGATAAACCAAAGGGATTTAATTGTCTGCGTTAAGTTTAGGAAGTGGATAGATAGGCATGCCTATAAGGGTACCTTGCAGCTGTTTCTGAACAGTTTTGACCTGTTTAGGTCCACTTGAAATTAAAAGTTAGAGTGATCCTGTTTGGGTTTAAAAGTTAGAGTTGATTTAAACAACCCCGTTTGGGTTGTAGCCGACCCCGTTTGGGTCCGCTTGACCGGTCCATATTATTTGATTGACCCTGTTTGAGTCCACGTTATTTGATTGACCCCGTTTGAGTCAATGTTATTTGATTGACCTCGTTTGGGTCCATCGATTTATTATACAGTTTTATCCCTATAAGGGATCACCGTTTAATACCTCCGGGTATCTTATTGTACCTTCGGGTGTCACCGTTATAATCAATAGTTTTATACCTTCGGGTACTACCGTAAAACCCGATATCCACCTCTTTAGAATAGTGCAGGCTTTATTATCAAAGGTTAAGAAAAGTTTAATAAGGCATGAAAGTTCTTAATTGGCTTCATACTATTCTACAATAAAATTTCTTTTATTGCATACGAAACCCGCACCTATAGGAATGCCCAATAGTAAATATATGTAAGTAATACTGCTTGTATCAAAAATACATGCTAATCGTTAAATGATGAATTTGCATTATATTAATACTTTGATTAAATTGATGATATATATATATGCCTTTGTGATCATAAACCTTATTTCTATATGTATGCCAATACATGATTGATGAAGGAACTTTTATTAAGTTTAAGAGTATTGTAATATCTAATGGGAGCAACAATTTTATAATCTCATAAGCATATTGTATATTAAAGATTATAAAAGTTAGACAATAACAACCATTGTTTTTGAAATATTTTCCTATGCTTATATATGTGTTCACATTGTTGCATGTACACATTCTTTAACGTGTATTTGTTATTTATGGTGATGATAGATAAGTATTATGATTTGTTGATAGGCCTATTTTTATGATACATATATTATGTTATAACATGAATAACTTATGAAACATAAAGTAAGCCTGTAGTAATATTATAATCTCATGGTAATTTGAAGTTTTGTTTTGTTATATAATTTTAATGTGTGTATATATCCAAGACATACAAGATTGAAAGTAAGATAACTTTAATAACTGTGAAGTTTGTTTATGAAATTAATAATAGATAACTAATCTTTTATGATTAAGCATTGATTAAAAAAATAATCATATTATTTTACTGTTGAACTTTATGATTTCTATAAGTGAATGTAAATGTTTAATTTCTTTCATTTCTTTAAATAAATCATTATTATATTTAAGGCATGTTGTGTGCTTATTGACGATCACTATAAGTGGTCGTTTATCATGATTTAGTTTTCCACTAACATTTATAGCTTAGCACGAGTGTTTCATCCGTGTAGGTTGTTGGGGTGATATCTGCAGCAGGATGGCCAACTCAAGTCAACGAGAGAGACAATTATAGAATTTTATTTTGGGCTCTTTGTATATAGTAGATATTGTTTGTAAAGATGTTAAACAGTTGTTGTATTTTGTAAAGAGACTTTAACGTACATTGAAAAGGTTTAAAAGTATAGCACTCTTATGTATTAAGTTTGATATGTGTTCTCTGTATAGTTGGTATATGTTTATGTTGCACAGTAAAACATATGTAATTAGATAGATAAAGTGATATATATAGATTATAGGATAAGGGTGCTACACATATTTATATGTATGCATATATATATATATATATATGTGTGTGTGTGTGTGTGTGTGTGTGTGTATTTATGCACATATATGCATATACATACACATACACATACACATACATATATATGTATTTGTATGTGCTTATATGTGCATGCATACATATGTATATGTTGGTGTATGCGTATGTATGCATATACATATATATACATATGAATATGTATATATATGTATGCACATACATACGCATACACTAGGGATGCTCATGAGGCGGGGCGGGGAAGGAGTCCCCACTCCCCGCCCCATGCATTTCAGGGATTCCCCGTCCTCGTCCCCGCCCCCAGAACGGGGAGGAAATTCCCCCCGTCCCCCGAATTCTTTTTTTTTAAATATAATATTTTATAAATAATTAAAATTAAAATATAATATTTAATAAATAAAAAATTTAAAATTAATAATAATTTAAATTAATATAAATTTTATCCATTCATAAAATTTAAAATTAAATATAATTTAAAACTTAATAATTATAAAATTAAGTTATATTTTAATTTTAATTTTAATTATTTATAAAATATTATATTTTAAAATTAAATTTTTTTTTTTGGGGCGGGGATCCCGCGAGGCGGATACCCCGTTCCTCGTCGCCGATTCTAGGATGGAGATTTTTTCTCCCCCCGTCCCCGCGGGAGGGAAATTCGGAGATTCCTAGCATATACCTACATGTATATACATGTATATATATATACATGTACATATATATACATGTACATACATACATATATATGTATGTATGTATGTATGTATGTACATACATACACACACACACACACACACACACACATATATATATATATATGTATGTAGACACACATATATATACACACACGCACAAGTATGTGTGTATGCTTATATACATACTTATATATGTATATACATATATATATACAGAAAATAAATACTCCACTTTTTTATTTGTTGATAAATGAACGCGTTTTATAAATTTTCTATAGAAAATAAATACTCTAATTTTTTAAGAAAATAGAAAATTATTTTCCACAAGTAAACGTATCCTAAATATGTTTCTTTAGAAAAATCAACAATTTAAACAGATAAAGAGAGAACATAAATCAATAACCAACCAAACCCTATTAAAAACCATCAGAAAAAGAAAAATAATTTTTCGATTTTTTTTTAATTTTTTTTCCTATTTGTTTACAGAAAAACAGAAACAAACAAACTCTAAATTTTATTATATAAATATTTATTGCCAAATATGGTACTCTCTACTTTCCATTTTAAATGATTAATTTTACTATTTTATTTTATGTGTCTTATTTTAGTTTCTATTTATTATTTAATAAAATGATAAATTTAGTTAAGGAATATCTAATATGAAGCTATCCTGATCCCTTTTTCTATATATAATATATAACTTCAAATTTCCAGCTGATATTACCCAACTTGATACTGATTTTTCTTTTTTATCTTTTTCAAATTTGTCTTTTTTTTTTTAATTTTTTCAGATTTGTCTTGATACTTCGGCAATTGTTCTCTTTTGATATTTGAGCCAATATACTCACAAAAAGTTTATTCTTTTGCTTCAAAACTCAACATTTTTTTATACAAATATTCTTGCATGTGGGTTTTAGTATATAGTACAAAGAATTTTTATCTTTCGTCCTTAAAGATCAAAACTTTATTGAAAAGTTCAACAATGGTAAATTCATAACAGAGCATTTCTTGGAAGTCAAAAGAATTGACATAAATAAATAAATAAATATATATGTACACGTGGCAGCAAATATTGCTTGTAAATTGTAAGAGAACCACACGCTCTCTCTCTCTCTTTGCCTGTTGCAAACTCGACCAAACCAAAAAAAAAAAAACAGAAATAAAGGAATGAAATATTGAGTAATTGAGATCAGAATTCCCTTAATACACCAAACAATTACCAAGATTCAGAAACTCAGCTTCGTCATAATCTTTTTTTCCTTTTCTTTTTAATATCTCCTTTTACAATTTTCTTTTTTAACACAGATCTCTGTGGTAATACAATCAAGAAACTCTCGTTTCTTTGGTTCTTTCTCAATTCTCACTCTGCCAATTCTTAATTTACACGCAAATCTATCATAAAGGAGCTTCTTTTTTTCAAAGATCTTGGTGGTTTCGTTTCTGGGTTCGATTTCTTTTTGGTGATAATGGAGAAAAAAGTAGTGGTGGCTGTGGTTTGTGTGGCTGCCGTGGCCGGAGCTGTCACGGCGGGAGCGTTTGTGCGGCGGAAAATGAGGAAAGATGGAAAATGGGGAAAAGCAATGGAGATAGTGAAGGAGTTAGAGGAGAAGTGTGCCACTCCTATTGGGAAGTTGAAGCAAGTTGCTGATGCCATGGTTGTGGAGATGCATGCTGGCCTTGCCTCTGAAGGTGGAAGCAAGCTCAAGATGCTTATCAGCTATGTCGATAATTTGCCCACCGGGTATTTTTATTCATTCTTGTTGAAAATTCTTAATTTTCAGCCATTTGATGTATTTGGACAAGTGGATGTATTTATATGTTCCAATGAGATCCACTTTCCCAATTGTCGACATATGAATCAATTTTATTCTTGTATCTTCAATACTTTTTGATTCAAATTTTCAAATGTCTGCTCTAACTTTGGTCTAATTGTACAGGAACTCACATAAAAAGATGCCATTCAATTAAAAGCATTGATCATATTTCTTCTTGATTATTAGTGTTATTATAGAATTGAGCTGCTTGGATTCAACGCTAGTGGGTGTTTGTTATTTATCGTCATTTCTGTAGCCTCTTATATACGAAATCCAATTTTCCTTGAAAATTCTTAATAAGATTTTTAATTGCATTTCTGGAATTGATAATGCTTGTAAATTCACTTTCCATTTAGCTCAAATATAAAGTTCATGTTATTCATGTTTAAATGCCATTAGAAGCTCACAAATTCCTCGCATTTTGCGCCGGTCAATCTCTGCTTCAGTGTGATCCCTTCTGGTTATTTTGTAATTTTAGCTATAATTTTTCAAATCTGGTCTGCCTTGGATTGGGACTAGCTGAAATGGTCTAACTAGCATTTTAAATGATGAATCATTGTTTCCTAGAGTTGGATTTTATAGAATGAGTCAAAAGAGTCCAAAAATGTGCAACCAGATATTCAGCTTTTCTTGTGAATTAACTTGCTCGAGCTCTTTTTCATCTAGAACAGTTTGCTTCATTTATTTGCTATGGACTTATTCTCTTCAAATTCTTCATTAGAATATTGTGTAAGCTTGCAGGTAGTTAACCTATTAACTTTCTCCTAACGTGATAATAAACAGGACAAGCATGAAGAGGTTTTATTTGCTCTGACACTATTATCTTAGTTTAAGATCTCAATCAAGTTGATCCCTTTTTCTTAATACAGTGATGAGAATGGGTTATATTATGCATTGGATCTTGGTGGAACAAACTTCCGTGTATTGCGGGTTCACCTGGGTGGGAGGGATGGTGGTCTTGTCAATCAGGAATTTACCGAGGTGCCTATTCCTCCAAATCTGATGACTGGGACTTCAGAGGCAAGTATATTCTCTCAACAATTGCTAATACTTTCTGGAGCATATTTAGTCATGAGGTACTCAACTCTCACTTGGGATTGGTGTTTCAGGAACTGTTTGATTATATTGCAGCAGAACTCGCTAAATTTGCTGCTGAAGAAAGTGAAGAGTTCCGGCTTCCTCCTGGTAGAAAGAGAGAACTGGGTTTCACGTTCTCATTTCCAGTCACACAAACATCCATTGCTTCTGGGACACTTGTTAGGTGGACCAAAGGCTTCTCTATAGATGATGTGGTGAATCTGAATTCTTGAGCTCTGTTCTATACTCTTTAGTATAATGTTTTTTTGGTATGCATGAAGTGGATGCCTATCCTTTGATTATTTGCATACTATTACATAGTGACTCTTAGAAGCTAAGCACATGAACTTCTGTGGAGTATTTATTTAGCCAATGATTCTAAAATTGAAGAATGGACTCATCTTGATTCTGAAAAATAGGTTGGTGAAGATGTGGTGGCACAATTGACAAAATCTATGGATAAACTAGGCATCGATATGCACGTATCAGCTCTGGTATGTCAAAACTTTTGGACTTTTTCTAAATGAATTAATTGGATTTCATGTCAGCGCTTCATTTTATTCTTCCTAATCTTCTGATATTTGATGTGTCTGTCTTAGCATGTTTGTTTATTGTAGTTCTTCCGGATGTTATTGTCATTAATAATTTTCTTTTTTGATCAAAAACTATGGAATGTTGGTACCAGGTCAATGATACAGTTGGAACGCTAGCTGGGGGCAAATACTTCAACAAGGATGTTGTTGCTGCTGTGATCCTTGGTACTGGAACAAATGCTGCTTATGTGGAGCGTGCACAAGCAATTCCAAAATGGCATGGCCCTCTACCTCAATCTGGTGAAATGGTATGATTAACATCTCCTTTTATGTTAAGTTCTTTTTTCAAATTATTTAAGCTTCTGCATACAATGGATGTAGGTTATCAACATGGAGTGGGGTAACTTTAGGTCCTCTCATCTTCCATTAACTGAATATGACCTTGCACTGGACACTGAAAGTTTGAATCCTGGTGAACAGGTATTTTTATATCTTTTCTATTTTTTCAAATGAAGTTTGTTCCTCTATCCTCTGCCTCTCTAACTTGCTTCACTCTGTGTAAATAAATTGATCTTTGCAGATCTTTGAGAAGATAATTTCTGGTATGTACTTGGGAGAAGTTGTACGCATGGTTCTACTAAAGATGGCTGAAGAAGCTGCTTTTTTTGGTGACACTGTTCCACCAAAACTCAGAATTCCCTTTATATTGAGGTAATGGGCTTTGAACATTTGGAATCCATTATTCTGAGACTTGGATGCTGATATGTGATTTTCAGTTTATCCAAGGTTTGTACTCTTCATGAGATTGTCAAAAGAATACTTAACTTGAAAAGATTTAATATGCTAGTCATTGAGTATGGAGGAGTCTAGAGTTGAACTTTCCATTTGAATCATCATTATTCAGAGCCATGTCAAATTTTTAAGCTTGTTGGTTTCAGATTCTCAAATCGGACCATGTTTATTTTGGTTTGCTGCATCTTTCAGAATCTAGCTTATGTCATGAATTTGGCTCTTTTGTTGTACAGCTTGTATTACGCACACAACACTGTTGAAAAGATTTACCTTTCACAAATTACTAATTTGCGTACTGGTGTTAGATAATTTGAAAAGATAAATATTTTTTTTAATATACATCTTTCTGCATAAAAGATTTGAGAAACAAAGGGATCTTTCGATTACCAAGAGATTAATTGCAAATATTTAGGAGCCATTCGTTGCTAGCTCAATTGTATTGTTATAGGTGCCAAAATCAAAAGGACCTTCACAAGGTTAGTTATGCTACTTTACTGTGAATATTATTCTTTTAAAAAAAATTAGTAAATATTATACTCTCTCGGTCTCATTTTAAAAAGTAGTTTTTTATTTTTCACGGTAATTAAAGAAATAATTAAATACCTTAATTTTATATAAAAAAAAAACTAGTCATTGACAAAAATACCCTTTTATATTTTCAAGAATTTCATTTAATTCTAGCTACAAGTAGAGAAGGATAAAAAAGAAAATTATTTAATAAAGTGTTACAAAACAAAATAGGGAAAATAACCTTTTAAAATGGGCAAGGGGAGTATCTAATAAAGAAAGGGAGCAGAAGAATCAAATCACAAAGAGAATTTTACAAAATAGTTTAACGCAATCAGATTTTAGGTTGCGCTGTGATATTTACTTCTCTATGATATTATTTGTGTCATGCTATATAATATAAATTTCTTGCCCCAAATAATATCCACCGCTGCTGGTTAACAAAAGGCTAGATTTTTTTTCTATTTTAGCGAAACAAATTGTGTAGAGATTGGTACCTTGCACTAATTTCTTAAGTCTTATTCTCTTGCTCTAGTCTTCTCTTTGCCTTTTGCTCCAGCTTAAGTTTTTGCTGGTTTTACTCCTTGTGATTTTTTTTTCATTAATTTTTTTGGGTGTAACATATTGCCTTGTGTTAATATCTTTTCCATAAACCAATCATTTGATTTAAAAATTTAGCATGCCCTCATTTTCATAGTTTTGTTTTCTGTGGTTTATCTAGGCTTTGGTATGTCCGATGACAACGTTGTTTTGATTGGTCAAATCCTCAATATCATCTAGATGTCCAGTTCAAAAAAAATATATATAAAAAAGAAAAAAATAGTTAGATGTCTGCCCAATACAACTTAATATGTAATAATATGAGTTGTATACTTTATTTTGTTTTAGACTAGCAGCAATCTTTGCACTGAGCACAACTGGCATATTTCCTACGATACGTGCATTCTTGTTGTGAATAAGGAAATACAATTTACTTACAATGCGAGCTTTGACTATGCAGAACACCTCATATGTCGGCAATGCATCATGATACATCATCTGATCTTAAAGTGGTGGGCAGTAAATTGAAGGATATTTTAGAGGTGTGCTTATTTTCTCCTGCAGTGTAGCCTGGATATTTAAATTAATTTCAATGTTGCATTGCTTTTCTTTATCTATAGATTCCTGTGTGCTATTTTATAGCTTCTCATATTAGTGTTTTACAGGATCTTAATGTGCTATAACTGAGTTCGTATTTGTGTTGCTAACAGTTAGTGTAAAGAAGATTTAATCTGTCTTTGAAATAATGACCTTTAAATTAATATATAACATACATATCTATTGTTCTTATGTATACGTGCACTCATATAAACATATGACAAAATCACCTTTTTCCCACTAACTGCTTTGGAATATGCAAGTAAAACTTGTATAGATTATCTGAGAACTGTTAAATTTATATCGATATGGTGAATATTTTTCTTGCACCTTTCATGTTTAGTTGAGATTGTTGTCTGCTCAATTTCAGATACCAAACACGTCTTTGAAGATGAGAAAAGTTGTTGTTGAGCTTTGCAATATTGTTTCCACACGTGGGGCAAGATTAGCAGCAGCAGGAATCTTCGGTATCCTAAAGAAAATGGGGAAGGATGCAGTCAAAGACGGGGATAATCAGAAGACTGTGATAGCCTTGGATGGCGGATTATACGAGCATTACAATGAATATAGCAAGTGCATGGAGAATACCCTTAACGAATTGCTCGGTGAAGAAGTGTCGAAAAGTATCGAGATAGTGCACTCGAACGATGGATCTGGCATAGGAGCTGCTCTCCTCGCTGCCTCACATTCTCAGTATCTTTAAGAAGTTGGCTCAACTACTGTCAATTTTTTTCCATTTTTTTGCGAACTCCTTACACATTTTTGTTTCCTTTTTTACTCCAATTATTACATGCCATTCTTGTTAGACTTGGATGTGGAAGAATGTTTCTGTGAATATTTATATCACAACATCGAGAACATGTAGCAGAGGTGGATTGAATATATTGACGCAGGACCCGACAGCAGCCAATCTTTCTGCTTCGGCCTGCCTTCCACCGGATTGTTCCTGCTGATGATTTTCACATTTGATTTGGTGGAGATAATAAATAAGTGAATTCTTTACTTGCTATCTGCATTACTTATGCTTGACACAATTATATCTTACAGAGGCTATGAAAGTTACTTTGTACATAGATTTGACGTGTTTTAATCATTAAATTTGAGAAAAGTTAAATAATAATTTCAAATTTATTTTGGCAGAAACATTGAAATGATTTTTTCTTTTGAAAAGGAATGTAATTTTGAGTTTAATGTCATGAGTAAATGGTATGATTGTATCGGTAGTGGGCAGACGTTAAGAGTCAGAATTGAAGGTTCTAATTAATTATAAGAATCAAACAGACATGAATAGAATCATCCACCATTACCTGTAGAATTGTTAGAATATGTTGTTTAGCTGAAGTGAGATTTATCATTACCATTTCCATATTTTCGTACATGCTATTTAAGAGACTTGGTCATTGACAATGACATTGCTTTACTTTGCCCAACCTTTTTTATTTTTTAACCAACAAAACAAAATTGAAATTGAAGTTCTGTAATCTATGAATCAAAATTCTAATCCTTCTGTTCTTTTTACTTTTCTTCCGCATTAAGTGGGAAAAAAATGGCATATTTTTTATTTATGGTCAAATTGTTGACAAAATGTTTTTTTTTAATCAGAAAATTTACTAAACTGACAAAAGAAAAGTCGCCAAAAATTACTTTGAACATTGCGTGTCATCTAAATTCTAAATAGCGGCGTATGCGGGATGAGAAAAAGGGAGGAACCAAAATATAATATACATATAACCAAAAAATTAGAAAGGGCAAATTGCAAAATAAAGAATTTTTAAAGGCTTTCTTATAAGACTTATGGCGACTCAAAAGTTCTCTCACATATAAAATTTTCTTAATTTTAGACTTGACTTTTTCAAAAAGAATACTTAGCATTCTACATCAGTAAAAATCCAATTATATAGAAATACGTCACATTTCACATCAGCATAGATCCATTCATATGAAGACACATGGCATTTCATATTAGCTTAGATACATATGTATATGAAAATTCAAATACAAAATGTTTAAAATATATGTCTTGAAAAATTATTGTACTTGTAAAATTTTGAGTTGAAACATTGTATGGAAAGTGTTTTAGGTTAAAATGAAGAAAAACAAAAAAGAAAATGGAATATTGTATAGTTGTATTGCATACAACGAATTAAGTGTCGGGGTACGTTTGTATTGAAAAAAGGGGCAAAGTTTCTATATAAATTAATATAAGAAAAACAGAGTATTGATTATGTTTTGACGAATGGGCGAGTTTCCATTAGAAGTGGAAGGTACCTAAATGTTGCCTTCTGCCTTCAATTCTCTTTTCATTTTGCTTAGTCCAAAAGGAAATGAATTTCTTCGTTGAATTTTTTTCTTTTCTCTTGGACATCTCTGCCACCTCCACCTCCACTTGCCTTAGTCGGAGAATTTTGTTTAAATACTGTCAATTAAAATACCCCTATTCTTTCTTTGAATTGCACTATCTTCTTTGTCCTCATAATGTACATGCTTCTTTATTTTTGGAATTGGATGCCTTTTCAATCATGTTTTAAACTAAAGTGGTTAACACATACTGTCAAATAAAATTACACTCTAAATTAGTCCTGTTCAAATGATCTTATAAATTTGGTTATGCGTAAACTGTTAGAAAAACTATATTTTAACTATAAATTCGATAATATCTGAATTTAAATTAGTCTATCCTATGAATTTAAAGAAATCAGACCGGATACTACAGAATATTATAGCGTAAAAACATCTTCTACTTTAGTATCTAGGGTTTGTTGTCTGGATGAAACCTTTCAATGCTGTGTTAATTAAAAAGATTCGTGCAAAATGCGATTACTACAAGAAGTTGAGGAAAAAAAAAAAAACAGGTTAAGAAGGATGATCCTGGAAAGTTAATCTCATCTTGGTAAAGTCCAGTTAGTGATGATTGATGGCCTGTGACACAAATTTCAAGAAAGATTGAAACCATTGTCTATTGAACTTTTTATACAACATAAGAATGGATCCATGCCTATGGTGGACCATTTTCCATCTTTGTTTGTGGGTTACATTCATTGACTTTATTCTTGGTTTTCTAATCTAATCCCTCAATTACTCTAATTAATTATCTAACAAATATTTCTTTCATCCCTCCTAGATTACAACAATTATATTGTTCAAGGGTTCGATGTCTGTTTTCTTTTACTTAATTGTTTGGCTACTTAATATATATGTATTATTTGCTTAATTTTACAGATTATGATTAAAGGTAGAGAAAAGAAAAAGAACATATCGACTAAGTTGTTTGTCTATATTGAGTTCATAATTCAAAGTTCAATTATTTGTTGTTATAATAATATTCTGGGGCAGTTAAGAAAAGTAATGGTATTGTTGTAAAATAAAATATATCTTCCAGAAGAAAGAAAACCTATTTCCAAAAAGCCTTCTATTCTTTCTCTATCTCTCTTTCACTTTCAAATGTGAGAGCTAAATAAATAAATATATAAAAAACTCACTTTCAATGGTTATTCTTGAGGCATTTCTCTCTGAACACCTCTGCCGAACTTGGTGGCGCCCCCTCCAAGTTTGGCAGAGCTTACGGCGGCGCTTCTTCCTTCCACTTTTTGCTTATGCTTAAGGTGTATATATAATGGCACACAGGGTGAAGCCAGGCAAATACAACTACTTCAAGATCAATTAATGAAGCTACTGCTTATTTATTTTTGTAAGTATATATATAATTAATTTGATTCTTGAAAGATCTACGTATTATTTATAAGTTTTTCATTTCTCAGAATATTAATTCTTGTTCTCTTAAGTTTTTGATCCAAGAACATATTATTATTGAGTTTTTGTGGGTTTGATTAATTACATTGCCGATCTTATATATTTATCCTTTCTTTAATAATATTGTTGGATTCATTAGGGTGATAAACTAATATAAAATTATTCAAAGAGATTATGAGAACTACTTGGAATCAGAATATGTTACTGTGATTTTAATGTTTAAGTCATTAATTACTGTTTAATCATTCTCCACATGACAGCCCTTGTGTAGATTTAATATTATATTTCCTGCACAATGTTGTTGATACACACAATGTCTGCAGAAAGAAGCAAAAAGCCATTATAGCATTATATGCAAATTATTCGTTTATCATTTTAATGACTGCATATACTCATATAAGATGGATATTTTTTTAAAAAGCTGGTACAGAATTAGAAGCAATCGCAATATAATTTTCTGTTCTTTGAAATTGGGAAGGAAAATGGTTAGTCCACATTAATTAATTAGCGTTATTAATTCAAATTGTGTAATTGTTTATCGCTATAATGTTTTCTGATTCATTTGTCCGAAATGCTTGCAATTACAGATTTTTCTATAGTTTCTTTTTGATATTTCTTCTAACACAATATCAAATTTCAAATTTCATTTAGTATAGTATAGACGTGGCACTTTATCATAACTAATTTTTTAATGTATTAATTTACAACTTGCTTTATGCATGAGATTCCTCATATTACAACAAGATTTGATTCTTGATAAAATATCGCAATAATTAGTTTTCCACAAGTCTCTGCCAATATTTGCTTCAGAAATCATTTTTCGTCGCAATATTATCGTTATCATTATCTAATGCATTTAGCAACAAATTTCATTGTTTTCATTAATTTTCATCTCTATATTTTGCTTTTTTTGTTTCAGTGATGCACTAAATGTAAGCAGGAGATTTTTTAATTTAAAATTTTAAATAATAAATTTAGAAACTGTTTCTTTTTTTTTTTAGTTAATCACTTGCATGTAATATTTGTATCCTGATGAGATACAAATGAAGAGATTAGTCACTGTGGATTCTACCTGGATTGGTACCATTTTTTTTTTTATCATTATCTGATTATGAATTCAAACGGGACTAATTCATAATTAATAAATTTTTTTCCAATAGCAGATTTTCCCCAGTAATAAGATAGCATTCAAGATTCAAATTTCGGATTGATAATATTGACATATAACGTTTTGGAATTGCAGCTTAAAGAGATTTATTTTTGTATATTAATCTTTCCATCTTAATTTAGACAAAATCAAATATTGATTTAATACCGGCAAGATATGCATATGAAACGATCATTAATGAGATTTAGTTTTGTTATCTATACCTAAAACAATAATTAATCGGTGGAGAATGTTAACAGAGTGATAATATTCTATACATAGAAGAAGCTGGTTCAAATAATTAATTAATTAATTAATCAATTATTCTCAAAAAAAAAAGTAATTAATAAATTATGTAAAAATCATCAGGATATTATTAAAAAATAATTAACACCTATAAAAAAATAACTAGCCAGTGAACCAATTGAAAACTATCTAATTCTGAATACAAGGCGTATTGTGATTGAATTTGTGGTTGATGGATTGTTGAATGCACCTTCTCTCATATGCCAAAAATTTCTTATACAAATCATCGGCACTCAGCTTTGGCAAATGGCCCAGTCCAAAGTTATAGATAGCCCGTGCACGCTCAATCTCCTTACAGTACTGCTCTTCAAAATCAGCAAACGCCGCAAACAGCTGCAGTGCTTTGCCTCCTCAAGGTTACCGGCTTCTGCAACCGCCCTCTTATACACATTCCTACTCCTATCAGCTTTTCCAATTTCTATCTCAAACTTTGCATGTTCCATCCAAACACTAACTAATTTCTGATGATACTCAACACATCGTTCGACTATGTACATAATTTGTTCTAGGAAAGTAATGCACAGTATTCAACCTATTATATCGTTGGTGGATGCATTGTAATTACAATAAACATTTGGAACTATTAATACTTGAACGCTATAATGGTTATAGAAAACTAATAAGAAAACTCTATTTTGTTAATTTATTCGCTCCTCCAGTGTCTGTTTATATTAAGCTCCTATATCTAGAGTTTACTGATGATTGACAGATTCAATTAATAATATCAGAGTTTCTTCATTTTATTCTATTATATTAAATAAGATTATTTTATTGGGTTAAGACCAATTTTTACCCCCACAATTTTTGTGCTAGCCAGAAAATATTCCTAGTGTTTTTTTCCGTCATTTTTATCTCTGAAAATATTTAAATAGATAATTTTATCATTAAAAATATTAAAAAACGATCAATTTTGATTATTTTTTAAAAATCAAAATCCAAATCAGTCCACATAATATCTAATTAAATGGTATCTTAAAATTATCGTGCTTATTGTATATTAATTTCTCATATATTTTTCACAAGACCAATTTTTTCTTTCAATAAGATTTCATGAAACTAATTTTAAAAATACATACATTGTTAAATGAAATTATTAGGCAGTATGCGTGCATTATTAATCAATCCTCTATTTATATTTCCTCATAATTATTGGTTTTAGGCTAGTATATTGATTCTTTAATTAAGGCTGATGTGGCTAATGCTTATTAGTTTAGAAATGGAAATTAATTCAAATTAAACAAACTTATGGGCACATAGAAATGGGTAAGGATTAGGAGACACGGACTGGCCACAAAACATAAACTTTTCACAGTTTATAATTACCTAAAACACTAAATTCACAATATCTTGGACAGCACATGCATAATATGCGACATTGATTTCTTAAGGGCTTATGTGGCTATTTTTTATTGGTTCCAAATCCATATACTTGGGAAATTTAAATTCAATAGGGAACTAAAATACATACCAGTTTGGATTTAATTAGGAAACAACAACTTGGCTATAGTTGCCAAATCTTTTTCCTTACGGCACAAGGAATCATAAATCAGTACTATTTATTAGTGTTCTACTTATTAAATTCACTTAGTTACTATCAGATAATCATCTCTACAATTAAGGAATAGTCGGTGATTGTGTTTTCTATGGAGAACGATCAAGAAAATAGGAATATTGATGAAGTTATTATTGAAGAATATGGAGTCGGTATACGCTTTTGTCCAACGAAAGAACAACTAGCTTTGTATTTTCTTAGAAACAAATTGGATGGACAACCATTTCCTTATTGTCCCATTCGAGAATGTGATCTTTATGGTGATAAGAATCCATGGGAGTTGTTTGATAAAAATTCTTCTGATTTTGTTTATGTATTCACCAAGTTGAAGAAGAGAAACAGACGTTGAGGTTTAGGGACGTGGAAGGCTGAAAACAGAACACGAGTCAAGGATGAAGATGGTAATGTTTCGTTTTTCAAGCGAGCTTTTGTCTTTGAACTCAAGAATAAAGATATTTCTTCTGGACACTGGCTCATGACTGAGTTTTCGCTGCAAGACAAAGTGGTATGGATTCAAGGCTTAATTGGGGTTTTTCTCTTCTTTTTTTATGACTTTAAATAATGTTTGAGTTTCTTAGCGATTGAATAACGTGTTCTAACTAATGTTAAATGCAGGTTAATGATTATGTACTCTGTAGAATTTGGAACAAAGAGGCCAAAAATTCACATCATGAAGAAGAAATAGAAGAAGAACTCAATGCCATTATTGAATCTGAGGCAGTTTCAATCTCGAAGAAGAGAAAGTTACTGGGTGATGGGGAAGGAGAGCAAATTCAACAGCAGAAGAAAAGGATAAACAACAGCCCTAGCCCTAATACCGAATCTGTGGATAATTGTGTGGACATTATTGAATCTCTCGCACTGTCATATCTGATTCAAGAACTCGGCCTGGATGCTGAAGATCCACCAGAGTTTAACACAGTGCCTGAATATGGACTTGTGGGTGCATTGCAAGAATCATATCCACACCCGGTTCCAGTTGCAGAAGAAGAAGGTAGAATGAGTGAAACTGGAGTTGTGAGTTCAGTGAACTTGAGGCCTGCAGTTGAAGACTTGACAACATTGTTCTCAGTATCAGAAATTGGAGCTGAATGTAGATTAGCACTTGAAGCAGAAATCGAGAGACTTCTAGGAAACCCATTCATGCCTTTGCTTGCTTAGAAGTGGAACTGTTAATTAACTTTCTTGCCACTTTTATTAGGCATTGTTCATTATATTAGGCATTGTTTATTATGGAATTAAAGTTTTACATGTATTTGAAAGCAAGGAATCCAATTGCCTTTACAAGTTTTTTGTTTTTACTTGTGATGTTAGCAAGGCTTCTGTTCATCAAGCTAGCAATTTGCATAATGGCCCAACTGGTTTTAATTTCAAGTAAATATTCCTCATGTGTTTGTTAAATTGTCCCAGTGAAATCAACCCAATGCATATAAATATGCTTTTCTCTTGAAAACATCTCGGTAATTAATTGCAGAGAAGATAATCTAAGATATTAATTTTATAAGCTATAATTCAAGTAGAATCTTCATTAATGGCATTTTATCAAACCTGTTGCAGAGTTACATATATTAAGAAAACATAAACAAACAAATTAACAGCTGTGCTACAATCAATTCAATAGAAAAACCAGAAAAAAAATAAGCAAAATAAAAAATAATTGCTAATAAGTTAATAACATTGCCATTCACAATAAACCTAGTACAAAAAACTGCTAATAATTTTGGAACGTCAAATATAACATTAAAATGGGTCTCATCTCTAAACAACATGCTATCATTTCGACTTCAAAATTCATTAGAGAAAACAAACTAGTAATGTAGATGAAATTAAGCATAGCAACAAAAGCACTAAGTACTAGCATTTTGCGGACCACGAATTATGGAAACTCTGAATACATAGTGTTCTTCGAGTTCAAAAACGCAAATATCTCCTCCTTTCAACTGGTTCTCCTCAGAAAATATTTTCCATCCCCTGCTTATAATTAATCTCCCAATTTTTCTCTGTGTGAAAAATTCACTTGGTCCTTTCATATATAACTTAGAAAATCGATTTGGCAAATACTGCATAAACCAAGAAACTAAAATAGCTAAGCAAATATTAAAAATACAGCAACTGGCCCATTTAAATGTTTTGTTTGTATCGGAAGAATTACCACATAAGGGGAATTGGAACCATTCAACATAACCCTGAAATTGGGCTTCTTAGACTTGAACATTCTTGATTGACGAATTGCATTTTGGTATTCAGGGCAAGCCTTTCTAAATCCAAGCTCAAACCCACTAACACCTTTTGAAATCTCGGCATCATGATTAGATGTACCTAAATTGGATTCACACATTACAAAATTAACCATTCATTGAACATACATTTTTCATCTATAATGCTAAATAGAAAGTACCTTTCTTTGCCTTCAATCTTTTCCTAGATGAATTGGCCTTGTTGCTGTCTTGCATTTCTTTTGTCGTTTGGGCAAGAACCATTTCCTTCAAGGAATAACTAGGATA
This sequence comes from Excoecaria agallocha, assembly GCA_037975025.1. NCBI lineage: Eukaryota > Viridiplantae > Streptophyta > Magnoliopsida > Malpighiales > Euphorbiaceae > Excoecaria > Excoecaria agallocha. The sequence continues at coordinate 2,805,035 of CM075812.1, forward strand.
TGAAATCTCACATCCACTAAGTTCATAAATGCGTACCTTAAAAGTTGAGAAGCCTTTATAACGGAAAGTTATGAAATGTCCAGCAGCCAAATTGTAATACTTAGCAAACTCAGTCCAATTTCTTTCAAAGAATATTTCCTTCTCTGATCTTGTTAATCCCAGTTTGCTTACATGACCATCTGGAGCAACTAAGCTCACTTCATCAGAAAATTCATCACCAAAATCCATCACAAATTTCTCAGGAAACATCTGCAGTTATTTTAGAATTAATTGTGTCAAACTTTAAATAAATCAAAACAAATCTGTTGCTCAAAGTGCTCTATTTCTACTTTTGTAATAAGAACATAGACATAATTTGCTGACTTACATCTCAAGCAAGACATAACCTTGAGAATAATTTTAAAGAGAGAAAGCAAACAACAAGCAGCAGAACATGAACAAAATCATATTTTTATCACTTCCCAAATGAAAAAATGACATCTGTTTTACTTCTTTCAGAAAAAGGAACTAAAAAGTAGACAAAGTTACCATTTTTTTCTGCTGCAGTGTTTCAGATAGGACGACTTTGAAGAAACCAGGCCAAGATAAGTTTTCCAGTGCCGGAAAATTTGATCCAAGCTGGTTTCCGGCGGCCATGGGTTCTTTGCTGTTGAAAGAAAGTTTGTTGTAGATGTAGATTACAGAGAAAGAGATGAAGAGAATGCTGTTTGGTTTGCAGTGCTCCGAAATGCAGTCAAAATGTTGTACGATGATAAACTCATGATATTTCCACAGACACCTACCTTGGCCGTAAAGGATAACTGAAAATTTCTATTCCAAAATAAGTAAATGTACCCGTGACAGATTAAATTTTTCCCATAACTTTTTTCTTTCTTTTGATTTTTTTTATTATGAATAAATTTTGATAAATTTTTTATGAATAAAACAAAAAAATATAATTTGTATTTGATGAATTTTTTTAAATATTTGTGAGCTTTTTATATGTATTTAAAATTTTATTATAAATATTATTGAGTGACTTGAAAATAATATTTTATGATTAATGCTAGATGATCAATGTATTTACTTAAAGTATTTTTTATTTTTTATACAGTAATATTTAAATAAAATTTTTAAAATAATATTATTTAACCCGACCCATTTGCCTCTCTTATAATTTATCCTATATAATTTTAATAACATTGCCACAAACTATATCAAATAGGCAGTCCCAGTGAGATCATGAAAAAGCCAAAAAAACAAAACTGTATTTATTTATAAGAAAACCTATGCTTATTTATTTATTTTTATATTTTTGTATTTTTATTTATTATGATATTCATTAAATATAAAAAAAAAGGGAGAAGAGCAGAACTTCGACTACTTTTTGCAGGGGGCTATGAGTATGTTTGACCTGTGTAGAAAATTATTTTGACTTATAATTAATGGAAATATTGGGTCTTTCCAGCTACTTAAAATTATCATGCTTATTGTGTATTAATTCTCATATATTTTTCACGAGACCAATTTTTTTTAATAAGATTTCATGAAACTAATTTTGAAAATACATGCATTGTTAAATGGAATTATTAGGCAGTATGCATGCATTGTTAATCAATCGTCTATTTATATTTCCTCATAATTATTTATATTTCCTAATGGTTTTTTTCTGTCAATTTTTAGAAATGGAAATTAATTCAAATTAAACAAACTTAAGGGTACAGAATATAGAAATCGGTGCGGATTAGGAGACACGGACTGCCTACAAAATAGAAACTTTTCACACAGTTTGTAATTAGCTAAAACACCAAATTCACAATATCTCGGACAGCAGATTTATTAATTTCTTAAGGGCTTACGTGGCTTCGTATAGTTGGGAAATTTAAATTCATTAGGGAACTAAAATACATATCAATTTGGATTTAATTAGGAAACAACAACTTGGCCATGGTTGCCAAATCTTTTTCCTTACGGCACAAGGAATCATAAATCAGTCCTATTTATTAGTGTTCTTCTTATTAAACTCACTTAGTTACTATCAGATAATCTTCTCTACAATTGAGGAATAGTCGGTGATAGTGTTTTCTATGGGGAACGATCAAGAAAATAGGAATATTGATGAAGTTATTATTGAAGAATATGGAGTCGGTACACGCTTTTGTCCAACGGAAGAACAGCTAGCTTTGTATTTTCTTAGAAACAAATTGGATGGACAACCATTGCCTTATTGTCCCATTCGAGAATGTGATCTTTATGGTGATAAGAATCCATGGGAGTTGTTCGATAAAAATTCTTCTGATTTTGTTTATGTATTCACCAAGTTGAAGAAGAGAAACAGACGTTGCGGTTTAGGGACGTGGAAGGCTGAAAACAGAACACAAATCAAGGATGAAGACGGTAATGTTTCGTTTTTCAAGAGAGCTTTTGTCTTTGAACTCAAGAATAAAGATACTTCTTCTGGACACTGGCTCATGACTGAGTTTTCGCTGCAAGACAAAGTGGTATGAATTCAAGGCTTAATTGGAATTTTTCTTTTTTGTTTTTTTAAACCTGAAATAAAATTTAAGTTTATTAGCGATTGAATAACATGTTCTAACTAATGTTAAATGCAGGTTAATGATTATGTACTATGTAGAATTTGGAACAAAGATGCCAAAAATTCACATCATGAAGAAGAAGAACTCAATGCCATTATTGAATCTGAGACAGATTCAATCTCGAAGAAGAGAAAGTTTATGGGTGATGAGGAAGGAAAGCAAATTCAACAGCAGAAGAAAAGGCTAAACAACAGCCCTAGCCCTAATACTGAATCTATGGATAATTGTGCGGACATTGTTGAATCTATCTCACTGTCATATCTGATTCAAGAACTCGGCCTGGATGCTGAAGATCCACTAGAATTTAACACAATGCCTGAAAATGGACTCGTGGGTGCATCGCAAGAATCTTATCCACATCCGATTCCAGTTGCAGAAGGAGGAGGTAGAATGAGTGAAAATGGAGTTGTGGGTTCAGTGAACTTGAGGCCTGCAGTTGAAGACTTGACAACATTGTTCTCAGTATCAGAAATTGGAGCTGAATGTAGATTAGCACTTGAGGCAGAAATTGAGAGACTTCTAGCAGATCCATCCATGCCTTTGCTTGCTTAGAATTGGAACTGATTAATTAACTGTCATGCCAATTTTATTAGGCACCCTTTATTATGTACTTAAAGTAATTACATGTATTTGAAAGCAAGGAATCCAATTGCCCGTACAAGTTTTGGTTTCTATTCTACTTGTGATGTTAGCATGGCTCCAGTTCATCAAGCTAGCAATTTGCATAATAGCCCAACTGGTTTAAATTTCAAGTAAATATCCTTAATGTGTCTGTTAAATTATCCTAGTGGAATCAACCCCCTGCATACAAATATAATATGAGTTTCTCTTGAAAACATCTGAGTAATTAATTGCAGAGAAGAGAATCTAAGATATTAATGTAGCGAATAAATAAATACACATACCTAATACGAAGGCAATAGAAAAAGTTTCCCTGGAATATTTTAAGACCATGCTTGTATTTCGCCTTATAGTTAGGCAGTTCTTAATGAAAATGACCCTTCAAAACTCCCCCAAACATATATTTGTATCCCATTTCAACATATCTTAACCAGTTCCTTTTTTGAGGTACATTGAACATGCTAAAAAGCTCAAGTCCAGACAAATTAATCTCAACACTTCAATCCAAGATCAATGGTGGAGAAATGGCACAGATAGTGACTGGAGTAAAGACAGTGCTCTCTGCGACCTATATCACTATCAAAAGGCATTTTAAGCATAAATGGGTAAGAATTCTTGTTCTGCCCTTTTGAACAAGAACTCGAAAAAGGGTATAAAATTCTACACTTTCTCCCTACCCAAAGCCAGAAAGGACCCCTTTGAATAGCGGTGCTTGGTCCACTAGAATTCAGAAAGAATAAAGTGTTGGAACTTTACAGCCCATTATTCCTTTTAATTAATCTGTTTATAGGTGTAAAAATAAATATCTGAAATATATGCTCTCTTTAAAACTAAACACAACTTTTACGTTAATTAACCTCAAAACACAGTTATTAAACACTGTTACACATTGCATTAATGTAAAATTGAACAAAGTTAAAACGAGTGGTTAAACCATATATGCTAAACAGACATTATATACTGTGAGTTGCAAAGTTCCATACAAAACTAAGAAGATAAAATTCTTCTCCTTCCAGCTTCAGAAGGAAAGCATCCTCCACACCAAAACTCTTCAATCAATTGATACCTTAGCTTGCTTACTGCTTACAACTGAAAACAAACATATAATAATTTCTGATTAGCACCAAGTTTAGAGACAAATGGCACTAAATTACTCATTAGCTAATAACTCACGGGTCAATGCAGAAACTTCAGAACTCTTCAATACACGTAGCCTCTTCACCGTTGACACGAACATGCTAGAAATCAAATTTAAAGAAAATATATTACAACATGGTTAATAAACTATAGTCCACGCAGCCTTATTATTTTTCTTTTTTAGCAAAAACAAGGCATTGAGTTGTCAGATTTTATTGATATAATAAAACAAATATGTATGATATAAGTAATGATGTTATTAAGAATCTAATACGGTTGTTTTAATCACACAAAACGATATGTATAAGCATCTAATATTGTTTTGATATAGGCTTAATCACCAACCATTAGTGCTAAGAATATAATAATGTGATGGAATAAACAAAAATAACTTGCACTTGATCCACAGTGAGAAAAGATGCTTACTGCCATGGGACATCCCCAACAAGCATCCTGTCTCCTTCATTATCCTCATAAACGAGGGTATATTCGCCACTTCCATCGAGTACGCCGGTAATGGCTTTCTCTTCCTCTTGCTTGCTCATGATTCCACCAGCAGAGGAATCTCTTTGAGCTACACATAATAACACAAAAGACAGAAATCAGATGAACTTTGTTCTGCAACAGCTTCAAATATTTGCAGGACTTGACATCTAATAAACAATATAAAAAAGGACACCAAATCATATTAAAACTCTCCACATGGCAACTAGATAGGTATAAAATTCTCTTGCTACCAATAAATTGAGAATATGCCATTTGTTGACATGGATTGCAAATTGACTGTTTATTTACCAGGGAATGCAAACAAAATTAGCTAGATGACATGACAATCAAATCAAGAATATTTATTTTGCATGATCATAACAGGGAGCTCATTATTGGTGAAGCAAAAACTTTTTGTACTAAATAATTAACCATGAAGGTAAGAAAAGATAAAAACCTGCAAGAAGGCCTCTAAAGAGTTCATCAACAGCAGAGGAGAGTTTCTCATAGCTATCATAGGCCTTGAGATCAACTTTTCTTCCTATAGGAACACCATCCATGTTAATCTTAACAAACATCCCTTTCTTAAAATTTTCAACTGGTTTTTCACTTGCAACTTTCTTGTTTGGGCTTTCATTGTGAGAGTCAGTAGCTGGTTTAGACGAGCTGCTGCTTGCTAGATTTTTCCTAAATGATCGAATTGGAGGCCATCCCACAACTGGACCAGGGGCAGTTCTGCTTAAACACCCCAATTAAAGAGTTAAGCAAACAAATTAAGTAAATGCTAGAACATAACCAATAAACAAAAAAAAACATGGAAATAGAAGGGACAAAAGACCCACATGCAGTTCATGTTTCAAGAAATAGAAAAGCAAAAAGATTAAAACAATTATATATCAAGAAAATCAAGAACTATCATTCAAAGTACACAACAATACAAGGATATAAGTTCTATATCACTGTGGTAAGCATACAGAGAAAGCAAAGATTACTAGAAAAGCAAAAACTTGCAAAGAAAAGGAAGGGAGAATGGTAAAGCTGTGCAAGGCATAACAAAGCTAAAGAGGGCATCATCAGTCAAGAAAACACCAGTTTGACAATATGGGTAAAAGGAGTGTTCAAAAGCACAAAATTAACACTAAATCCGAAACTGAGAAAACACAAAACAAAGAAAGAAAGAATGCTGGACCACCACACAAACATCATTAAGCAAGGTGAATATGTGAGTGAATATCCTCTGTCAAAAAGTTAAAAGCTGAAAGTACCTTTTCTGAGAGCTGTTGGGCACAGCTGTATTCTTTTCTGCAGTCTGCTGCAAGTCTACTACCACTTTAGTGCAACAGGGCTGCGAGGATTCCTTTAGGCTCTGTTGGGTTGTTGTTGCTGTTGCTGTGTTTGATTGAAACTGTAGAAATGAAGGTGTGGTACACTTCGCTTGCTGTGATAGTTGTTGATTAAACCATACACCAGAACTAGAACCTGAACCAGCTTTTAACTTGTGGGTTAGTTGGTTTCCATTGGAGAAGTAGCCGAGGTATAGAAGAGACTCTTCTCTTTCTCTACTATCTCCACTGTTGTTGTTGTTGGCCCCATTAATAGACCATTCTTCACCAGGCGGACCAAGCCTTAGCTCAAGCTTCTTCTCTTCTGATGAGGATTTCTCTTCGCCTCTCCTAACAAGCCATTCTCTGTCTCTTGGATACAAATCCAACAACTGAGGACATGCCTCCCCATTCTTTGAAACACCCTCCATTTTTTTCACTTCTATCACCACAAATAACCAAATAACGCAAGGAAAAATTGACTGAGCATGAAAAAAGAAAACACTATTAGAAGCTATTTACGTCAAATATCATCAACATAATCTGGACTTGAAAACTTCATACTTAATCAAAGCTACTCACCTCTTGATAGCAATCTTTTAACCAGTACTCAAGAACTTAATGACTCGCATCCTCAACTGACACAAAAAGACTGCTTTTTAACCTTTAATACAAAACCCAGGTAGGAATTTGGTAGAGAACCTCAAGATCTTAACAATACCAAACGCAGGAACGAACTTTTAAAGCCTCTGGCAGATGAGAATTCCTTAAAACCGGCACGCTTAGAATAGAAAATAATTACACCAACCCCACAAAGAGAGAGATCAACCCGTTCGTAGGACAAAAAAAAAAGAAAAAAAAAATTATCTCTTTAACAACTCAGAGGCAAGGTGAAATGAAAGCTAAAGAGGCATAAAATAGGGAGTTTTGTAATGTTATCTAAGCACGCTTAGTGGGTTCACTTTGCTTTTAGGATTAGAAGACGACAAAGAGAGAGAAAGATAATATGATTTGGGCGTATATTAGGAAAGAAAAACGGAGAAGTGAAATAAGAAAGAGAGACAAATATATAAAAACCAGAGAACGGAGGGAAATTAAGATCAAATTGCACGCAACCGACAAATGAGAAGAGACCTCTCTAATAAACGTTAGGTTGTTTAGCTATAGAAGCAAAGCGTGCTATTGCTGACCTCTCTCTCTAAAGACAGATACTTTCTTTTCTCTCTCTCTCTCTCTCTCTCTCGCTCTCTTCTCTCACCAACACACAAATGTATGGAGTATTGTAGTCGTAGCCTTATTAGCACACTACCCCTGAGGAAACATCTCCCTTTATTAGAGCCTCTAGAGAGAGAAAACATAAAGGCCAAAAAGTCTAGTGAGAGAAAGAGTAGCAAATGACAAACCCACCAAACACAAGGAAAGATTTCACTTAAATCTATGCCTTAACCATTGATTCCCCTATTTCAAGTTGATTTAGTTACACTCCCACACAGTTAAAAGGCAGAAAGATCAAGACTTTGTTAGTCAAGACAACCCCTTTAGTTGTTAATTATACTTGACGATGACTTAAGAAACAGGGCTTAATTGATTAATTAAGTTGTAATTTTGATTAGGAATGGAAGAAAGATTATGACCTTAGGGTTCAATTGAGACTTTGAGATCGGATAATATCAATTTTGCTTTTTTAGGAGGTCAAGAAAGTGATGTCTGTGGGGCTATTATTTTGTTTCTTTCCCATAATTTTAGATTCACTTTCTTTTTTCACATTGTAACAAATAAAATATTTACTGTATCACTATTTGCTGTGCACAGTAATTAACAAATATAAATTATTATTTCTGAAGAAAGAAAATGAATAATTTTCTTCAAGTGACAATAATTTAAAAAGAGAGAAGAGAGAGGGGATTTGCACGATCCTTACTTGCAGAGGTTATGCAATAAAAACATGCAGATCCTACGATCTTGTCTGCCGGATGCATTTTTTCTTTATCTCAAGAAAAGGGTCAGTTGGGAAACAATATCAGGAGCTTGTTTCTATCAACTGATGTGTGTGAGAATTAATTTCGGCCATTGGATTGTTTTTTCTTTTCTTTTCTTTTTTTTATTTTTCTTCAGATGGGAGTAGAAATTAGCAGAATCTGACACAATTCTTGAGCTTAACTCTGATCCTAGCAGTAAAAAGGAGGCACTCTTTTATTGGTTTTTCTTTTTATTTTTATTTTGTGTTTGTACATATAAATATATTAATATTATTATACAAATATTAATTCTGTGGGTACCTATATGGATTGTGTTTTAATTTGTTAAAAAGAATTCTGTATATACACAAGAGGCTCACCAACCGAACCGAACTATCACTATATGACCATCGTGTCCCTTGCGTGTTTTGCCTAAATTCTTATTCATATTATATTCTTAATTATTTTTTTAAATGTCATTCAAGTTTTTTGTTTTTTCAGAAAAAAAAAAATCTTGTAAGGAATATGAATTTCGAAGTTCGAATTCAAAATATATTCTAGACAGTAAACATTTTATTTTGAACAGTGGCGGGGCTAGAGTTGGAGGAAGTCTAACTCTAGAATCAGGACATTATGTGATTATTTATTATTATATTAAAATTTGACAGAAAATATTTAAAATAAATTAAAATAGTTACTATTATAATTTAAATATATATATATTTGAGAAACTTCTAAAATGTAAAGGTGTGCATGTATATACTTTTCAGAAAATATGACTTTGCCATTATACGAGACAGCAAATAACACACTTAACAGTTATATATATATATATATATATATATATATATATATATATATATATATATATATATATATATATATATATATATATATATATATATGTTTAGAATTTAAAAATATTATCAATAGAGTTCAAAAAAAATTATAAAATGTTTCAATTAGCTGCATTGAATGAATCATATCGTTGTTGAATCAAAATCCATTAGTTATTATAATTTTTTTAATAACGGAGTAATATCAAGGTAATTAAAAGTTCAAACACATTTTCAAATCGAAAAAAGGTACAAAAATATCTCTTAACTTGTTATCAAAGAGCTTAAATGTCTCTAATCTTTTGTCTGTAGCAAAAAATAGCCTCAATGCATAAAAATATTTCTTCATCTGTATTCTATCAATTTGTAGATAACGATGTTGATTTGACTAATGATATAGACTGAGCTCGAGATGACATAGAGGATACTTAATGAGTTTGGCATCACATTGTGGGCTCCACCATTAATTTTTTATCTTTTCCTTTCTTATCTCTCCTCCTTCCCCCTCCCTCTTCTGTCTCTACATCTCTCCCAAAACACAACACCGGCAGCTCGAAGCAAATCATGAATCACCCCAGGCCGCTCTCTACCTAGCTAATGTCATAGTTCTACCCATGGCACTTAAATTAGCTATTGAGCTTAACATCATAAACAAACTCTTCCACCAACAGTGGGACTTCTCTCTCATCCATCGAGATTGTAGCTTAGATTCAAGTCAAAAACTTAGATGCTCTGATTTTAATTGACTGTATGTTGGGTCTTTTAGCAAGTTATGGTATTGTCAAGTGTTCATTTCACAAAAAACAAAATGGTGAATGTAACGTTCCCGGATCCGTCGTCAGCACAGTATTGTCCACTTTGCTACCTGTCACTCCACATGTCTACTTTGAAAACCATGTCAAAGCTAGGCGATTCACGGTTTTGTCCTTAGGCCTCAGCCTAAAATGCGTTATGATGGGGAGGGGTATCCACATCCTTAAAAGGCATGCTTCATTCTTCTCTCCAACCGATGTGGGATTGGGACACAATCCACCCTCCTTAGGGCCCGGCCCAGCGTCCTCGCTGGTACATCGATCTGACACCGGCTCTGATACCAATTTTATCGAATGTCCCCATAATGTGAAAAAATAGAATTGCTTGAATGCCACTAAGTAATATGCTTAGCACATGGTTTTCTTTTAACGCGTAGGTTAAAAAAATTTTTGAAGAAAACTGTAGGTGAATTTACAACAAAATTTGGACCGCATCAGAGAAGAATTTTGAGGTGGATACACTATAGGCCCTTTTATGATTTTTCTGGTACTTTTTGGGCATATAATTAACCTATGAATATGTAATATGATGTAAATAGTTTTGGGCAACTTGGTGCTGTATTTAGAGGCAGAATATTGTAAATTAAGAAATCTGAATGGTTTAAATTTTGTTGGTTATAATTTATTGGAGGAATGGCATTAATTATGTGTTGGAGTTTGAATGAAGAAAGGATGGTAGGATGAGAATAAATATAAGTGTTTTGGATAAATTTATTTTCAGGGAGTAACTTGAATTTTAGGGGATATTCTGCCAAAATTTTTATAAAGTGAATAGTGTTTTTATTAAAAGATTATTTTATTCGTCAAAAATTGTCTAAATCCGATTGTGACATCCGGTATTCGGGTCTTCTCATTGATCGAATATAGGATGTTACACAGCCCAAGGACAAAATCGTGAATCGCCTAGCTCCGGCATTGTCTCCAAAGAAGACATGTAAAGTGACAGGTGACAAAGCGGACAATACTGTGTTGGTGGCGAATTCTGGGACGTTACAATTGGTATCAGAGCCAATACCGAACTTATGTATCAGCGAGGACGCTGGGCCGGACCTTAAGGGGGGTGAATTGTGTCCTAATCCCACATCAATTGGAGAGGAGAATGAAGCAAGCCTTATAATGATGTGGATTCCTCTCCCCAGCATAGTGCGCTTTGGGCTGAGGTCCAAAGACAAAATCGTGAGTCGTCTAGCTCCGGCATGGTCTCCAAAGCAGACATGTGGAGTGACAGGTGGCAAAGCGGACAATACTGTACTGGCAATAGATCTCAGCCCAATGACAAAATCGTGAGTCGCCTAGCTCCAGTATGGTCTCCAAAGTAGACATATGGAGTGACAGGTGGCAAAGCGGACAATATTGTGCTGGCGGCGGATCCGAGGACGTTACAATTGGTATTAGAACCGGTGTCGGACCGATGTATTAGCGAGGATGCTGGGCCGGGCCCTAAAGAGGGTGGATTGTATCCCAATCCCACATCGGTTGGAGAGGAGAATAAAGCAGGCCTTATAAGGATGTGGATACCTCTCCCCAACATAGCACGCTTTGGGCTGAGGTCCAAAGATAAAACCGTCAGTCGCCTAGCTATGGCATGGTCTCCAAAGCAGACATATGAAGTGATAGGTGGCAAAGCGAACAATATTGTGCTGGCAGCGAATTCGGAGACGTTACAGTGAAGTTCAAAGATTGTATACTTCTCGACCCATTTGCAAATTCCTTACTCGAAATCAAGATGCGAAAGGATCTGTTGCTCCTCTGTTTTTGTTGCATCATGATGAGGTTTTCATGAAGATCTGGTAAAGTTTATCTTTCAAGAAAACAACATAATTTTTGGTGGGTTGTTTTCAATTACCTCTTAGTTTATACATCTTTAATTGAATCAAATTATTGCCTTAAAAAGATCATATTTTTCATGAAAATGAAATGATTAATTTTTAACTGAAAAATATAATTGTAGGGAAAGATAAGGTATAGTGGCCTGGCCACTAACCAGATCCAAAATGGAAACCAATTAACTATTTTTTATTTGAATTTGCCAAGCAAAACCAAACCCATTAACAATCACACCATTTTGCTTCAATCTTGTTCACATAATAACAAAACTAACAAACTTTGCCTTCTGAATGTTTTCTTTGATCATCACATCGTTCTAGCTACTTTCTGATCATGAATGTCACCTCCTGCCATAGCCCTACCTTCATCTCCTCTTCTTCTCTTCTAATTTCCCTTTCCCTTATTCTTGATCTAATTCTCAAAATATTGAAACTTTTATCCATTTTCACCCCTTAAAATACAAAACAATTTCTCCCCACCAACAACCTCAGCCCCACCTCCGTCACTCTCCCCTCCGCTGGAGCATGACTCTTCGACGAACAGCACTATTGTGAAGGTAGTGGTTGCTAGGGCGGTAAGCACTTTTGTTATTACCCGCTTACTTTTCTTGTTTCGTCAGAGGCAGGTTGCATGGCGCCGAAAATGATAGGAGGTGGAAATTCCAATGGAGAGCAGCTTGGGGTGGTTCATGATCTCCTTGGAGCTGCCGGTGTCGTGCTTTGGAAGAAAGGTAGAGAGAGAAAATGGAGGAGGAAGAAGGGGATAATTTTACAAATAATGTTTTTGGAGAAATTATTTGGTTTTTTAGTGTGTTTTAAAACTATTTTGATTTTTGGGGTGTTTTCTCATTTTCGCTGAGAATGTCAGCGAAAATGACAGGAGTGGAGCCCGCGGCATGAATTTTGGTGTCTCTCATTTTCGCTGGAAATATCAGCGAAAATGGTAGATGGGGCCCACGGTGAAATTTAATTAAATTAATCATCCAAAAAATAATAAAAAAATAAAATATATCTCAATTTTTATGATATGTTCTTAATATTTATATGTCTAGAGAAAAGAATACGTAAAATTGGAATACAAACCACAGATACTGAGTTTGTCCAACTTAATCTTCATTCATATTTCTAATCAAATAAAATCTAACAAAATTAATATCACTAAAATTTAAAAAATAACAGTAAATTAGATTAATTAATCTGATTAATCAATTATTTTTTTCAATTTATCAATTTTTATTTAAGTAAATAAAATTTTTTATTTTTATTTTAACTATATGTCAACGATTAAGCTTGCTTCGTATATTTGCTTTTTCTTTTAATATCTTATTTTTTGAGCCAGTAATCTCATAAAATTAGGATAATTATTTCCTTGATTCAAGATAAAGGTTGACTATTTTTTTAAAATCAAGTTCTAATTGTATTAACAGACAAAAAAAAACTCATCAATTGCAACACCCAAATTGATAAATTGAAAAAAGTAATTGATTAATTAGATTAATTAATCTAATTCGCTGTTATTTTTTAAATTTTAGTGATATTAATTTTGTTAGATTTTATTTGATTAGAAATATGGATGAAAATTAAGTTGGACAAACTCAGTATTTGTGGTTTGTGTTCTAATTTTACGTATTTTTTTTCTCTAGACAGTGAAAGATTAAGACTAAATCATAAAAATTGAGACATATTTTATTTTTTGTTATTTTTGAGATGATTAATTTAATTAAATTCCTCCGTGGACCCCATCTACCATTTCTAGCAGAAATGAGAGATACCAAAATTCATACCGTGAGTCTCATCCCTGTCATTTTCACTGACATTTCCAGTAGAAATGAAAAAACATTCAAAAAATCCAAATAATTTGAAAAACACACAAAAAAACCTAAATAATTACGTATTCTTCACGTCATCCTGAGCTCTGTTTATGTCAGTATCGTTATCCATAAATTGACAGAATACAGATGAAAAGATATTTTTTTACTTATTTTTTAAATTGAGGGTCATTTTTGTAAAAAAAAATTAGAAACATTTAAACTCCTTAGTGGCAAATTAAAGGATCTTTTTGTACATTTTTCCTTTTCAAATATACAGAGATACAAATAAATAGCCCAATTATGAAATAAGCATTGCAATAATAACAACAGTAAAAGTAAGAAAAGGTATATGAGTAGATATAAGTAACGCCATATTTAATGTATTTTTCAGTTTGACTATCTGCTTATTGCAATCCACTTAATTAGGCTAGGTGCCTATTTATTTTTCTTAGTCTTTGAAATATTGTGTCCTTTGGACAAACCACCACGTCCACGTGTGGATAGCTGGTTAAAGAATTAAAGTGGAGTTTAAATAAATCCACGAGACTGATAATGACTAATTGAAAAACTAAAATAAAATTCAAAAACATTTAATTATTTTCACAAATTTAGGGCAAGGAGAATGTATTTTCTCACTCGCATGTTTCCATCATTTTGCCACCCGAGTTATTTAGAAAAATATATGAATGAAAATGATGGTTATGAATATGTCTATTTGATCAAGGAAAAATTTAATCAATCTACAATTTTCCATTCTGTTATTTCAGGATGAACAATTCTTTGCTTTTCTTTTTCATCGAAAATTATCTATTATTCCAGGAATTGAGTAATCATAAGTTGATGGAATTATATAATTATATATAGCCATTCTAATATAAAAGAATTATTTTATGCCTTTATGTTTAAAAAAAAGTACATCAACTACTTTTTGAGAAATATAATTGCTTTGAATGGAGTATTTAATTATGCAAATAACGATTGCAACATTTATGGAAATAAATAAAGTTTTTAGATGATATTAACATGAGTAAATACTGAATAATGCCCCAAAAGAAGGCTAATTTATATTCTTGCATGAAATAAAAAAATATATATTGATTTATAGTGGATAAATATTTGAACCTGAAATCTCTTAGTGTATTGAACTAGTTTTACTACTTAAATGTTGATCTCTAATGAAATGAATTATATATTTCTTTTTTAGTTAATTAAATAATGCCATCATATTTGCACTTAATTAACATATTATTTTAATTTATGATCAATTTAATTTATTTTAATTGTAAATATCAATGACAATTTTGAGGATAAAATATCGAATTTAAAATGGAATATTCAAATAAAGTTTTAATCATTTTAGTCTAATTAGACACAAATTGTTAATTATTTTCACAATAGAACTAGTACCCTAAACGTATCCAAAATAAAGTAAATGAAATATTTTGGAAAAAAAATTAATAATTTTAAATCACCAATAAAAAAAACTAAGTTTTCATGATAAATTGAAATGTTATGTTTTGTCCAATAAACATATTAGTGAATATTAAGTTAGTAAATGAAACGCAGAAATTAGGAAATAATAATATAATTGAAATAGAGTCCAAAGAGGGGGGACGTGGAGAGAAGGGTAGCATGGGAATTTAAAAGTCCCACCTGTCATTCTTGTTCCCCAAATACACAACTCGGCGAGTTAATACGGCAAGGGACAAGACAACCTTGCTGAAACGGTAAACGGACGAACGAGGTTAGGTTAGTTAACCATACCAGATGGGTTAACCTCGTATAGGGTAACCATAGGCCTGGTCGGCTGGTCTGGTTGGATACTGGGAAACGAAACCTATCCGAACCCCTACTCTCTTTATCGAGCTGGCTATGGTTGCTCCTATTAATTTTAGGTTTCCTCCAAAGCGTGTCATATCTTGAACTCCGTATTATTTTGTGAGGCCACGTTCACCTGCTCCTCCGTCATTTATGGTGGCCTTTTTTTACCTCCGACCACCCAAAATGCTCGAGTTTTAACGCCCAAATCTACCCTTTGCTAGTCGGCGTGGAGGATTGTTGACGTAATCATCTGTTTGATTTATACGATTACTCTGCAAGTGAATTATAATATATTAGAAAAAAAATATATTATAATATGTCATTATCGAAATATATGAAATTTAATAATATGAACAGTCACCTCAATGTAATAGAAAAACTATTTTTTATCTATCATTTTATTATTTTTATAATAATTAAAACAATATTAATTAGATTTAAATTTAATATTAAATTATGTAATTTGACTAAATTATTAATTTTAATTGATTTTAAATAAATTAATTTTTATTAAAAAATTAATTAAAAAATAAAATTATATTACATTAAAATTCTAAAAATAACATATAAATAAAAAAATAATAAAAATAAGATATTTATTACTTCTCAAATTTATTAATTGACGTCTAGGCTTGGCTCTTTTTCAAAACGTTATCAAATATATATATTAAGGGATTATTCATATAAAAACTGTAATCAATATATATATATATATAATAGAAGGTGGAATCTGTAATCTTAGGAGCTGAATAAATCCAGTGCTCCGCGCACTAAACCGAAAAAAATGCACCTTCATGATTAAACCCAACACTCAATAGTGCCGTTCTAAAAGGACTCATCTAACATAATCTAATAAAAGATCCGTATCTTAGGCAGATCAGAGCATGACAACCGTCGATTGGAAATGGACGGTGACGATTGGGTAGAGAGCATAAAGAATAAAACAGCTCGTGAAAGAAATGTCATATCATAGAGAGAGAATGGGGCACACAGGTAATGACCAATGATGGTTTCGGTCCAGTGGGTATATGTACACTAAGAGATGTGGCGCACTAAAGTTAACGGTCTTGTCATTTGACTGGGCTGATCCTCACCGTCAGATTTTAAATGCTTTTCTTTTCTTTGATGGAATACTACTGCTGCCTTACGTGGCCCAGAACAACACAGGTGTTAACTGTGTTATTGTGTCTCAGCAAAGGGCGTGTTTGGATTTTCCGAAAATGAAACAGAGAGAGAGAGAGGCTAATCTGTATTTTGATTAATTAATGATGTAGTCTTTTTATAATTATATTAATAATTATTCCATCATTAATTAATTGATGTAAAGAGCTTGATACATTGTTGCTATTAAATATCAATAATTGAAATATATTTCAATTTTTCTACCATTATGAACATTCCATAAGCCCAACATTGGAATCAGCTAAACTAAAAACATATTTCAAACTTATAATTGAAAATTTGAGATTAATTTTGTTTCATGGGTTTCATAATTGAATGAGCTACTTTTGAAAAAGAAATGAAACTCAATGCAAATACAATGTATTCAAGATTTCATTATGACCAAGAATAAAAAATTTGGTAAAATCTTGTAATGAAACCAATTTTCAAAAGACTTCCTTTTAATTAATACCAATTTCAATAACTTCTTACTCCCTTTTTTTTCTTTTTTCTTTTGTTAAAAAAAGGAAAAACCTTGAATAGTCAAACAAAAGAAAGGAGCAAATATCTCAAGCAATCAACGTGGATATCCATTTTGCCTAATGACAAACAAATCCTCAGCATCATCGAAATATTATTATCATATCAAGCCAATAATTAATTATAACGTGTAATTAATAATTATCTATCTGTAATTTTTTTTATTTAACGTGACATTTTATTATTAATTCGGTAGATTAATTTTTCATCAACTCAGGCGGTCTATCATGAGCATGGTCGTGTTAGAAAAACCATAGTTTTGATGTGTCCCTTTGTCTTGTGCTCTCTCTTTATCACAATCTCATGCTCTTGGTATTTTAAAAGTTTGGTAGATTATGGACGGGCATACGAAATTTGCGTACTCCATGTCTGCCTTGCAAGAAAGTTACATGGACTCCTTTTTTATTTTTTCGAAATTCAAACTTACAATTATTTATAATTTTGGAAATGATTTCAATATTGATGACCAATTGAATTCCTTTTTAGTAAAGATTTTAATTTTATAATAATAGAACTTTAAGAGAGAAAGAAAGAAGAATTCAACACCTTGAATGATGAACAATCAATATTTCTATTTTGACATGAAATTCATTTATGCTAATATTACTTTCTAATAGTTTGAAAATTCAATACATTTAATGCAAATTTTGATTAATCAAACCGAATAAATTTTGAATACGTACCAAAAGAACAAACAATTAGCCTCGTTTCCCTTATTTGCTTACAATAGGATCAATTCTAAGTAGGATTTTTTCAAACACTAATAATCCATACTTTAATTTTTTTCAACATCTTATGAACTTATTATTATTATACAGCCATCACGTTTTAATAGTTATTCAAAAAAAAAAAACTCAAAAAACGAATCTAAATTATTTGACAAAAATAAGAATCTATTATTAATATATTCTTCTTTCCACGTTGCTAAACATGGTAGCATGATAACGAAGCCCATCTATGATATACGTTATCCTCAACTTTGCCTGGCCAGTTAGCTATGTTCCTATACGGTGGGGTTGTTTGTTTGTTTGTTTTTTTTTTTTTTCCTTGTCAAGAACCATCAGCTTTTATTTTGTACTAACCAAATCAATAATTTAGGATTGCTTTTTTTATTTTTAAAAATTATATATATTTTATATTTAAATCTTTTTTTTATTTTTATAAATATTGTAATATATATATATATATATTTTAAATATCATGATAATATATATTTTTAATAAACAAAATTTAAATTATCTTTTTATTATAATTATTTATTTATTATTATACGTTTGCATGACATTTTATTGCTAGTTTCGCGCGTAGGCATTGCTACACAAAGAAGGCCAATTTTTGTTTTTTGTTTTCAGTTTTCATGTGCTTTTATTTAGGATGGTTATGGCCTTATTAAAAATGCGAGTTTTTATAAAATAATTTGATTTTTAAAAAAGAATTGGAAATTTAATATTATAGTAAAAGTATTTAGAGATTTAGGATAGTTAAAAATTCACGGTTAATTTCTAACATACGTGGACCCACATTTTTTTGTGAGAACTGTAATAAAATCGGCATATTACTGAAAAATTATAAGTTGCACTGATGATTAAAATTGATGGTTCAATTGTCGATTTTTAATAATTTCAAAATTTTTAATACGCTTATTATAGTACCATATTGCAATATTTGTTAGAAAACACGCTATTTTTTGAAAATTTCCAAAAAATTGTGAACCTTAAGTTCCCGTTGGATTTTTATTTAGTACCACTACTTTAGTCATCCTAAGCTTATATCTGTTTGTGGAAGACTAAAATTGCAAGATTTTTTACATGGCGATTTGACATTAACAGTACTACATTCGCTCTTAGCTCTATCCTGTTAAGAGTTCCTGTCGATAATATATGTGAGCACATGCATGCCGTTATTTAATTTTGCAAAATTTGGCATTTATGATGTGAAAGATCGATGCATTCTTGTTTTGTTCATTTAATTAGTTTTCTAGAGAAATATGAAAACGATTGACAAATTTGTAAAATAGATTAATTTTTAAATAAGATGGGTGAATCGTACACACGCATATATATATTTGATTTTTTTTTTTAGATTTAATCTCTCTCAATTCAACTTTAAGCGTCGCTCGCTTTTACAACATGTTTTTTTGTTTTCCAAAATGCCATCTCTGTTTAACTTTATGTATCGCTTTTTCTATATCTATATATATATATATATATATATATATATATATATATATATATATATATATATTATCACTGTTTAGTTTTGATACTTAAAATGTATTATTTTATTTTATTTAAATTTGAAGAAAAATTAATATAAATAGTTGATAAATTTGTAAAATAAAGGCTTGGAATAATATCTCATAAATAAATCAATAAATTGCAAGAACACATACTATCTTTGAAGTTTCTAAGAAGGAGATAAGCACTAATGGTAGAGTATTGGTTGTGATTGTGATAATTAGAATCACGAGTTAGTTGTCTGAAAAGCAAAGATGCTGATTACAGCCACAATAAAAGAGCCCTCTATCCTATATTTTAATTGGCTTAATTAATTAATCATTTTTAATTACAGATGTTAATGATACAATGCATACATATGGGGTTCTTCTTCCAGGAAAAAGGCAATTAAAATTTCTACGGACAAGGAGACTGAAGTTTAATCCTTAACTTATCATTCCTAAATTTGATTGATTGTTGGTCCATTAATTAATTTATTAGTCACCCTAGATATAATTAGGGTTTAAAGTAAACAAGTCCACTTGCTTTGATTTCTATGATGACCCTCTTTTTTTTTTTTTTGTACTGATAATTGCCTAAGTCAAGATTTGCATCAAGCTAAAAGAGACACCTTTTCTCTTGTTAAAGCATGCGCAAAATATAAATCCCTAAATGGGATTTTTTTATTTTTTTATGACAACTCAAATAATCTATATATATATAGTTGTGACAATAAAATCTATTTACAACAATAATTTATTCCTTCCCATAACATAAATACTGTCCATATGAATTACCATTAAACTTATTAAAAAATGTTATATTATTTCTCATTACTATTCAAACTCCGAATGCGTGTGAGTTTTATACGTTTTTCATGATATGACACGTGGATTTGTAGAGATAATATAATATTTTTAATAAATTTAACAAATAATTTAACACTCGATTAGTTTTAAAAATAATTTATTAAACGGTAATAATCTAAAAAATAATTTAAAGTGTAATATATGAATTTATTTTCTTAAATGGAATGTGTTGCATAATAATTATATGATAAAATATGTGTGTTTTTATTAACAAAAATATTTGGGTTTAAGAATTAAAAAGAGGAAAAGCTATCGGTATTATTCTTAGGCTCATACTAAATAAAACAGAAGGTGAGTGGTTTGATTCTTGTCAAGTATCTTATCTTTTTTTTTTTTTTTTGTTGGAGTGATGCTTTTGGGAAAAATTAAAAATAAAAAAGCCCATATGCTCGGGATATTATGCTGGTGTGAACGCATCATGCGCCGTAAATTATTATTATTTCATAATAATAATAATAGTAATATATCATATGTGACAATTGAATAAAAAAAAAAGATGAAAAATATGGCATCCAACAAGCCCTATCACAAAGGCCAATTATGTTCTTACCATTATTTCCCCTTTTATTGTCTTCATTCTCCACATTTCCTAATCATATGGATAAACATTGCTATGTTCCCTTCTTATCTTTCATTTTTCATAAATCTTCAATAGTTAGTCAATTTTTTTAAATTCACAAACTGATTTTTCCGTAAAAAAATTAATGGTGCTAATTGAGAACAAAATATAGGTTGGATTTAATTTGTTAAACAAATCGACGATCTCAATTATAAAAAAAAGACATCATTTATAGAGTTTTATGATAAAATAAAATTTCAAAATTAAAAAACTGCAACCGCTGACGAAATAAAATCTACGGAACATTTTCATTTAGCAATACTGCATTCCTCACTTTCAAAAGAATAATAATAATAAAAAAATCATATGGTATTATATATATACTAGATAATTTGCATATTACATTTTATTTCTTTTTAAATATATCTCAAAAAAATGAAATTCAACGAGCTTATGATATATGACAATGACATACCCCATATGAGCTGTATTGGGAAATGTCGCAAGCAAATAATTAGATGATAGAATAGAACATTAAATTTCCATTTTCTTTAGTTGGTCGGAGATGGACCGTTATCTTCCCCCTTCAATAAATCCAATAAAAGGAATTATTATTATTATTATAATCATTCGGTATCCAAAATTAATTGTTCTGGCTAATCTAGATTTGCATTAAATAAACTCATAAAAGTGAAAAAGTACTCTTTTCTGAATATTTAAAAATGCTTTTATTTTTTAAGATTCAAATATAAAGATTTTTATTAAAGGAAAAAAAAATCGTGCTATTCCATTTCAAGGGTAATAAAAAGAATTATTTGAATGAGAATAGAAAAACCACAAATAAAGGAAAAGAAAACCAAAATAGGGTCCAATAATTATTGTAAAACGTGGACAATTTAATTTGAATTTTGCACCTTTTAATACGGCCAAATGGAAGTTGCTACGTAAGAACTAGGAACAAAAAATCCTGCAATATTTTCTCATTAACCACCCACTGTTAATTCTCAGATTCTTAAGAAATTCCTTAAATTCTTGCCAAAATTAATAATTTAATTTCTTCAAATTAATTTAAGATTTTTTTAAGCTGTGTCAATATTTTATACAATTTGATTAGTCCAGTCTACTAAACTTGGATGTGGTTCTTATCCAAAATTATTACTCCTGATGACAATATGTATTTTATTCTTAAAATTGTGATTCATGTATAATGTATTTTTCTTAGTGGCAAAATTAAAATTTATAATTAAAGGTGATAAAAATATAAGTCATGTTTAAAAGAAAAAAATTAAGGTTTTCAATGATAAAAAAACTTAAGAAATAATTTTAAAAAATGAGATAAAAACAAAATTTTAATGGGGTAAAATTGTCCATCTAACATGTACTTGTGTGTATATATATATATAATAAATAAATTTTAAAAATTAAGGAGGGTAATTGCCACTGACTTTGCTACGATGGCGAGTTTATATTTTCAATTGAATAAATAAATAAAGAATTTTTAGATTTTGAATTTCCAACATAAAACCACAAAATTATTTTTTAATTTCTATTCATCAATCGGGTATCGCCCGTGGGTAGCCCATCAAACTTAAGTTGGCTAGCTTTGGGCCTTATTTGGATCATTTGCAAAAATAAAAATAAAAAATGACAGTAGGATATATTTGGTGATAGTTCTTATGTAAATTAAGTCAATATTTCCATCTCTGCACCTATTAATTATTTTTAAGTCACGAATATATATTTTTTCAACTAATTTCACGTTTCTAAAATAAAAATAAACTTTTATAAATGACTGTCGTTTGGTATCTGCACCTAACTTAAATAATATATTTATATTTGGCTGAAAGGAAGGCATTGGTATTTGTTAAATATATAATTAGCGGAACAAAATGATAATTAGGCGACAGTGTTTCAACCTTCATAAGTTTCCCATATAAAATTTTTTGTCTGAACGTTGTATTTCATTAAAAAATTATCGATAACTGACAAAAATTACTAATTGATAATAGTTTATTATAAATCATTAGAATAATATTAATTTCTTTGCTTGTTCCGTGCAGCACATTCAGAACACTATAAAAATTTTCAACATTTTTATGCATATTTTGAAGTCCAAAATTTTAAGATTTTATTATTGACTTAATTTTTGAAGTCTTACTTGACGAAATTTTGCAAAGCATTCCATTCCTTAGGTGTATTGTACCAGAAATTCGTCAAAAAATAAATCAAACCAGGATTATGATTTTGCAATTTTCACTTAAGAAAAAAAAAAAAAAGGATTGTTCGATGTACTGTTGAGAAACGTTTGGGCTCGGGCTCACTTTTTTATGAAATTATATTTCTTTGTGGGCTGTGGCCCTTTTATGCAATGCGTATATGTCGTTCATGAAAAAATAAATATCATCTTCAAATCTCTTTAAACTTTTTTTTGGACAAATGTGTAAAAATATCCTTAATATTTATCAAAAATAGTAATTTTATCCCTAATGTTTAATTATGTGCAATATTATCTTTAAAATTATCAAAATAGTATAATTTTGTTACTAAAATAATGAAACCGTTAGCTTGATGTAAAAGTTACGGGTAATATATATCAAAAGAAAAAGAAAAGTATCATTTTTCATGTGAGATGTATAAGATATTTGCAATTAATGGGCTTCGTTAGATGTGGATTGGGCCTAATGTTGGGCTTCTTAAAAGATTAAAAAAAGGAGTTGGGGGTATTTATTATCTGCACGAGCATAGTTACCATTTTAAGGTCCTGAATCAATAAAATTTGGGCAACATGACAGCACCCCGAAAAAAGACAAGATCCAAAGCTTGTGGGACCTTGAGCGAAAGTTCCATAAATTTCATAATTAATTAATTAATATAATATTTCTTTCGTTTTTTATCAATTATTTTTATTAAAATTACAAAATAATAAATAAATTTAAATTATAAATTTAAATTTAATATTAAATTACGTAATTAAGATTAAATTATTAAATTTGATTAATTTTAATTTTATTAAAAAAATAAATTAAATTATATTAAAAATTTAAAATTAACACATAAATAAAATTTAAATTTTATTAAAAATGATAAATAAAAAAAAAAAAAAAATGAAAGGAGTATCGAGCAAGCATATTTGTGTACAAGAAATCCAGTCTGGATATAATTGATTGCTTACTGAAAACACGTAAAAGCGACTTTTCTTAACTAATACTGCTCTTTTTTTTATTATTAAATTGATGCCTCAAATGTCAAGTCTACGTGGCATATGATTTATCAAAAAAGCCAAAAAAGCTTATATTATCTTATGTCATATGATTAAAACCCCACATGCACAACTGGGTCCCACTTTCGCAGTTGTGTTTCCTATTCATAACTTTATATTTATTAATAATTTATCCTTTAATTTCGTACCGATCATTTATGATTAACGAGTTTGCTTAGTAAAAGTAATATATACTTTATACTCCTCTTCACATGAATCATTCATTTAGTTCATGAATGATTGTATAAAACATTTTTTTAAATATAATCACAGTTAGTAACTAGTTCGAATCAAATTAATTCATTATAAAAATAAAATTCTTTCAACATTAATTTTCATTATTTATAAAATTTAAATTATAAACTTTGCTTAAAAAATAAATAATAAATTATTTAAACCAACCAATATTGATAAAAAAAATATATTATTCATCAAAGTTTTTGCAATCAGGATATTATATCTTCTTATAGAATTATTCTTTCCATTCGATTTTATGTGTCACTTTTAAATAAAATTTAAATTTTATTTATCTGTTAATTTTAAAATTTTAATATAATATAATATAATTTATTTTTTTAATTTATTTTTCTTTTTCAATAAAATTAAAACTAATTAAATTTAATAATTTAATTTTAATAATATAATTTAATATTAAATTAAAGTCTATTTATTATTTTTTAATTTTAAAATCAACAATAAAAATGACAGATAAAAAAATAAAGAAAATACGTATTGGGGTAATTATACGTTTGGCAATAGTTTTTGAATAAGACATTTATTAGATAACGTGATTAGGTAAAATGCAATTACCTAATCATCTTAATTTGTCATATTCCATCTAATAATTTGCCACCTTAATTTCTATTTGTTTATTCTTTGCCACCTTTTCACACGTTGAGAGCTAATTAATGGTTTTTGGTTGTGACGAAAACATAAAAATTGAACTTAATTGCATTTGTTTTTACGTGGAATAGTAAGGCAATAAAATCACTATAAATAATAGTACGAAGGAAATGGAAGAATGGAGTAATATTAAATTATTAATTGAAATATTTTGTAAGGAAAGTATGATTCGATGTTGGCGTGGGTTTGGTACAGGTTAGATCTCTCTGTCTGGTGACCAACCACATATATTTTTACAGGTTGTCTTCAGCCCACGTCTGGTCCTACCTAGTCAAGTCAACACCCCTGCTTCCATTTTTTCACTGTTTTTTTCTCTTCCAATTTTTTTTATTTCAATTAATAGCCGGGATTAGGTATAAACACGGTTTCATTTTCAATTATAACAGAAAATAATTAAAAATATAAACATAAATTAAAATCGAACTGAATGAAAATCTAAAAAATTTTGTTAGATAAAACGAATCTGTTTTAAGAAATTTTAATTTTTAAAATTCTCAATAATCAATCAAATCAAACCGATAAACTTAAATTTACAAATTTTACTGATGGAATTAATTAAACTTTAATTTTAATTATAATGATTGAATTTTATTTATTTTACTAATCAAAATTGAATTGAAATTTTGCTTATTTAATTAATAAAAATTAAAATTGAAATGATCTGAACTTGGTTTAAAAAATATTATTAAATAAAATGATTGTATGTGAACCGAATAACAAAATTGAAACAATCGGTTTGATTTTCAATTATAAACTAATCGTGCCAACTCTAACCACTGATATTTTACGCAATCTCGCGTCTGGCCGTATTATAAGTGTCGGTAAAATTAATCTGAAAGCACTAAGGACAAGAAAAAATTCCTATTTTGACCGTATTATAAGTGTCGGTAACTAAGGTCAAGCAGAAGGAGTCAACGGAAGTTTACTGCGTCTCCCGATAAAATTAGTAATAATCGGGGATTATTTGCGATGTATGTGGGACCCAACCAAACTGTTCCTTTCAGTTCCTTCAGTTCTTTGTATTTTGTGCCAAAGCTTTTCCCAACACTACCCGCCTTTGCATTGCTTAACACTTAAACACTCCCCTCATTTTCATTTACCATTTTGCCCTTTCCTCTATTTTTACATTAAAATCTTTTCTTTTATTAGTAATTTTCCTTTTTTGAATAAATACGTGCCACTTGACAATGTAAATATACGTATGCTAAATGTTTATGCACCGAACTAATGTTAAAATAATTTCTCTCTAAAGCTTTTATTTCCAAATAATCAAAGTGTGGAGTATATATAGGGTTGAAAGGGAATTATCGTTCAAATAAAATGAAATGGAAAAATATTTCATCATTTTAATATTTATTTGGTTAATCTTATTTTAAGGTTGCATAAACTTCCAGCTCTTATTGATTTTTATTTTCAAATGATCTTGAAAACGAAAATTAGCACAATTTGTTGAAATTTTTTATTTTTTTAAAAGATAAAAAAACTTATTTATAAATTAAAAACCTCTCAAAAAATATGGTACTGTTCGCAAATATAACGAAAAAATAACGGTAATTAGGGGACCAAATTAAATTTTTTTTTATAAATTTTATTTTTATTCGTTTAATTTTAACCCTTGCATCCCCTTAATATTGATTTGTATTCAATTTATTTATTTTAATATTGATTTTTATCAAATTTATTTACTTAATTTAGAATTCCATATTTGCCCCTAGCTTTTTAGAAATACAATGGCACATATTTAATAAAAGAATGATATTCTTCAAGTGTAATACATAAATTAAAACCTTAACAATGATCAGGATGAGTATTATCGTTTTGTAACTAGTATTTTCTAAATAAGTCATTTAAAATTCAATTATCAAATTACTATACTGATTTTTAAGATAATAAATTAATTAATTGTTTTAAAACAAAAATAACAAATAAAAGAATAAATAGTACAACAAAAGGCAGAGGGTCACATGTAGGGGTGTGCAGAACCGAATCAAAATCGAAAACCGAACCAAATTGGTTGTGGTCTGTTCGGTTTGGTTTCATCGGTTTTCGGTTTGTTCGGTTCAGAACCGAAAAAAATTCGGTTTTATCAGTTCGATTCGGTTTTTAAAATTAGAAAACAGAAGAAATCGAACCGACCGAACTTCCATCAAAACTCACCGTTTTGCATAGTGTATTTGTTGGATTTATGGGCCTATTTAGGTTAAAAACAAAAAAAAGGAAGCCCAAATATGGCCAGAACCGGAAGAACCGAACCAAACCGACCGAAATTATTTCGGTCCATTCGGTTCTCGGTTCTATATACTTCAGTTTCGGTTCGGTTCCTAAAATTCCTGAAGTTCGGTTTTTGGTTTGATCGGTTCGGTCCAAAACCGAACCGAACCGACCAAATGCTCACCCCTAGTCACATGAAAAAATGTGATTAAATATCTAATAGGCAATAGGAGAGCAGAGGGCTCTTTCAGTAAACTCTCAAAGTTGCTTTTGCCTTTTACAGTAAACTAAACATCTGTTTACACATGGTTATTAAAACCGGACCGGGCGGTCTAACCGGTTTAACCGCGAACCATCGGCTGGTTCTATGGGTGAAAACCGGAATATACTGTTTCAAACTGCAAAAAACCGGGATAAAACTGGAGAAAACCGGATTAAATGATAAAAAACCGGTTTTATTTTAGAAAAACCAACTTTTTGTCCAAAATATTCATACAATATTATTTTTTCTGGAAAAAATAAAATAAAATTATAAATACAAAATAATTAAATTTCAAACAATTTAATGAATTTTTTATGAATAAAATAAAATATATAATTTATATTTGAAGAATTTCTTTAAAAATTAACAATTTTTTACTATATTTATTTTAAATTTTTGTTATAAATATTAAATGACTTGAAAATATAGTCTTATTATTAATGTTTGATGATAAATATATTTTTCTAAACTATTTTTAATTTTTTTATATAGTGATATTTTCATAATATTTATATAAAACTTAAAAAATAATATATTTTTTAAAAAATAAAAAAAATTCATATATTTTTTAAAAAATAAAAAAAATTCAGTTAAATTCTAACGAACCGATTAAATTATAAACCCTTGAACTCTTCGATTTTTTATCCAATCCGGTTTTAATAACACCACAAAATAAAAAATAATATTAGATGAAAAATAAAGAAAAGAAAGAACTGCTCTGTTACCACATACGAGCAGGCCCCGATTCCCTTCCCCCCTCCTTCTGCTCAGGTCCCTCACAGACCCATCTTATAAAACCCGCCATTTTTATTTTCTGAGAGTTTTTTTCCTTTTCTTTTTCTTGTCTCTTTGGATTCTTGATTTTGTTAGTTCTGTATTTATCATTTTACTTTTCCCTTACCAAACAGGAATACTGAAAAAGATATATACTTTAGTGGAGATCCCACTTGGCTTCTTGATCATTTATTTGGTACCAAACTCAACCCATGTTTTCTTCTACTGTTTTCTGCTGAAGTTCTCTGTTTTTCTTCACTAAATTTAGTTTATTTATCATTAAATTAATGTTCTTTCAGTCCTTTTCTTTCATATTTAGCTTAAAATTCTTTTCATCAAGATCAAATCTTGAGTCCTTTCTTTAGTTTATTTCAAGTTTCTTCCTCAATTTCAAGTCTTGAATCCTATTGGTAGCTATTGGCAATGAATTGCTCTGTTCTTCTCGTATGCTTTCTTTCTTTTCAAATCCTGTGCATACACTCATATTCTTCACAACCCATGAATTGTACGGACACCACACGCCTATGCACATCGTTTCTGGCCTTTAAACCACCAGAAAAATACACTCTACCAGTGATCCAAAGCATGTTTGACGTGTTACCTCAAGACGTGACAGTAGAAGGCAATGATCATGGCTACATATTCATTAAGAAGAACTGCTCTTGCTTAACCACACCCAAAGTTTATGCTACTAATACTACTTATACAATGAAATCGAGTGATGGTTATGTTTATGACATTGTGATCAACGCTTATGATGGGCTTGCTTTCCTGCCCAATACTACAAGACAAGCCAGGGTTGGTGCAGTGATTTCATTGAGGTTGTTTTGCGGGTGTTCAAATGGATTGTGGAATTACTTGATGAGTTATGTGATGGGGGAAGAAGACACTGTGGAGTCGTTGTCAAGTAGATTTGGGGTTAGTATGGACAGTATTGAGGCAGTAAATGGAATAGGGAATCCTGATAATGTTACTGTTGGTGCTTTATATTATGTTCCCTTGAATTCAGGTTAGCCTTGTTTTGCAATTTTAAATCTCTCTCTCTTTCTCTCTTTTAATTATTTTTTATTTTTTTTTCATTCTTGATATGTCATATCAATTGGTTTTTTGGTATGCAATTTCGTTATGAAAAATGTAGAGATCAGTTTTTATTAGGCGAAGTTAATTGAGTGGTTATTTTACTGTAATTTTTTGGGATTGTTGTAGGTTATACTTTAATTGTTGAAGATGTCTCCTTGTGTGAAATGGATTAGAAATTTTGGTTAAAGATGAAGAAAAGCTGATTACTGAGTTTAATCTTTTGTACTTGTGAAGTTCGAAAATGTGATTTGGAAAATTTGAGATTGTTTGAGAAGTAAAAATGTGGTTGTCTGAATGTGCCTGTGGGCTATATGCAGTAATAGCAGCTTCTGAATCGGTAACTTTGTTTTCGAGGAAAGCAGAATAGTTTAATTCTTGAAATATTATTTGAATAATGATCTCTGTAACAAGATATTTGTTTTTTGCTCTGAACATCTAATGGTAACATTTCATCAGGGGAGTGATGTAGTGCACTAACACAAATGTCTGTTTACATATCTATCGATGCTGTAGCTGTTTGGAAGCAAATGGCATGTGAGCTGTTTCTGAGATGAGGATTAACGTTGGGAATGCCAGTGAAACCAATATTAAAGTTCTGTTGCAAGTAGAGATATTAAAAAAATGATTGGACTTGGTTAGAATAGATAGCTGGCTAAACAGAGCTAGGTGAATGATCAGTAAGTGGTGGAGGTCTGAAGCATTTTCTTGTGCCAAATTTAAGCTTTTGATTTTGCAAGAGTTTGTCAAGGTGCATATGTGAATCAGCTTTGAGTTTGAGCCACCTTTAATTTGCAATCAAAATTTTCATAATGGATTATGCAAGTGCAATGCATATAGGAAGGGGAGCATTTTACTTATTTTGTTTGAATGCTTGGAGTTTGTGTACTGCAATCTCTTGGCCTTGCATTCTGATAATGAAATTGTTACTACAAAATTTCAACTTATAAAGTGTTGATGGATTCATATGTTGCATGCACTAAAGTTGTGTGATGCTTAAGAGCTGATATTTAATTATGAAGATTAAAAGGAAAGAGCTTGTAGTGCATTTATGTTTTGTAAAGGAAGTTTTACTACTCAATTAGCTTATAACAAATTTAATTCGTTATGGTATTTTCGCGTTGTATATACTGTCCTGCACTTTGGAGTCAGATGAATTTTCTATTTATTTCCTGTAAATGTACAAATATCCATTATTTGGCAGCTATTAATTATAAATTTCTTCTCCTCTTATTCTTCTTTTACCCAGTTCCTGGTGAGCCATATCCTGTGCTGAACGATATTTCTCCTAGTCCCACCCCTGTTCCTGAACCTTCTCTTGAGAGTTTCTCAGGTAAGGCTTTGTATATGTGTATATCTTTTTAGACGAGAACTCTACAGATCTATATAAGTGTTTGGACAAACCCACACTCAGGTCGAGCTTTAATTTAGTTCCGTGTTTATTGGTTCTACGAAGACAGTGACAAGTTTAAGGCTGGTGGTTTCAAAAGCAAAATCATGAATGTAACTGGAATATGTTAAATAGTAGCAAAATTATGACAAGTGACTTGATACAACGCTACACATGGATATTTTAAGAAGGCAGTTAACTGCACAAAAAGCCAATCAAGAAAGAAGGCTGAATACCTTAATTCTTGTCCCTATTGGCTATGAACAGATAATCAGCATTAACTTGCATGTCTCAATGCTTTATTTTTCCCCATTTATGTTGACTTATGCATATGATGAAGCAATGCTAGACTCATGTAAATAATATTGAAATATCAGTTCAAATTCTATGAATGTGTCATGTCTATGTTCTTCTGCAATCTTGCTTTTAGCATGTCATATAATGATCAGGATTCTTTATGTTTGCAGCAAATCAAGAGAAGCATAAAGGGCGGGTGCCATATGTATGGATTGTAGGGAGTCTTGGGATTGGTATTGCACTGATTGTATTTTGTATAGTCTTCTGTGTATGCTTGAAATCCTCTATCTGCTTTTCTAGAGCTCATGAGGATCATGCTAAGGATTCTGATGGCAAGACTTCTTATAAGTTTCATATTCTTCGCAAGACAAGTTTCTGTTGTGGTTCAGGAAGGTATGTCTCTGGTAAATCTGGAGACTGGAAGCAAACAAATGGCGAGACTAGCAGCCACCACATAGCTATTCCTAAAGGTTGTAGGAAACTATTTTATGAGATTCTGGAATGGCATTAGTTTGATAAACAATAGTAGGAGTATACATGGTCTGGTTAAGTTATTCAACAAAGTATGCAGCCAACCAGAAGAATTACAATCTATGAATTTTCCAAACTAAAGCTGAGTTATTTTAATTAAAAATCCAAACTGAACCGAACTGAGATGATACAATTTTTGTTACTGTTTGAGACATTCTTCTTCTTTCCCTTTATTTAATTTTAAATAGTAGAATGCCTAGAATTTTAATTTTAATTTTAATTTTCTTACCTGAAGATGAAAAGGGTTTTGTTGTGAATGATATTTGATATTTTGGCCTTTTCTTTTTATTGAGAAAAATATTATTTTTGTTGTATTTTAATATTCCTCTATTATTATATTGAGTTTCTTCAAGTCCTAACAAATAAAAAATTTAATACATACATTAGAAACAAATGCCTAATATTTTCATACAAAACATTTTTATTTTTTTAATAAAGCAGAACCAAATTTTCTGATTTAGTTTAACTTAATCTGATTTGGCTTTTTGGATTGTATTATGAACACTTCTAAAAATCAGTATTAAGCATTCCCTTTTCAAGTTTTGGGCGTTATTTCCCTGCAAATTTTATGGTTCAAACATCTGACCTTATAGTCTTATTTGCAGTTCTAGAAACTGATATGCTTGATATGGAGAAGCCTGTGGTTTTCACATATGAAGAAATTATTTTTGCAACTGATGGATTTTCTGATTCAAGTCTTATTGGGCATGGAACATATGGTTCTGTATATTATGGGCACCTTCGTGATCAGGTGCCATGCTGTGTCCTTTTATTAGGTATAATACTTTCTGATATTGCTTAAAGAATAATACTGATGATGTCATTCCTCTCAGGAAGTTGCTATTAAACGAATGACTGCCACCAAAACTAAAGAATTTATGGCAGAGATGAAAATCTTGTGCAAGGTTCACCATTCAAATCTGGTAATGCTCTTTGTAATGTGGAGGTCATTGATGCTTTTAGATTTCGAATCTGTTGCTTTAAGGAGTTTGGAGCTTTGACTCTGATATTTGTTTAATTTTGTCAAGGTAGAGTTGATTGGCTATGCGGCTAGTGATGAGGAGCTGTTTCTAATTTATGAATATGCCCAGAAGGGTTCACTTAAAAGCCATTTACATGATCCTCAGAATAAGGGTGAGCTACTTACTCATGTTCTGTTTATAGTTAAGTCTTTTCAGTTGCTCTAAGAATATCTTGAACATGTCCAGTATGAGTTTTACTAATAGCTGGTAGAGTTATAGACAAGCACACCTTATGGCAGAGACAGAAATTTGATAAAAAAGAAACTTAAATGTTGGCCTTGGATGCAGATACAAAGTGGTTGACTGAAAGAGAATCAATATGATTTTAGTTTGTTTCTAGAGATAATATTTCAAGGTAGTTGTTGGTGATTAGTTGGTGTGACAAAAAATAAAGTGACCTTGCTGTGTAAAAAGAAAGAGAGAAAAAATTCAAAATAGCTCTGTTGTAGCATGACGACTTATCGTGCAGATACTAGCAAATTCCAAGTCTTCTTTAATATTTCAACTAGTGGCATGTATTTGGCTGAGTAGTCATCGAATATGGTTTATGCATCCATGACATGCATCATGTATTTCAACAAGTGGCATGTATTTATTTGACTGAGTAGTCACTGAATATTGTTTATGCACACATGACATGTTTCCTGTTATGATATCCCAATTTTGCTTGCTTGAAGGTCATACACCACTATCATGGAACTTAAGGGTCCAGATAACACTTGATACGGCTAGAGGTTTGGAATACATCCATGAGCACACTAAAATGCACTATGTCCACCGAGATATCAAGACAAGCAATATTTTGCTAGATGGTTCCTTCAGGGCTAAGGTAAAGGTTTAACATATCAGATTGATGCCTTCCTGTAACTTCAATATATAGGGTTCATATCACAGAATGTATTGCATTTAGATCTCAGATTTCGGATTGGCAAAGCTTGTTGGTAAAAGAGGTGATGGAGAAACTACAGCAACAAAAGTTGTTGGTACATTTGGTTACCTGGCTCCAGAGTAAGCACATACAGTTTTAATCATGTATTATTTTCCTGTTAAGTCCTTCAATCAGTCTTAACTTTTACTATTGATTCGTTGCAGATATTTGAGTGATGGTCTTGCCACAGCCAAAAGTGATGTCTATGCATTTGGTGTTGTTCTCTTTGAGATTATATCTGGTAGAGAAGCCATAATACAAACTGACGGTTCAGCAACAAAAAACCCTGAAAGGCGTTCATTAGCATCCATTGTAAGTTTTGCCATTCACAAGTATTATAAGCATCCACAAAAACCATGAATCAGATATTAAATTAAAAGCTGTTTTTAACACAAATATTGATAATTTAGACTGTGCATGGTCTGTGAAGGTTGTAGATATAAAACTCTCTCTAACAAAGTTACTGAAAGGTCCCCGACATTATGGCCAAAGAATAATATTTGGTTTTATTTGTGTGTGTACTTTCATGTGCCATAGTTTGCATTAGTGTTCTTAGCATCTAAAATAGTTTAGAGAGTCCATGTTTTGCTTCAAACATTACTTTTGGAGACGAATTATGATTTATTTGCTGATGCATGAGTACAACATGTTCTCTTTAATTTTCTGAAAAAATGAAAACTGTACAGATTCATTCTCAGTAGTTATTGGTCAAATAATTTTGCTGAAGATCAGTGTAAGAATTGTAGATTAAGATGAATTTTTGAGTCAGCAGTGCAGATTGAGAAGGTAAGGTTGAATATGGAAGCAGGAAGATAATTTTTGGAGATTAGTTGTTCATTCTCATTTTGTGACTCTTAGATTTGTGAAAATTAATTGTACTTTCTCTTAATGATTAATCTGTCCCTCTTCAATAACTATTTCATGTTGCAAATATCACGTCATCAGGTGATTGTTTCACTGGGTAAAGCATCAATATATTTTGTTACTCTCCTGAAAGCGCTGCCCTAATTCATGCTTGAACATTCAGATGCTAGCAGCTCTTAGGAACTCACCGGACTCCGTGAGCATGTCAAGCTTGAAAGATCACATTGATCCTAATATGATGGATCTATATCCACATGATTGTGTATTCAAGGTAACTTTGGTAACCTTTGCTCATGTGACAATTATCAATAGAGACTAAATGATCTTTCTTTGTCTTGGCAACTAGAGTGTACATCTGCACCTGTGCTCAATTTTTTACGTTCATTCACCAAGTAACTTAGGATGGTTAATAGAGAGGACATAAAAGGCTAAAGGCCCTTGTACTCTTGAAATCGTATTGAAAATACCAGTTAATCTAGATAAGGAGGTTGCTGTGTATTTTTTTTTTTTTTTACAAAAAGAGAATTAGAATAGCAGGTTGATTTATGTTGTAAACAATATGTATCTTTGTGGCATCGTTGATGGTTCATGCGACCTAGTGTCATTTTATATGTTAATTTTAATTGTGGCGAAAATGTTCTTTACTGGATGAAATGGGGATCTTTATTTTGTAGTGAGGGTTACGTGATTTCATGAATCTTCTTTCTTGGTGAATGTTATCATGCAGATGGCTATGCTTGCAAAACAATGCGTGGATGAGGATCCCATCCTACGGCCTGACATGAAGCAAGTTGTGATTTCGCTGTCACATATCCTCTTATCCTCCATTGAATGGGAAGCAACTCTTGCAGGAAATAGCCAAGTATTCAGTGGCTTAGTCCAAGGAAGATAAAAAAATTGAAACAAGCTCCTTTTCAATTCCCGTACACACCATTTCTCCCTACTTTAGCGCCCACGATCTTTGTAGTTAAGCATGCAGAGTAACTTTTTTAAAGCAGTAATATGGCACCTGTCACAGGATATGATCTCTCATTTTCCCAGCTATTGATTTTGTATACATGGAAATTTTGTTGTAATGTAAAATTCAGTGATATAGCTACTAGGTAAAGGGTTTGATTGGGATTGCTGGACGAGAGCTTTGAGTATATTGCAATAGCATATGTTGGTCTTTTTATCCATTTCATATCAGTTTATGATTTCGAGACATTTTTGTTTGGGGGATATGGAGTTGTAACTTTATGGCACTGGACGGTGCCTTGTGAATACAGATGGAATTGTATGTATGCCAACCATGGAAGTTTATTATTGGAAAGGCCTAACAAAAGGACTTGTATTTGGCAAGCAAACCTTAACACAATAACGTCCTAACAGGAAGCTGTGTTTCATATACAGAGGAAACTACATGCAAAGTGAAGCCAGTACACGTCGAGGCGGATCAAAGGATTTGCGGGCACGAAGAACAGCCCAGTTATCTATTAATAGAACATCACCTTTCTGCCAAGGAATGGCAATACTTTCATCTTCAAGAATTTTCAAACAATCATAAATGATTTCTCCTGGTAATGGTGTACCATCCCCAAAAGTTACTGCCTTTACAGGATCATTTCTCTTATCTTCCCATCCCGTATAAGCAGCCACCATGCTATTAAACCAGATCTTCCGACTTCTTGACTTCTCGTATTTATTGCCGGGATTGGTCCCATTATCGTTTTCACTCCATCTTCTAGCCATTCTAACTTCATTCCCAGCTTAGCTGCCCTGTTTAAAACAGAACACATAATCAAGGAAACAGAACACAAAAATGGAAACTTTACATTTAAACAAAACATAAAAACAACAAAGAACGAACCTTTCCTCTGCCACGGCCTTGTCTTTGGTCAAAAAGGTCAATTTCCATCCGCGGCCAATTGGGGATGAAGGATCATCATCTTCACCCAATACTCGATTATATATCAAACCATGTTCCTCCAATTTCTCAACGAATTCAGGGTATTTCTCTTTCATTCTCTCATAAACAATATGGCCAAGTACTAAAGGCGTTTCTCCTCCACTCTTTGGTTCCACTTCGCAGAAGAAGAACAGCTTCGATGGGAACTCAGGAACCTGATTTTTTTTTTCGAGAAACATTCGAAATTTATTAGCAAATATTCGAATTAATAATCAATCACTATTCGTACATAATATTAATAATTGTACCTGGGCCATTTCATGGTGAAAAGGGATTTTCTGGTCAGGTGGGGACTCATTGGCTGTAAAGACACGACCAACAACCTTAGTACGGGGGGCGGCTCCGCCGACATAAGGCAGCTACTCGAAACCGAACGCTTCAACGACGTCGTTCAAATCAGAAGCCGTGTTTATAGGGAAGCCTCTAAAAAGAATAGCTCCTGACTTGTGCAACAGAGAATCGAGGTACAGTTTTTGGGTTTTAATGGAGTCAGCTAGATGAGAAAGAGAAAGAGGAGAAGAAAAGGGAGGATTCGGAGAGATAACAGAAGGGAAAGGAATTGAATTGAAGTGCTCTTGATGTGGAATTTTGATTTCCTTGAAGAGTTCTACCATCGTTGAGTTTCTGAGCTTGAAAAGCGATCAGTTGATCATGTAGAACAGTAGAAGTACATGTGGCTGGAGCGTGGTTTATACGATTAGGGATGATCACGAAACGGAAAATCTCTGTCCCAGGTGGGGACCCATCCCGAATGAGAGGGGGAGTTTCCTAAAAATTCCTCCATGGGGACGAAAACGAAAAAAAAATATTTTTCAACTTAGAATTCAGAACGGAAACGGAAATTGTGATCCCCGTTTCGAAATTTTTCCGTCCCCGAAATTTAATTACAAAATTTAATTATATTTATATAATTTAATTTTAAATTATATTTAATTTTAATTTTATTAATTATTAAAATTTATATTAGTTTGATTTGTAATTAAATTTATATTTTTAATTATTAAATATTATATTTTTGTTATAATTAAATTTTTTTAAAAAATAAAAATATTTTTTAAGTGGGGACAGAAATTCCCGTGAGAACGGGAATGGGAGGAATTTTTTCCCCAAAATACTTTCGATTCTAGTTCCGCCCTTGCGCGAGGCTGTAGGTGGGGAGGCACTCCCTACTTCTGTTTCGTCCCGCGATCACCCTACAAACGATCATGGTTGTCGCGTTTGGTCCTTAACCTCATTTTTATGGACTCACAACTCACTTCGACAGCAAACACGTCTAGGGTCAGTATTTTGGGTTTTATTGGGCTTGGGCCTTAATGGTGAACTCGGTGGGCCTGGACTGGCCGTTTTGATTGTTTGAGTTAGAAATTAGCACAACATTAAATCGGATAGAGGGGGAGAGAGCGTCTGCTTGCAAATTCAAATTCAGACAGAGAGAAATGGTGAGAAACGAAGCGAAACCGAAATCGGCAAGGAGAGCACTGAAGGATTTATCGAATTATAACAATGTTAGTCGCTCTAATAGCAGTTATGGTGGAGGAAGGTTCTCGAGATCTGTAAATGTGATTAAAAAATCGAACTTGAAGAAGGAAACCGAAAATCAACATATGGTTCCTGCGGTTCAACAGGGAGAAGGCGACAGAGAAGGAAGAGAAGAAGATTATCTCGATCGCCTATTGCTTGTCCAGTCTAATCTCTCCTCTCTCACTCTTCAGGTAATATCTATTTGGTTTAAAGTTTAAAACACTCGATGCTTTGCGATTATGTGATTTTAAAGTGACTCAAACTGAATGTTGAGGTTCGAGGTCAAGTAATCTGTATGCTCTGTAGTTTTTGTTTGTATTCCTTAGCTGTTTCACAATTAGATTGCATAGTAGGTAGGTTGGTTCTTTTATTTCCAGTTTAAATTGGAAGGCTCTTTGACTCTTTGTTTGATTGGACTGGAATTGCCTTAATCGATTACTTTTGTGGAGGTTAAGTTCCTTATCATCTTTGTAGGTGGTTAGAAATCAATTAGAGGAAAAGGAATCACATTTATGCTTGCATGAACTTGAAGTCTCCTTGTTCTTTTATTATCTGTTCTCATTGTTTAAGCCTTCATGTGATGTATGTAATTGAATACAATCCGGTCTATTCTTGAGATAATAAGAAAAGACTGGATCAAAAACCTAAGGTAAAACATCAATCTTGAATTGACCTATCTTTAGCATAGGGCAATCCAGGGAAGTTGGACACTAAAGAACTGTAATGTTCCGCAAATACTGATGTAAATTATTGGCAAATGCTCTATCAACCAACCCTTTCTGCCTGTAAGAATTCAGTTAAATTGGCCGTTTGTCCTTGTTCTGAAAATGAGCATGAGATTTGTGCGAATGAAAAAGCTCTTTTCCTTAAGAGACAGCTAAATTTAAGATTGCAGCATGCACAATCATTTTATCTATTGACAGATAGATGAACTTGTTGCCCAAGCATTTAAAATGAAGGCCACAAGCAAACAAGGGAGAAGAGAAATAGAACGCTTTTCTCATTTCTTGTCGGATATACTTTCGTCTTTAAAGGTTAGTTTTGTCAGTTTTCAGTTTTACCTTGCATTGACATTATTGAATAAGTGATGGTAGAATCAAGTCTGATGATTGCAGCCGTGGGCTCCCAGACTTCAAGAAGCCCTGTCCAACCCATCTGCTGAAAGTGAGAATCAGTTGGGGCGGAGATTGGCAGATGACACTTTTTCTGCCATAAATGAAGATGAAAAATTTGAGATTCAAAGTCCAGAACAGTCCACGATGAACTCATTGATCTCTCCCTCTCCCCTTGTTTCCTGGCGAGCTGAGTGTAATACTGAGAGAGGTAGACAGCTCTTTCTGCTTACACCTCTTCCTATGTCGAAAACATTGTCATCCAAATGTCAGGACTTGCCCAAATCAGTAGCTGAAAGGATTGCTTCAGACCCTGCTGTTGAGATACCAACATTTCTCACAGTTTCTTGTGATTTAAATGATGATCTGCTTGAAGGTATTTCTATAAAACCAACCCCGTTCAAGGCTTCAAATTTGGTTGAGTTGAAAGCAAAAAC
This sequence comes from Excoecaria agallocha, assembly GCA_037975025.1. NCBI lineage: Eukaryota > Viridiplantae > Streptophyta > Magnoliopsida > Malpighiales > Euphorbiaceae > Excoecaria > Excoecaria agallocha. The sequence continues at coordinate 2,844,122 of CM075812.1, forward strand.
CACCCGAGATTCTGAATCTATTTCACCTCCAGTCTTCTCCAAAAGTGATCACTCTGCTCTTGTTATGACTCCAAGTGTAAAGATGTCTCCTCCAAAATCTTGTGTGTTGCTTGAACCCATTTCCGAAACCTCTCATAAAGGCAAGGCTATATATCGTAAGTGCACCCCATTTCCCATTGGAATTCATTCACAGATTCCTGAACCCTCCTCTGAAAGTGAAGATTCGGAGGATCTGGCTTTGAAGTATCCAGAGCTCTTGGGGATACAACAGGCCTGCAAATCTAGGATGGGAAAGCCAGACTTTCAGGCATCTCCTTATTGGTCTTTTTCACCCCCTAAAACCTGTGTTCTGTTACAGCCACCTGATGATAAACCACTTGACAGTTTGGCTAATGATAATCAGGAAAAAGATTTGATCCTATCAAAAAATTGTAATGATCAAGGCCAAGAATGCAATGGTCAAGGTGATTGTCATCAAATCAATAAATCATTGAACAAAGGTATTTAGTCTCTTCCTATGGACAAACTTTTTCATTAGTCAAATAATACGTTTGACAGCATTCTGACAGAAAATCCTTATTTTTTTTAAAACAGAAAATTTAGCTGGCAACTTAACGCTAGTAGAAAGCACCCCTATATGGAAAGAACCTGAAAGCACAGCGAGGATATGGAAGCAACCGGGTGAGAATACTCTGAAGAAGGAACTGTGGACAAAATTTGAAGCAGCTTCTACTTTTGGGATTCGTTTTAATGCATCTGGATTGCAAAGAACTGCACAGAAAGGATTTCTTGACTTGCTCGATGAAGTTTCTTTTGATGGGGAATCTACAGAAGCTGATGGTTTAAGATGACAAACATTCTTCTTGATGTTTGCAGATTTTGATCAGCATGTTTTGTTGTATGGTATTCCACAATATGCTTGGCAATTTTTTCTTCTTGTATTTCTACCAATGTAATGCCAAGTTATATTGTGCAGGACATTTTTTATGCCTAGGTCATGAAATCATGTTCTTTCTAGCCTATGTTGCTCCTTTCTCTCATTATATTTGAAAAAAAATTAAATCTTTAGGTCCCATAAAGATATCTATTGAATTCCTAATTTTCTACAGTACCTTATCTGATTTTTAAATTTTAAATTGAGCACATAGTAATCTAAAATTCATTTCAATAAAAAAAGTGATCATTTAAAAATTCAATATTTATACGTTAAAAATAGTAATTTGATTATTTTTCTTTTCATTTAACCTCAATAGTCAATATATGCTTAAAAAAAAGTTGGGGACTCAGTAAAACTTCATTAGCATATATACATAGTTATTAAGCTGTTAATAAAATGTAATTTATCAAAATGCAAAAATAAATAAAAAAGCAAGAATTATCCTCTACTCCAACTATTTATCTAAACAAATGGAGAAAAGTGTAATAAGAAACGGGAAAAATGCAGAAATAACAAAAATATTGGGGGTTAATTTCTAAAATACACCAGTTCCGTATAAGCCCGCGTTCTGTCAGCTTTTAACTTCATCAACAGCCCTTTAATGGTTAAACCCCTCATCAACCCTGTTGAACTCCTAAAACCCTAAATTCTGTGACTTCATATAGGATGGCAGAAACGAGTCAGCTGATTCAGCATATCGAATCGTACGTTGACTTGTCCCGGTCCCCGACTCAGCAGGTTTAAGGCTAACCCTCTTATTCGCAGCATTTTCTTAATTTCCAATTCTAATTAGCTTTGTCAGTAGCTTAATCAGTTTTGAATATAGTTATTTTTGAACCATAATCCATTAATTATTTGTCAATCTGAGAAAATGTTACGGTAATTTTTTTTTTTAATATTGATTGATGGCTCCTATATAAATAACAAGGAGTTCTTTAATATGTTTAGTAATTGAAAATGCAATTCTACTACGTCATCTAATTTACTAAAGTAAAAATTATGATAGCTGACAGCTTCTGTATATGCTTTGTGCCTCTATGCGTGTTTGATAAAGTATTTTCCTATTTCTTGGACTTGTTATAGTTTACAGTTAATTTGGGTTTCAAATGCAGGCTGCAAGTTTGGATGCAATTGTTTTCCTCTTGAAGGAGAATGCTGTAACTATAGGATCATTGGTATTATTTGCTACTTTCTATGAATTTTTGCTTATAAATTCTACCAGTCCACAAAATTTTACTGTACTCATTTTTAAAACTAGGTTAAGGAAATGGAGATGCATTTGACAACTACAGATGACATACTACGTGCAAGAGGTACCTTTTCTTACCTTGAAACATGTCGTTTGGAATTTGACTGGTAATGCAAATTAATTAAAATGAGAGTCTTAAGGGCAGCAATTCTTCTTGTTGTCACTATAATTGCTAGCAAGCAGTTACAAGTCTATAGCACCTCAATTTTAGAACACGGTGACTTTCTGAACCATTTTTATCACGGGTAGTATTTTAACTGATAGTCCAATGTCATCTTAAGTTTCTTTTTAAATGATTGGAAAATAAAGAATCATTCTAATAACCTCTTCCAATGGTTTTTTAGGCATTCTTCTTCTTGGAGAATCTCTGATGCGTCTTTCATCAAAGCCACTAGAGAACACAACTATGCATAGCTTGATAACATTCTTCACAGAGCGGCTGGTGAGCTTGGCTTTCTTACTTAGCAACATAATCTACTTGGGAAGGCTGTACTATTGAATAATATGTGTTTTCTTATCATGTTCTAGTCTCATGCTCATAAATTATTGCTTTCTTTATTTTTTCATATGCTTATTATTTGAATCTCTTGTAGCAATGTACTTCAGCACAATGTTGAATGTCACATTTGAGTTATGCTTTTTTGTAATTTTTGTCACTAGTGTACAGCAGCATATTGGTTGTGAAATTGTATGTTCAACAAATTGTGGTCAGTCTTAACTACAAATTACTTGAATTGCTCTTGTTTATCTTTTTGTGCTGGTTTTCTCTTGCTCTTGTTTAACTTCTTGCACTGGTTTCCTTGCTGATCCCTGATGCTTACTTTGAAGCCTTTCTTTGAGTAGTTCTGTGGCGTGAATTAATTGTTGCTCTGTGATGTACGTGTGTCTTTATTGAAGAAAGTCTTTCTTTCAGTATGCTTGTTTGGAAGCTGCACGTACTTGTGGTGCAATATAGGATTTCATTATTGATTATTTGCTAGGCAGAAATTTTATAATAGAGGATAGATTTTGTGTAAAAAGAGGTTCAACTTGGTGGATTACCTTCTTCTTCTATTATGCCTATATAATTTAACAAATTTTTTTGAGGGAGCATGTCTTAGTTGCTCGATGTTCACAAAAACCACCAAAACTAATTGGTGTATTAGATGTTCGTTTGTGTACACACACACTCTTTGAGAAAGGTTCAATATGAACTTTTTGGTGTTTAAGGATCAAATTACCTGCTATTTGCATCATTGAAGGCCCTTGTCTTTCTGAAGTCTATAACTCTTGTGTGAACTACGAAGTTTAAACTAACCAAAAAAAAAAGTGTCTGAGGGCTAAAATTTTGGTTCCAGTCCCAACTATCAATGTTAACTATTTCTGAAATAATGTACTTACTTTATTCATAACTTTGAGGAGTCCTGGAAATTTGTCTCTCTTATTTGGAAGATGTTGCTTCAACATTTGCGGGTTATTTAGAAAGAGGTACTTATTGATGCTATAGATGGTTGGCAACCCTTTTCTGACAGGGGATTCAAAACTTGCCAATCTGTAAGTCCTAAGGAGATAATATAACGCTAAATCTGTGTTCGACTTTGTGTTCCTTTTTTTTTTTAACATTTTTTTAGATACGAGATCTACCTTTAGCTTATATTTTAATCTTGGTGGTTTATTAATTATCATTTAATAAACTGCATCAAAATTATATGGATGATATTACACTTAATCAGGCAGATTGGAGAGCTTTGCGTGGTGCAATTGTTGGTTGCTTGGCACTTTTGAGGAGAAAAAGTAGTGGTGTGGTCACTGGCCTTGATGCACAGGGCGTTGCTAAATCATATCTACAGAATTTGCAGGTGCAATCTCTGGCACAACATGACAGAAAGGTATATTTGCCTACACGTGATATCAACACTTACAAAATTAAATTCCTGGTAAAATTTCATCTATTTGATTTGACTCGAAATTCTTCTTGCAGCTATGCTTCGAACTTCTGGAATGCCTCTTAGAAAATTATCCTGGTGATGTTGCTTTGCTGGTAGTACTCTTGTGCTTTGCTTTCCCTCGGTTCATCTTTCAAGTGATTGGCTGCCTATTTATGTATGATTCCTTACATAAATGCAAGCAGAAATTATGTGTATACAAGGAGATGATCAAATGTTGTGCTTTCAACTATGGCTTTGTATGTTTGGAATGTGTGATTTATTTGGGTCTCCCATGGTCTGTAGAACCATTAGGCTGTCCAGGGGAAACTAAACATAATGTGTGGCATAACATGAAAACTCATTTATATTGTTGAAGAATTGATGCTTATATATGTGTAGTTAATGTTAATCCCAAAGTATTGTGGAGCTTTCTTACCAGAGCTATGTATTATTATTGAACCCAGAAGTCCTCTAATATTAATGCGATTGACTTGGAAACCTGAAATGTAGCCTTTCAAAATTCTATAAAGTAGACTAATCACTTGCTAGTTTTCTCCTGTAAAACCTTAGAAATGGATTGCTGCCGTTGTCATTCTACTAATGGAATATCAGGTGCAAACTTGTTGTCATTCTACTAATGGAATATCCGGTGCAAACGTGCTTTATGTGCATTTGAGTTGAGCACCACTGCTCCTTTCCTGTCTCCCAATCTTAATGTGTCTTAATTTCTTAATTGATGTTTTCTTATGTTTCATCTTTGTCCAGATGCTCATTACATTTCTTATTGTGGTTTAGGGTGAGGGCCTTATTTATGGAATTTGTGAAGCTATTGATGGAGAAAAAGATCCTCAATGCCTAATCCTAGCATTTCACATCGTGGAGATGTTGGTGCAACTATTTCCAGATCCTTCTGGTCCACTTTCAAGTTTTGCTGGTGACCTTTTTGCCATTTTGGGTTGTTACTTTCCTATTAATTTTACACATGTAAGCTTAGTGCCTCCCATTCCTTTCAGTACTTGTATTATTTGTACTTGCTTTAGCCTATATTTAACACCTGCCGTGTATTTACTAAAGTACAGTTGAAAAAATGAACTATTATTTAGCTATGATTTTTATGCCTTTGACCTCTCTAGAAATCATTTTAGGGTCTATAAACTATTATAGAAAGAAATCATTTCTAGAGGGTTCAAAGGCCTGTTCATGATCTATAAAGTATGGCATGATTTCTTTCTATGCTAAAATGGATGTTTGCACAAAATCACTGGCTTTTATGCATAGTTGATTTTTAAGGCTATGTTGTTTGTTAGAACCACTTTACTTATTTATCTGTTTATTTCTCATTAGGGGAATGCCAATGTCAGTGTTATCTTCCAGATTTTTAATAACATTAAATGTTTTAGCTTGTTTTGTTTTTCAGTGATAGAAAGTAATTCTCTTCACTTTTAAGTTCTGCTGAAAGCAAGTTCAAAATTTAACTCTTCGGTGGACTTTTTGTGACGAAAAGAAAAAAATAAGAAGTAGGAGAGAGAGAGAGAGAATAGGATGAGCTTATATTCCCATCCGATTTCCCCAATTTTTGTATGAGGTGATGAATTGCCAACAGATAATCATTATTGTAGGACAAAAACTAATGTACATTTTATACTTGAATGCTGATTGAAGTTCAGAATTTGGCTACTTATGAATTGGAATTAAGTATCTAAACTGTTGGAAGATCAATATTTTTGAAACGCTTGACAATTGATTATTGGGGTTTTAATTTTGACTTTGCCCAGCTGCTGTGATTATGGATAGAAGGAAGTCTGCTTGTGATAAAATTAAATTATTAATTTTTATTGTAAATAAAGTTAATATACAAACAAATTTGCAATAGTTTTGAATCTGGATTTAGTCTCTGCAATATCTGGAAAGATTTTGCTAAATGAGACCGTTGTTTGTGGCAAAATTAACATATAGGGAGAGAAAAGAAATCAATGGAGTGGGTGCATTTTGACTATGGGTGTTGACTGAGATTCTTATGGTTCTCCAGATTTAAAATATTGATTAATTGATCCACTCTACTGTCAGAGTGGATCTATTGATTCAAATCTGAGTTTCATATAGCTTTGTAGTTAGGATTTCACGGAAAGTTGGACATGGAAAAGCAAATAGAGCAGTAGGAGTACCACTGAACTTATTTCAGGAGGGTTCAATGTTAGGATTTCAGTCCTGTTTCTTCATTTACTTCAAAGCTGTTATGTTATATTCTCATGCAAGAAACAAATACAAATGCCTGATGCCGTCATACAATGCCGAAAATTGACTTTGTAATGTTTGTTTATATTACGCTGTGTATTCTACGGGTAAAAGACAAAGGAAACTGATTGTTACTTTGAAGTTTTGTGATCATTTTAAATTATGAGCATTGGCATAACTATCAGCTTTATTGTTTATTCTTCTCAATTTCTGATTGTAATTTGATGATTGGCCTTTTGTACTATATTTTTTTGATTGTGCCAAATATAATTGCTTATTTATTTTATTTATTTTTAAAATTTTTCTGAATTGTAACATGGTATTTTATTGATTCAACATATCCTTCTTTCTCTCCTTTTCCAGCCTAAAGCTGAGGATATTGATGTGACAAAGGATGACCTCTCAAGGGCATTAATGGTACGTAATGTAATTTGAAACTTTCTATCTCATAGGAGACTTGTACATGATGGCTGTCATGTATTTTCAACACAATGTAGAGCTTATATAGTTATTATTGTTAAATATTTAATGTCTTTTTTATTTTTTATTTGTTGAGCTGTTTGTAGTGCAATTTACTTATTTTCTTGTGATATGTCAATCATTATTTTCCTTGCCAATTTTGATGGAACGTGTCAATGAGAGAATTGTTTGAAAGAATTTCAGAATTAAAGTTGATCCAAATGTATGAAAAACTAGATTTTGATATTTCTATTCTTCAAAATAGAGAAATATTTTGAACATAAAAGGAACGTATAAATGATGAAGCAAAATCCATAAAGTAGGTCATATCTTGTTGGTGTGGACATACAAAGATAATAGCAAAGCATTGGTCTAGAGCAAGTGATGCTCTAACCATTGCAGATTTGTCATCTAAAATTATTGTAACTGGAGTAGCAGGGAATTAATTCTCAAAGAAATTTCAAGTCCCTCCGCTGGTAGACTCTCATATATCAAATAATTGTTGAGATTCATGCTAAATTCGCATCTTGGAAATGAGTTGTCTACGGAAAATATTTCCTGATAGATTAAATGTTGAACCCTTATAGTGACTATATTTTTCAATTTGTAGTTGAATAGGACAGGAAATTTCAGAAAATAGGTTCAATTACGGCACCACTGGCAATTAATATTTATGCCTGCTGCTGTCTCCTATATAAAGGGGTCTTGTTCTCTCTCGAAGTACCTGCTATTGGCTTAGCTTCACCAATTTTTGGTGGCAGCTGGAACGAGCTATTTGGTACTTGTCGAGTTTTGCCTGCAAGTCCTTTAAAGTGTTTCATCAATTTGATTCATGCAAGTGCATATTTTATAGTGATATAACATGATTCCCGAAAGCCTATTACCGTTTAATTTTAATGCCCCAGTGTTTTATATTTTATATTCTATGTCTATACATGTGGTTTGCAGTATCTACTGAATCCATGTTAGAAGTGTAACCTTCTAATTATTATTTTGGCTTGAAAATTTTTCTTTTCCTGCAGGCTGCATTCTCCTCCACTCCTCTTTTTGAGCCATTTGCCATGCCGTTGCTTCTTGAGAAACTCTCTTCTTCCCTGCCCTCTGCTAAGGTTAGTTTCACTGGGCTCTTGTTAAATTGTAGCAATGTAATTATTACATATGCTGGCCCTCTAAGACAAAGGTGGGTCCCATCTGGATCCCTTAGATAACCAGCACTCTGGTCTTATATAACATCTCCTCTTTTAGCTATCAGTGGTGCCACAGGCATCACTTGTATGTCAGAGAAATGTTACTTTGTAATCTGAAGCAAGTTGAATGGTGATCTCTGTGAACTCTTAGGTGGATTCTTTGAAGTATCTGAACTGTTGCACATTAAAGTTTGGAGCAGAAAGAGTAGCAAAACATGTTGGAGCTATTTGGTCTTCATTGAAAGATGCAATATATAGTTCAGGGGAAGAGCCTATGCAGTCCTTCAATTCTGAGTCACAAGATGATCCAGACTATCAGACTGATGAAATAGCAGCAGAAGCTCTTGCACTACTGGAGAAGCTTATTGTCCAAAACAATGAATTAATGCTGAGTATGATTATCGCTGATGAAGATATTAATATGATTTTCAACACCATCAACAGTTACAAGTGTTACAGTGAGATTTCCTTGGAAAGCAAGCAGAAATTGCATATGGTTGGTCGCATCCTTTATGTTTGTGCAAAAGAATCTCTTTTGTCATGCAATAAAATATTTGAAAGTTTCTTCCTCTGCCTGGTGGAGGTGCTGGAGCTTTCGGTTGAAAACACATCTGGGGCTTACCATTCAAATGGCAATTGCTTAAATGCAAAACAACCTAATTATGGATCTTTATATATGTGCATCAAACTTCTTGAAGCATGCAGAGATTTGGTCTCGAGTTCTGAGAATCTGATAATGAAATGTATATCTGCAAATGAGACATGGTGCTGTTTCCTTCAGGGCTTGTCTACTACTTTAACTAAGATTTTCAGTTCTACTTTGGCAACATGGAGTGATGAGCATGCACCCGGTGTAAATGTGTATCTTGGAGGTAATTACTTTCACGATGAATTACCAAGAACTTTAGAAGCTAACAACCAATTAAGCCAATTATTGACTGTCTCTGCCCCTTTGACATAGCAGCGAAAGAGGTATTCGAGGTTTTAAAGACATGCACATGCATTTCTGTGTTACATCTGAAGTTGCTGTATTCTTATTGGTCAGACAATAAGTACAGCAATTTTGGTGCCTTTTTCTTTGCATACTTAATTATTCAAAATTGCACTTTCATGCTTTATCCACCTCAATAGATCTTCCTAATAAGTCAGTCAGTCAGTCCAGAGTCAGATTATGCTGATTTTTTATCAGTTCCTAACCTAATCTGAAATTATTCTTTTTTCTTTTTTTTTTTTTTCATAATTTGCAACCAAGCCTATAAGGTTATGACTACTAGACTTTTTCTGTGGGTCAGTTCCATATTTGTCAGCTTATCAGGTAGTTGCCACCTGCAATACTGATCTAAAAAGTTAATAATTTTAGGGACACAGGAAAAATGAATCAAATACAATAAAATAAGTATGGTATGAACAGTTAGAGAAAAAACAATATCTTATCAGAGAGCTTCATATAATCAATGTTGTGTATGAAAATTCAAATACCCAGGTGAGTATTTATTTTCTGTTAGGTAAAACATTTCACTGATGGGAAGCATGCAAATTTGAGAAGTAAAGGAAATTTGGATGGTGGAGAATCAATGCTCAAAACTTCAATCAATTTATTAACTCAATAAGAAAAACCAATAGAGGTTGGAAATCAGAAAACAAGAAAGAAAGAACAAGCTTAAGCGTACATCTAAAAATGCTTCAAAATCTACTGACCAAGGTTGGATTAGTATCGGTAATGCATTTGATTCTTTTTCACATGCATGTGTGTTTGGACATCTGCTGGATGTTTAAGTTAATTTTTTGGCAGGTCTCTGTGGCCAAACTGCCACCTAAATGTCTTGCTAATCTCAAGAGGTAGAACATCCATGTATTATTTGTAGGTATTGAGGGCTCTAGGATTAAATTTTTTCACATGATACAAATATTGGCGTGCTACAGTTTCTGGATATATAATGTGAGGAACAAAAATGAAATAAATATATTTTTTGCATATTATTCTTCATGTTACAGGCTTTTTGTTTAACATTTCATTTTCACATTTCCTTCTATTAATTTATATTTTGACAATTAGACAAATTTACAAGAATCAAACAATGGGATTTTAATTATTTTGCTTTTAATTTTGGAATTGACATACAGTGAAGGGCTTGCAGATTCTGGCAACTTTTCCTGGAGGCTATATGCTTATACCAAAGTTGACATTTGACAATATTCTGATGACATTTGTATCTACTATAACTATGGATTTCAACAAGACATTGTTATGGAAACAGGCTTTGAAGGCGCTAGTACATATTGGCTCATTTGTTCATGAGTCAATGAATTATATTGATATTGTTGTTGACAAGATGATCTTGTTTGCATCTTCTGCTGATTTTAGTATGCCATGGCCACTCAAAGTGACAGCCATTTCTTGCATAGGAAGAAGTGGAAAAGCATATATGCTGAAAATTATTCGAGGATTGGAAGAAGCTATACTTGCCAATCTACCTGAGTTTTATGTACGTGTATCTCCTCAGTAATCTGGCCTGTAACCTGTTTATTTTATAACTGCTCAAGGACCAAATTTAAGGATTTTTCTGCTGATCCTTCAATTTTTCCAACATTCTTTGCATGTGCTATGATGTCCATGGCTCAAAGTTGTTGGAAAATTGAGGACAATTTTGTCAATGCCTGTGCTTGGGTATAGTTTTTCTTCCCCTTCCCTAAAATATCTATTTTTCTCTTGCATAGGTTCAAGGAAATCTGAAGTCAGCAAGTATTGTACTTCAGCTTTTGGATTGTTATTCTGCCGAGCTGCTTCCATGGTATTCATCTACCTTCAGTGTTCCTCTTTCTTTTCAGCTCATGTGTTTCAGTTAAGTTTGATATGGTCCAAGTTGTCAAGATCTATGCATTGTGATGCCATTTTTCCCTGCTGCTTTGTGTCTACTAGTTTTCAAATTCCACACAGTGCAGAAGGCTTGTTCAAAAACAAAAGACAAGATGTCATTCCAAATATTGTTATATAAGTGATTCATCTCATTTTTGTATGCATCAAAAGGTACTCTTTGCAAGGAGGTTGAGAGATGCAATCATGCTCTGTCTTTGTACTTTTTTAGAAGTCTCTGGTCTATATCTAAGTCTCTTTATGTAAGTTTGGCAGCAGAATGTGATTAGACTGTGCTATTCTTGTTCTTTCAATTATTTAAAATGAAATGTTTTCCTTTTCTGGAGTTAGACATGTGTGTCTTAAATCTTGCTGTGATATGGACTCTTGGACTGGCAGTTAGGTATTGCCACCTTCTGCAGTCTAAACTCTTTGTGTTCTTTTTTTTTTTTTTTTCGTGGAAATTTTAGACAAAGCATGAAGGAAATATCAGTTTTTTTTAGGGGCAATAATTTTTCTGTTCCATTTCTATAGTCTTTCCTGTTCTTCCTCCCCAGTCTCTCTTTAAACATGTATTTATGTATTTATTTTTTCTTATGAAATTTAGTATGGAAGGGGATGATTTAGCATATATATATGTCCTGTCAATATGTCTTTTATTGGAATGTGTTCAGGATTGAGAAGACTGAAGGCTTTGAGGAAGTTTTGTTACAATTTGTGGTCAACATATGGAACCAAATCGAAAATTGTGTGGCTTTCAGCAATGCAATCCAAGAAAGAGTAATGCTGCTAAGTTGATTCTTCAGAATTTGTCATTAATTTTCATTTTGATTGTTAGTAGTGAGCGAAAAAGGATTCAGTTTTTGCACTGGGGATAGAAAATATTGTTTAGACTGCTAATCTTTTTTACTCTAGCCTAAGTGATGACAATTATATTGTATCATCAGGAGGATCTTCTTGATGCCACAATGAAGGCAATGAAGCTTGCTGTTGCATGCTGTTCAGTGGAAAGCCAGAGCAAGATAATTTATAAAGCTTGTGGTGTACTTTCATCAAGCACTTCACTACAACTAAATGAATTAATTTCTGATTTCTCTGTGCAAGTTGAAATGTCCAATCCTACCGAGGACAAATTTTCCAGTAGAGATGAGTGGATTTGTTCTTTATTTGCATCTGTTGTTATAGCACTGCATCCTCAAACACACGTTCCGAATACAAGAAAAGTATTGAGTTTATTTGTAACTGCTCTTCTTAAGGGTTATGTTGCTGCTGGTCAAGCATTGGGTTCTCTTGTTAACAAATTAGATATGAAGTCCAATGATAGAGGTATTTCAGGTTATTGTACCTGTGAAGAAGCAATGGATATAATTTTTAGCTCAAATTTATTGTGTTCTTTTGAGAATGGCCCTTTGGAGAGACATGGCAGAAGCTTTGGGGATGATGTGGATCTCAGTAGTTTATGCCTTAGTGTTGCTAACTGCGGATTGCACGAAGTCCCTGCAATTGTTGGACTAGCATGGATTGGAAAAGGTTTGCTTATGCGGGGTAATGAAAAGGTGAAAGACGTAACTATGGTGTTCCTGAAGTGCTTACTATCAGTTGATGAAGTTGGTGTTTTGCCACCAAAGCATGGTCAATTAGAAAACAATTTCAACCCAGTGCATCAGTCTTTGATGAAATCTGCAGCAGATGCATTTCAAATCCTTATGAGTGATTCAGAAATTTGTTTGAACCGCAAATTTCATGCAATTATAAGACCGCTTTACAAGCAACGGTTCTTTTCTACCATGATGCCCATCCTATACTCATTGATAACTAAATCAGATTCATCATTCTCACGGTACATGATCTTTCTTGAGCTTATCAGTTGCTTATTTTGCTTACTGTTAGCATTGTACTATTGGTTGAATTAGTGATGTGCTAGAGAATGATATACATAGTTGGTTTTACATTTGATTGGATAATAGGCTTCTCTATATAAATTAAAAGCTGGCTCCTTGAGGCCCTGATGAAACAATATCAATTTTTTCTACAAGACTTCAATATTTTATGTTTTTATTCATTGCCTCATTATGTGATCTTCTTGGTTTTTAACCCACATTTATCATCAGGGCTAGTATTTTGACCATCAATACATAGTAACCTTTTCTTTATTTGCCTTTTTCTGGCCTATTTCTTTATGCTAATACTGCAGCATGCTAGTGTCTTTTGCAAAATTCTTTTTGAGTTTGTCATAAATTTATCTGAATCTACATGTTTTATCTGAAAAGGTAATTGCTAAAGGTGTGCACTGCTTCCATTGCTTCTCTTAATGTTCTTTTGGTGTTTGCATTATAAATACTGTTATTTTATTCCGATCTGTCGTTGGTAACAAAAGATGCTAGTCATGTTTTCATAGGCTTGTCGGTGTTTCTTAATTAATAACATGGTGCCTTGTGATATCAGATCCATGCTATATCGAGCTTTTTCACTTCTTATATCCGACACTCCGCTAATTGTTATCTTGAATGATGCTAAGAAGGTTTGCTTTTATATGTCTTGTTTCTTTTGGGACCTTAGGTTCTATCAAGCGAGCATATACTTATTTCTGTGAGGTACCTTTTATACAGTTAATCCCAATGGTGGCAGATGGCTTAACATTGTTATGCAAGGACATGTTGCACAAAGATATCATGTACAGTATGTTGCTAGTATTATCAGGAATCTTGACAGACAAAAATGGTATGCCTTCTTGTATCTCTGAATGTTTTGGTTAAATAAAATTTCAAATTTTCGCACTTTTGCTTAGACTGCACGAATTGAAACTCAATGACTTTATCTCAAAGCAGCTGTGCATCTCTATTCATTTGTATTTGGCTTGAACTATTCCATGTACAAAAATTTGGTAGAAAATATATTTACATTTTTCTTAATTTTTTTCTTTTTTAAAAAAAAAAAATCTACTCGTATGACTTATATGTCTATTTTAGGATCTCCAATTGGGACTTCACAAATGGTAGCCTGGTTGTTGCCCCTTTAAGAAGACCATGGCATTTTAGAATTTACAAATGTTTCTTGAATGATGAGATGTTATTCAGAAAATGCCATGGCCTTGTACACCAACTGCTTTCCCTGACTACCTTTGAATGGTGGAGCTTGATGTGTCTTGTACCCTTCTTTAATCCTAAGGTATTCCATTAGGAAGATAGATTTAGTTTAATCCTAAGGGCATAGTTGTTGATGCAATTCTTTTTGTCCCCAAGCCTTATTTCTAATCGTTGTATAACAGCTTTTTTTTCCCCGTCTTCCATGTTGCCTATGACCGTGATTTGGAAAGACATTTTGAAGTGGTTCTACAAACTCTTGGAAAATGAAATCATCTGTTTGCGTAAATTTTTTACTTGCAGTGTAGTTTCTGTTTCTATGTTGCATGCCACCGTTTGGGTATGGTAACATATGTGCTCCTCTGCTTGTCAATGCAGGTCAAGAAGCTGTGATCGAGAATGCTCATATTATCATTACATGCCTAATTGAGCTTGTCACGTACCCTCATGTGATGGTAACAAATCTTTCTACTTTGCAAAAGTTCTCTCTTTTTTCTACTTTTTTCCCATATATGTGCAAACGTTATGGCAATTTAAACCTAGGTCCCTTTGGTCTTCTAGTAAATGCCATATCCTTTTTCTTTCACTATAATTTGTTTCCAACTAAGTTCAATTTCATAACTGCCCTCCAGGAATTTACTTTTTAACTTTTTTCTCATTTGATTTGGAATTCAAATGGCCAGTTTTTGAATTTTAATTTCTGCTTGAATTGTTAACTTCCTACCTTCTGTGCTTTCATATGTCCACATTAAAATTATTATCATTGCTCTCTTATGTGGCGATATAGTAACTTTTGATTGTTTTCTTAGCTTGTACGAGAGACAGCAATTCAATGTCTTGTTGCCATGTCGCAGCTGCCTTACACAAGGATTTACCCTATGAGGATCCAGGTTAGTTGAGCTTGTTGATTACCCCTTCAATTCTTGTGTATATTTGCAGCTTGATCTGGAAAGTTGGACACTCATCTGATTCCCCCTCCTCTGGTACCCCCCATCTAGCCCCATTTTTGGGACAAACACCATAGTTTCCCGGAGGATTAAACTTGTATCTTGCAGCTTGTGTGGTGAATGTGATGAGCAGTGGGATTGTGGATAATTTTGACAACAGTCTCCTTGATATACATATGCATCTATCATTGATGCTTGTGCTTGGGTTGATGCTAATCTCTCCCTTGATCTAACTCTGCATCTGCAAATTTATTCATTTTTCAGGTTCTACAAGCAATATCTAGAGCACTTGATGATCCAAAGAGAGCTGTTCGACAAGAAGCTGTTAGGTGCCGGCAAGCATGGTTAGTGCTATAGAACTATATATTTGATGTAGCATTAATATATGTCACTTGGATGATGGCCAGGGATGGGACGTTATGGTATGGTATTGGTATTTTGGTCATTTGGGAAAATTTTCAATCTGTTGTATGGTATCTGATGTTATCTCATGTTTTTTGAAAACCATAATTTTTGCCAAAAACTTTTAAATCACCAAATTTGTGGTTTATTATGATTTATTATGTCTTTGTTTCCTTATTACGCCCATTTAGTTTTTGAAACTCCCACATATCCTAACATAATTATGCACTTCGCTATCTTATCAAAAGCATTTATTATTATTATTTTTTTTATTTTTTATTTTTTACTTTTCCCTCTTATAAAAAATTAGTATACCGTGCCACGATTTTACCCCCTTATCAAAAACTAATGAATCATAGTATTGCATACCATACTATCTTTTCAATCATATTACCATTATTATACCACATACCATGCCATGGCACAACCCATCCAAGCAAGGTGTTAGATTCGTCGCCGTTGATTTCTGTTGATTGTCAAAATAGGGCATCAATTGCATCAAGAAGTCTTCATTATTGAAGAAAAAGGGGCACGTCCTTAAGAATTTGGTGACATCATGATGTTTTTCTCCATGTTCCTGCTGTAAATATGCTATATGAGACAAACTCAAGTTTTGCTGTGTAAAACTCTTTTTTGGATGTGCAAGTTGACGCTTGATTGCTTTGCTTTTTTAGAATCAACAGCGAGTAGTAAGTTGATATCATGGTTCAATTGCTAACCATCCCAACTAGCATAAGAGAGATTGGCCCTTGAAAAAAGATGCAACTGAACTAGTATGCATGACTAATGCTTTTGGCATCAAGGAACCTGTCAGCTCCTAAACAAATTCTGTTGCCTTTTTGGAAAAAAACTAAAAAAAAAAAAAAATTCTGATTTATTGCTCATTCGTGAAAGCAAGTTCAACTCTCTCTCTCTCTCTCTCTCTCTCTCTCTTCCAGACTAATAGTACAAGCTAAACAGTAAATAGAAAGAATAAAAGTCTTAGCAACAAAGTAATCTATCAATTTCATGGGAAAGGAAATCATCCCCTTTCAAAAGAAAAAAAAATAAAATAAAATTAAACTCGGTGTTAACTGCGGGTCAAAACACAATTTTTAGTGCTTATGCAACCATGGAGACATCTGATTAAGAACTCTGCTAGATAAAACCATAAGGATTTCAACTCATACAGATTGGGTGCGTTTTCTTTCATTTTGTGAACAAATATAAAACATACTTTCTCTTCTAGAGAGATTTATTTGAGCAGAACATTTTGAATAGAACAACAAAGCATAAAAAAAGAATTTTAAATTAAATAAATAGTTTTTTGGCACCAACTTACCAACCGAAGCGAGACTTTACATTTCCATTTGGCACGGAATCCCCAAAACCCCTGTTCTAATGTTATAGAGGAGGAGAGAACCATGCCATCACAAAATAAAAGGCAAAAATAACCATTGACGACAAGCAACGTTTGGGGGCTAAAAAGGAAATTTAACTATTCCTCAGTTCACCAACTTGAACATGTTTACAAGAAAATGAAACTCAAATTTCTGAAGTCCAAGTTTCCTTGGCATCTACATTCTCTCTGCCTTTTATGGTATTGAAAAACCTGTCTACTTTAACCAGCTACATTATGAAAAGAACATGTATACATTGATGGTTGGCGTGCATTTGAATCTCTACTTTGGCTTTATACGCTCTTGCATTGACATAAATAATTCCCTGGTAGTAGCTGATATATCAACAATAGAAGTATCGAGATTTTGTTCCAGTTGCAGCATACGCATTGCAGCCAATCATTCAGAGAAGTCATCTTCCGCACCACTGGAATGACCCATATCCTGGTCTCGAGCAAGCCTATAGGTTCTGCCAAGGTCGTCATCGTCATCTAACCCTACCATCCTTGATTTTTGGATATTTCCCCGAGTACTGGAAGCAACCTGAAAGCATAACCAATTCAAAGGCATAAAGATCTAACACATCTCAAGTTAATCATATAAACTCGTAAAAATGACCCAATGAACGCACCCCTGAATCCTTGAGTTCTCTTGCAGCAGCGACTGATCCTCGTCTCACTGTCACTCCTGATGGTACTGGGAAATGTTCAACCTCATCTCCAGTTCTTCCCTCTTTGGCTCTCTTCTTTTTCAAATTAATCTTTGTAGGAAGAGGCTGCAGCATGATGAGAAAATAAAAAGTCAAACTGGCTGATCAAATACAAAATGCACACAATCAGTAGAACACCGTTAAAGGGTCTGCAACAGTTGAAAAATAAGCAATTCCAGTTTAAGTTCATACCACATAGCGAGCATCATTGTCATCAAATGAAACAAGGAATGTCGTTGGGTCATTAGCATCATCACCTCGTACCTGTTAGAGGTGTTGGTAAGAAAATTTCATGAAGCAGTTAAACACTAGCTCGCCAGGCAACATCGAAATATTCGAGGCACTTACATCCCAGTTGTATTCACGAATCCAGTTGTATGACATATCTTCAGTTTCATCATACATATCCTTTGACAACTGCCACAATAAGATATAAATAAAACAGGTATAATAATCATATTGACCTAAGTTCAAAACTTTTCCCATGAGCAGAATACGAAATCTGAAATTTTAGATCAGTGTAGTTACCTCATTGGGAAAAGGCACCATGTATCCTAAAAATTTTTCTGGGTTAGCCGGATCTGAGCCTGATGCCACGCAAGCTTTCATAATAGCCTAACCAAACAAAAAGACGCACTCAAAACATTACTCTTGATATTAGCAATACAAGGACGATCTGTCCCAAATACAACTTGAAACGGAACCTTTTTTTGAGATATGATGAAATATTAGGTCAATGAATTAAAAACTGCAGGATTGAAGTTATTTAACCGAGACATATTTACTTCTCCAGAACCCATAAAATTAAGGACCCTGAGTTAGTTCATCCAAATCACTCTCTTGTCCGTCTAGGAAGTCTATTGAATTCTAGCTCTTAAGGATCCTGAATTAATTCATCCACATCACTCTCTTGTCCATCTAGGAAGTCTATGGAATTCTAGCTCTGTAAGTGAATAATGATAGTAGTAATCAATGCATGCATAAACCATTTCAAATATGCTGGTAACCAATCTTTACACCGGATGTACATATTTGATTAGTGTTTTGCCACAGCTGCAACACAACTAGTCATTAACTTACCAGTGATTCACAAGCATCACGAACACTTTGATCCAACTTGCTGTAGGCTTCTGAATCAGCTGTTGGAGCACTATCAAATGTCACGCTGACAAATTTATCTTGGTACCTGGTACAATGACATTTTTAATATCAATCAAAGTTCAACTCAAAGAAAGTCTCAAACTAGAAATTTTTCAGCATGTCCAGGAAGTTGTAAGTGACATTGCCAGAAACATATATATAAAACCTATTCCACCAGATCTGAAAACTTGTTTAGTGCATTTAGAGTATTGACATTTAGTTTGTTTTCAAGGAACAAAATGCTGAAGTGCATCTAAAAGCATGAAGCTCATACCTATCAAAATCAGGTAGCAAAGGTAGAACCTCAACAGGCTTCAAATTTTTATTAGTAGCATGAACAGGGGGTAGTTTGCATGCCTCAAATGAGGCTTCAATTTCCTTGATTTGGCTCTCCCTGCAAACATTATCAATATTCTTAGAAAATAAAAGAAAACAAAGGTTTGCACAGAATTTTTCCATTCTACCATTTTCTGAAGACAGACAGGTTCAAGAAGCAAATACCTATTATTCAGGTTCTCCAAAAGGTTACGGCCTCCTTTCTGATCTCGTAGTTCTTTTGCTTGTTTCTCAGTGAAAGACTGAAAAATGTATACACTTATGACTACAACACAGCTAATTAGCAATTTGCCAGGTCAATAAGAAAGCAGTAGTATAAACACCTACCTGTTTGGTTGATTCCATACTTAGAGGAGAAATATATTGTGTTTTAACCAGCCAAGAAACACCTTTATCAGTGGGCCGGTCCTTTCTTTTTATGCCATTTCGTTTTACAGGGGTAACTGCCTGATCATCGTCGCGCAATAATTCCTCATCTTCGGGAGCAAGAGGTTTTCTAACAGCAGGGGGGCTATTTTAAAGGGGAAAAAAATGCTGATCAGGCTGTCTTGTTGAAAAATTAATGATATCTGAAAAACAGACAGAAGAAAAAAAAGCAAGCAGAAATAGAGATGACGAGACAATACTTGTATACACTTAGATCAAGCAGGTCAAGAGGTATCCCAAGATCCGGCTCAACAAATAGTTGGGGTTTGTACATTTTCTCCAATGATGTAATTGTGTATTTTGTAAAGCTGCAAAACAAGGACGCTGGGATTAATATCAATAATTTTCTAATTTAAGCAGAGCATGGTACATGAGTGCAGCAAGGGAACAAAGACAACCAAACCCTTAATTTAGGACATTTTGAAACGAAAGTCTACAAAATGAGCTGCAATAAAAATCACACATTTCTGTGTAAGCTACAGTAGAAGCTAAAAGTTAAATGATGTAAAATCTGCAATTCCTATCATTATAAAAAACCAAAAGTAATTTCACCAGCTTTCACATCATTAATAGTTTGTAGACTGATAAAATAACAAAAACTTAAATCCTACATGATCCTGCTCGTTCAGTTCACGTAGCAATGCTGTCCTATATTCTATAAGCACGAAAATGATTCCTTAACAGCACCAAAAATATCCATATCCCATATTATTATAGATAGCTGATGTAAAAGTTGTATATGTCAAATTAGATGGACATGGCCTGCCCCATTGATTTTGCTATTCCCAGAATTTCACTAGCTTTTACATCATTAATAGTTTGTAGACTGACAAAATAACAAAAACTTAAATCCTACACGATCCTGCTCATTCAGTTCACGTAGCAATGCTGTCCTATATTCTGTAAGCATGACAATGATTCCTTAACAGCACCAATAAAATCCATATCCCATATTGTTATGGATAGCTGGTTTAAAATTTGTATATGTCACATTAGATGGACATGGCCTGCCCTATTGATTTTGCTATTCCCAGAAGCTTGTGGTAAAAATCTCAATAACATAACAGACATTTTGCACTTGCATCCTTGTTTATATTGCAGCATTATTATTGAGATGGCAAATGTAATATCAAAGAGCTTTATACAGGATTTTGTCAATTTTCGATTGAATCAAATTCACTTTCTATACTCAGTGTTGCATGAGTTTCCTTCTCTCTCTCTCTCTCTCTCTCTCTCTGGCTGCTGCCACATGTTTAATTTTAATTCATTAACCTTAGAATCTAATCGCTCAATTCAAAGTTATATTCAAAGATCTTTCTCTTTATCAATCTAAAAGCACGAAATTAGATGTAAGCCTCACTAGTCATACATCAGGAACTAGTTTTTCTATTGCAGACAAATATCTATAATGCAAATTTATAGAACCCAAATACTGCATGTACATACCGGTCTTTATCTTTCTTCATAGTCATAAGCTTTGGTTGTGCGCTTGGATCAGGAAGTTCATTCCGAAATCTTCAACAAAAACACAAGGAAAAAATAGCATCAGTGTTGGCGCACAGAGCACTTCATAAAGTTGAAAGACTGTCATTTATACCAAAGTATTACTCGCCTACTTAATGGATGACATTAATAGTGATTTGAAAATCAGAGATAAAAATTAGGAACAAGATTCAATAATCAACAAAAGTTTTAGCAATTTCAGAAATTCACTAAAACATAACATTACTAGGCAGTATCCGAAAATTCATAAATACAGGACATAAGAAGAAGTTCATGCTATTACAATTTGTTTAGTTCCATTTCCATAACAGAGAAACATTATTAAAGCAAGCGGCAAATCAATTTTATAGATGTAAAGTTCCATGATCAGTAATTACAATGTTATCATGATGAGCTGGTGTAGGTCATACCTAAAAGTGCCTAATATGAAGACAGTAAATAGTACTTATGAACAGGCCAATGCATTATGACCCAAATCTCCTGAAGCCGCCACATCAATCTATTATTTAAGATCCACGGAAATCAAAGTAGTAGCAAGAATGATTGCAGAGCCACTAATCAATTTGAAAAAAACTGGTCCAAAATTAACCGGCTAAGGCATGCAGCTACACACAGCATTCTATTTTCTGTGTTGTTTTTAATGGAAAAAACAGAAGAAAACAAAAGTATGGTCTATATTATCTGCATGCATCTAGAGTAAGCGAATGTAATGTGGAACTAAAATTTCATGTCAAAACACTCACTTCAATTTGCATAAGAATGTTGTTGGCTTCTTCAACCTATTTTCAACTCTCTCCCCACTCAGTAGAGGGGTGGCCCTCCTATCCCCCATTCGTGACCCAACAATGGAACCATGCCCCTTATGAGAGGATGGCATCTGGGTCTTCTGCAGAATTGAATTCTGAGATTCTTTCAATTGCAGCCTATGTTTTTCCTCTTGCCTTTGCTTCTCAAACTCCTTTTTCTTCCTCAACCTCCTTTCCTCCTCCGTTTCCACTCTCCCTGACGGCCCATTCACCTTCTTTCCCGCAGGTGGAACTGGAGGTTTATGGTGCTTATCTCTGCCACTATCCCTATGATGCGAATGCCCATGTTCTCTCCTTTCCCTAGACATAACTTGATCTCTTTCTACTCCAGCATCCTTCGGAGGAGGTGGTGGTGGGGAGCTGGGAGGAGGTGGAGGTGGAATGGAAGAGCGAGGAGGAGATGAAGGGGGAGGTGGAGGAGGTGGCTGCATTGGATGATGACCATACTGTGAATACTGTGATGTTGGGTAATACATAGGAGGAGGAGGAGGTTGTTGGGCTGATCCTGGAGGTGGAGGTGGAGGCGGGAATGATGATTCTGGTGGTGGTGGAGGCGGTGGTGGCTGATATGGATATTGCTGGTGAGGAGGTGGTGGTGGAGCAGAGTGTTGTGGACCCTGAGCGTACTGTTGAGGGAAAGTCTGCTGGTTAGGCATTTGAGAATAGTTTTGATTGTACTGGTTAGGTCTCTGCTGTTGCGGTTGTTGTGATGGCGGAGGAGGTGGTGGCGGGAATGCGGATTGTGGAGGAAACGGCCTGTAGGAGGCCATTGTAAATCAAAGCAAATACGAACACTCAAATTCAAAATCTGGCCTCTTAAATTCTTAATCGCAGGCTCACTGCCAAACTCATTAATTTGTAGGATTCATAAACTAAATTCCCAATTCTGGTTTCCCTTGCGGAAAATCAGTCAAAAAAAGCCAAGAACAAAGCTTTCCAATACCCAACTCTTGATTTTGCAAAACTACAGCAGAAAGAAACGAATTTCCACTACCCTCTTGCTGGTGTAAGCTAGAAAACTCACTCCAAACGTTACCCAGAACCTAGAGAAACCCTAGATAGAGAAAAAAAATACCCAATTGAATGATTAAAAAGACAAAAAATCAAGCTTTAGAAAACCCCAGTAAGGGATTTGGATGCCTAATATGATTGCATGTATCTATCTATAAACAGATAAAATAGAGGAACAGAAAAAGAAGCTGATTTGAGAAAGAAAGCACGCAAATTTTGCTGCTTTTGTATTTAATTTGCAAAATTTCACCAAAATTTGCAGAGTACACTAATAATTGATTGGAGTAAACACTGGGTTGGATGGGAATTAAGAAATTTATCGGCAAGTATCGACCGAAAACATGTACATCTGCGTTAGTATTTACAAAAGAGATTTTATTTTTTCAAATACAAAAGAGAATCGAGTTGCGGGTTTTTTTTTTTTTAATTTTTCTACTATATTCAAAAGATGACTTTTTAACTTAATTTGTTTACTATGCTCCGCAAATTTCTTTTTATTGGAGAAGATAAATTCCTAGTAGTACTGGGAAAAAAATTTCCTAGTGGTATGCTTCAAATAAATAAATTCCTTAGAGTAGAAATTTAAATTTTAACCTTTAGAGATTTAGAATGTCAACTCTGCCATTCAATAAAATCTTTACTGAAAATTTTATTGTATATTAAAATTTCTATTTTTTTATAAAATAAAAGAAAAGTGATGATTCGACATGGTAATGCTATACTATTCAAATATGGGTATCACCCAACATGAAATATTTGAATATATTGAAATTTTAATACAGATTTTGATATCTTAAAACAAATACATACATAATTTATATTATCCATTTATTTTACTTTCTATGTGTGTTGTAAATTCTACATATAAAAATGTGTATGAAGACATTGGAGAGAACATAAGAAATAACAATAGTACTCTTAATGTGTATTATATTTACATATATGGAGTAGCATTTTAAGATAACAAAACTTATAAAATAAAGAAATTTATCAGTGTGTTAAGATATAATATCATGAAATTGAGAGATCTATAGTTGGACAAACTCATCAACGCCGAGTCATGCGTAATTTTCTTTTGCACATGAAAAAAATATATGTTTGTATAGTTTTTTTTTTAAATGCTATTGAAAGGGGGTTTTATTTTTTTATTCTTGAAAAAGGTGCTTTTAATAGATATTTGAGTTTTTTTAATCTTGAAAAAATAACTTTCTCAAAACTCTAGTCTCATTTTCTTTCTAAATTCAAAATTTTTTATTTTTTTCATTTAATTTTAAAGTTATTGTTAATCCAACAACATATGATAGATCAATTTTTATTTCTCTTCTTGTTCTAATTCGTTTTTTCAATTTTTTACAAATTTTTTTATTTACTTTTTTTGCAGTTTCCTTTAATAATTTTCAAATTGCTATAGATTTGAATTTGCTCATTATTTTTAATTTTGTATTCTTTTAATTTTTTAGTTAGTTTTGGCATTTTTATTTTATTAAACTGAGACCTGATCTCAAATTTAATTTTTTTATTTATTCAGATTTTATTTTTGTTGTTTAGATCTAATTCATTTGTGTTAATTAATATTATATAATTTAAATTTTTGTTATGCAAGTTTGTTCTCTCAATTTGGAAACTATTTATGCGCATGTTACTATTATTTACCGATTATATAGCAGAACTTCAGAAATTTTTTTTTTATTAATTTCATTAGTTTTGTATATTGTGTGTATTTAGATAAAATTTTATATTATTACGAAAAGTTTATTTACATTATAAAAACTGTTATGTTTTCTAGTAAACTACTGACTTTCATATATAAATGATTAGATGTAAAATAAGATTGGCAAGTCTATTTAAATAAAACCTTCAAATGGACTAATTATATCACTTATAAATTGATATTTAGTCAACTACAGTCTTAATAAATTGAAATTGGTCTTTGTTTCCCTTATGTTAATAACAGCAAATTAATCCATCCCAAATTTGGTTATTAGAATAGAGAGAGAAGGGACATGTTGACAGAAAACTCGGTTAAAACGCCCATCCTTTTCCAATTTGTTTTACTGTTCCAAAAACATTACCATTTGACCAGTCTCTCTCAAGGAATCGCTTGATATTTCAACACTAGTTAGAAAATTGAAATTACTCATCGTCAACTCATTCCCAATTGCTTATGTCAACACCGAATAGAGAATTGAAATCAGCGGGCGTCAACTCATTTGCTTTGCTTATAGCAGTAAAAAAATTGCTTTTAAAACTGTAAGAAATTAGAGGATGGATACTTGGATAGGGATAGGTGTTTATTTTTTGCATGTCATCATATACTTTTTCTCTCTTAGTCAATAAGTTTGCTCAGTGTCAGGAAACTAACATAAGGGCTTAAATGCCCGATTTCAATTTATTAGTTGGAGTAATGTCAATTTAATCGAAATGCAGGGGTTAATTTGACTATTGAAGTAAAACTGAAGAGTTTATTCATGCAAAAGATATCGATTTGTTAGATGAGCTAAGCCTCCACATTTTTAACAGAGCATCAGATAAAGCGTACACAAAGGGAATCTACATCAGTTTCCTCCTCCAGTTAATGCTTTGGATATCATATCGACTTTTTCATATCTCATAACCCACTCGAAGTCATACCAATACTTTTATGTTGTCAAAGGCCCAACAAACCCTCTAAGATTTTGGGCTTCCAAAATATAATTAAAATAGAAAATCTGTAAAAGGACGAGAAAAACTTCCATACCACTTCCATTAATGGACCTTTAATACAAAGCTTACAGTGAAATTATGGCCTGCTAAACTCAATCCATCGCAAGGTAGATTAGTGGGCAGCAGCAGCATAAACATTTTCATATTTTCAGCAAATAGGACACTTTCTTCAGCTTACTTGGGGCGGCATGCGGTCCGAGCTGGCCCAACTTGCCTTGCGAGCTGAAAAATTAAAGTGGAAAAAAATTGTAAAACAGAAGTCATGGCACAAAGATTTTCTTTTCACCATTCCCTATACGTGGTGACATAAATTCATGGTTAAGGAGGAGTTTATGGAAAAAAAAAAAAGGTTTAGGAGATGAAATAAGATAAAATGGCAATAACTGAAAGTTTGTATATTATATGTTTTTGTGAGCTTTTCTTTTATGCTACAAGGCATGTAGTTTGATTACAACTAAAAAAAATGGATGCAAGTAGAAGAAAACAAAATTGAAACTCCGTACCCTTTTAAGGTTCAATCAGTACGGTTATTTTTGTAGGCAATTTTGATAGTTCTCCCTAAATTTTTATATCCTGACAGTGACAGAAATTAGATAGAAACGCTGAGAGCGACAGAAATTAGATGGAAACGAACCTGAAAATAGACTTCGAGCTTCTTCTTCAATATTGCATATTCTTTCTTTAGTTTTTGGAATGCCCTCATGCAGCTGCTTGTTTACAAAGAAAACCATCAAAACTTAGCATAGTTTTCTTTTCACGGCATCTAACGGACGTATATGAAATTTGTGAAGTGGGTCCTATGGAGTATATTTTAAGAAATCAAGTGGAAGATGTATTGTTACCCTTCTCCATTTCCGGCCCTGCAATATTCCCTAAAAAGAGTGCACTCAGCTTTCACCTTTTTTGCACCAATGCTGCACCAAATAGAAACGAATAAATTTCTTTGGAAAAGATTGTTGTGTCAAAGCCAACACAGAAGATACCTAATGATACCTTTAAAGCATATCATTATTAATCTTAAATGCTACGATCCTATTTTGCCTTTATCCCCTTTACCTTGTGCTACTTCCCTTGAATTGATGCATAAGGCTGTCTAACTTGTTAAAATCAAGAGGATTTCTCTCCCTGAAAAAATAACATCATTACCAGTGATTATTGGGACAAGAAAAAACAGAAAAATGATAGTAAATAGAAGGGAGGTTTTCAACTGACAGTGCTTGCTCTATGTTAAGGATTAGTCTAGCTGAATCCCTATAGTACAATGTGCCAACTTCCTCCACAAAATTTGGATTAGCATCATCCTGGAGTTCCTCAAGCTGGAGAAATTGTTCATCAAGATATCCCTGCAAAAAGTTATGCCATTTTAGACTTTTTTATCACAAACATAAAAGTAAATTGAAGAGCCAACCTATATTTTGAGTTAAAAATTACTTAAAAATACAGCCAATATTTTCACGAGTTTATTAACATCTTGGTAAATAAGATGCATGTAGCCACTGGCTATAGAAAATGAACCCAAATAAGCACTTAGCTAGTACATAAGCTTGAATGTGATATGCACCTCTACTATCCTAGACTCAAATGTTTACCACTAGGCCAACCAATCTAGAATTTGTTGACTCTCTTATAGTGCAGCTGCTATCTCAGATGATTTGGAACAAGTTTTCTTGAGGAAATTTTTATGAAGAATTAACAACTTGGAGATAGTCTTTGATATGAAACAAGAGGAAAATAATGTAAGTCGTGCACAGATAATCAGCAATGTTAAGAAGTAAAAACCTGATCAAAAAGAGCCTGCCTTGAGAGAGCAACCTGCCTGCGCAATTGGCTTCTGTCCATTATTTGAGAAAGGATGTTAGGCAAACAAACAGATCAAAGAAAGAAGAGACAGGAAAGAGAACAAGTCCAAGACTTGAGTGATAATGCAATAAGGCCAGGGCCTTATATAGTAGAGAAGAGAGAGAGTCTACCAACTTTCTACCTAGAAAGAGCAAGAACTGGAAAGACTGGATGCACGTAGACAAGCGTGCTATGAAGAAGAAAAGAGTAATTTCAGTATCTAAGAAAATAAGCAATGTTAGTGTGGGTATCTGAGTGGTGGCATTCCGATTCTATCAGAAAGAAAAATAAATTGTTAAAGAGATTTTATTTCAAATCTATAGGCTAAATTGCATGGAGATTCTTAATTTGCTCATTTTTAATGCAACAGGTTTTGTCTAAAAGGTAATTTAAGCACTCAAAACCTGATTTGATTGCAATTGACTAGTTACCTTGAAATGCAAATTTACCGAATCTCAAATTTGCAAGTTCTTTCACAAAGAACTTGAAAAGTTTCTAACAGTAAGTCTTGTATTATTCTTGGTGCTATATTCTATTTAATCATATTTACCACAAACAACTTTGTTCACCACACAAGTCCACTATGATACCATCATTATACCACTTCAGAATAATCACAATTATAGCCCAGGTGCTGCGATATTTTGCTGGTGTATTTGTGGACATATATTCTTCTATTTACTTTTGAGCTTCTCATGTGCACCATAAGCTATCTTTACAAGAGCCAAGAACCGCCAAACTAGAAATTCTTGGCATATCTTTATTTAGCTTAATCACATGGCTTGCACAAAATAAGAAAAATAAACATGATTTGAAAAAAATTAATGGGCATCGCATGAGGAAAAGAATTTATCCTGGAAGATGTGAATGCTAGAAAGCAAGCATATATAGCTAATTAAATCCAAGGAATTGAAATAAATTCTCACCACTGCAGGATTATATTATAATCAATTGATGATACTTTTAGGACATCATATGAATTTGTTTATAGAAAGCATTTGCTTTAGAAGCTAAATTTAACAGCCGATTCCATAAATTGATGGCCGATGACAATATATATGATTGATAAGATTATGTGCCAATGCTTTGCGGGGTATCAAAACTATAAGCATATAATTTTCTAATTCATAATATCCATCCTCACAGATAATTGGCTTCTAGTGTTTCTACTGTTAAAACAAAAAGGGAAACCAATCCACGACACTGATGCGGGCATATTGATTCTATGGAAAGACCATGTACGGACATGAATTGCTTTTAATAACTTTTAACATCTCATTCCATAAAAAGATATCGTTTATCATTCCATAAAAAGATAATTGTTTAATAATGCCCTTTATAAGGATTTTTTAACCTATTCCTTTGAGAAGTCAAATCGACTATATCCCAAGCACGAAAAATTATCATATGGGCCAATCATCATCTGGAATTCACAATTCATACATTCTGAGTATGATACATTTTTACCACTTAATTTCTCTCTAAATGCAAAGAAAGATGGCTGTAAAAATGGGAGACCCCCCCATTCCCGTGATACCTAAGGTTAGTTAAAGGAAATGATCCTTCTATTTTTTTTTCCCGTGCAAATGCTCAGGGGCAGATTTAGGAACTAAGCTAAGGCAGATCAAATTGAACTCCAAATCATCAGGATAGTGGGGGCTAAATAACTTTTTACAGTGGGGACAAAGCGGAACCTTCAATTAATGACAAGGCAATCATTGTCTTCTAGGTATATGGGTCACTGAAGGTTTTTTTTTTTTTTTTTTTTGAGGAAAAAAATTTTTTTTGGTGGTTCATCATGCAAAATAGATGGAATTAACATCCAATTAGCATGATTTGTCAAATTGTCTCTTCCACCCAATAGACACTTTGAACTTTTGGTATATTAAACAATTATATATTAATATGAATCAAAATTAACATCCTTATGAGCATAAAATTATTTAAATATTGGGAAATGGCTAGTACATGCATTTAAATTTCAGTATACAAGTGCTAGTACTGAGGAGCTACAGAGTACTAGATATGCACCAAAACTATAAAAAAATGTGATTGCACAATAGACACATGCATGCTCAAAATGCAACAAATTTTTATAAAAATTTATATACGTCGACTGTGACCATTTTATTCTCACAACCCAACTCCCCCACCGCAAATTTTCCAACAAAGAGAAGCATCAAGAACAGATCCAGTATGCTTTCTTCGTTCAATCTTACCATGACTGATAGACAGACTATAATATGACGACGACATCATTTCATGTCAAGTCCTCCATGGAGCTAAGAGTTTTCACACACAAGTCAAGCCAACTCTTCTTTCACCTTTCCCTGTTTTAGGTAGTCACGTGCCAAAATGAAGAGCTTAATCTTTGCACTGTCATATACTCTAGTGACTTTTTTAACTTTGACAATCATATGGACTTGTTAGTTTGATAATCCAAATCTTAAGAACACAACAGTGCTTACACTGAAGAAAACAAAAGATGGATTCAAATGACTTGAAAATTCAGAAGCGATTGTGGGTGAAATCATTCGATATCATGTTCAAGGCTAAATCCTCAAGAACTCAACAAAAAAGAATCCCAAAAAAAGAACTTGGATTACATAGATGAACACGCTTTATTTGGCTCTAACCACAAAATACCTAAGGATCTTTGTAACTAGAACGTACCAATTGTTATCCCCCTGAACGAAAAATAGAAAAGTTACAAATTAAATTTAGTCAAGTTGAGATGAAACATAGTTAAGAGGGTATAAGCTGCAGGCTGCATACTTTAGAAGACTTATCTAGTTGCTTAACTGCACGAAATGTTCTTAATTGTAGCTTCCAGTTAAATCCTACAAAGCTGCTTGTAAAGGGAAAGGTCACTGATCAACTAGATGCATAATATCAAGCTAAATGGAATATTATTTTATGAGTGTTTCATAGGTAAAAAGAAATAATTTACATATTTAATGATGTGAAAGAAAGACGCAGTAAGTAGTAAGATATTGTGGGTGGAGAATATCAACAAGAGCACACGACAGCAAGAAGAGAATCACAAGCGACCAGTAAATGAAAAATTGTGAATGGACAAATTCCCAAAGATGATTGACATCCCACCTCACCTTGCTGGAAGTGATCCTACCTTTCTCTATTTCTACCAGCAAATTTAGCAAGATGTTAAAAGGGGAAGAAGTGCTCATGAAGAGATTCTCCCTTTATTCCTCTGCCACAGCCAAAGTGAGAAGGCAAGAGAAGTTTTAGAGTGCCACAACACATTTCCTTTTGCTATTGTGTGGTCACATCTGGTCCTTTAGTGAAGAGTTAAAAAGCTGAGAGTATGGGTGGGTGGAGTGGGATCAGAATATGATTTTGTGTTGTCTTCTGGCATAAATTGGGATTCTCTTTTCCTATCACTGTCTCCTATGTTGATAAGAATCCCACCCTGGACAATGATCAATCCAAGCTAGTAATATCGGTTTTTGCTTATGAATGGAAAATGAAATATATTTTTTTCCATCAAATCATGATATAAATTACATCAGCTAATGAATTATGACATGTTTATACTTTTCCCTGCCAAAAGAACAAACAGCTAGATATCTGCTTCATTCTAACACTCAAATCTCTTAAATAATAGCCACCTGATTGTGGCTCAATGCTAGGAGATTTCTAATTGGATCACCGTTTTGAGTCAAAGTAATCTCCATATTGGAGGAGGAAAAACCTAAGATGTCTGAGACTATGACCACTGGCTCATCTCAACAACATACTATCATATATAAGCAGCCAAAGAAAGTGGTAGCACCTCATCTCAGAAAGTTTGAGATTAAGACTTTGTTGCGTGGGATTGAATCACATTATCATTAAAGATTACATTTATTTGTAAGGCGAAGAGTTTGAATCATTCAGTAGTTAGGTTCGTCATCTACTTGTCACAATTGTCACTATCTGTAGTAAAAAATTACTTAAATTGTCATATCGATAGAAATAACTCGTGGCTTCCAACAGAAAGTGAAAAGACAAAAAAAGTTGTGTGTCTAAAATCACAAAAAAGAAAATAAATATCTCGGGCAGTCATGTCACCATAAAAGCTGATTCCAATTCTAAACAGTCACCATTAGAAAATATTTTATAATAATTATCATCATAAGAATAGGTTCTCTTGTTAATCCAAAATTTTATGCAGAAATCAGCTGCAGTTAAAAAGCATTTTTTTTCCAGCATGAAGAGAAATACTAAGAACAAAAAATCAAGAAGTTCAAATTTGAATAATTGTCTATGCAAACATAACAAAAAAGGAACCAAGTTGAATCTAGGAACAATAAGGGAAAACGAAAAGCTTATCTAATAGTAGTGTTGCATTGGTGGAAAAAGAACCTAGTAGATTCAATAGCCAGAAAGCACATACTACCATCACCCCTGAGTAAGAGATTAGTTAAGGGTTGCCATGTCAAAAATCTACCTGCTTCAGGACCTTCTCGAAAAAATATCACTTTTCTCTCATCAAGAATGTGCTCACGGGAATCATCTAAAAACTTGTGGGCACTAATGAAATCATGAAAGAAATGAGGTCGCTTTCTAACTAACCTTTACATAGATATTCTCCTTGCAGCATCAATTCTGCTCATCCCCATAAGAATCCTATTGCACGGTAGACATTATTGAAAGCAGCAACCCCCACTATAGGCAGCTTTTGTCCGGTCTGCAAAAATTTATCCAACTAAACAGAATAGGACATTGATGCTTGTATCATCCTGAAAAGGAAGCAAACGACCAAAGGGCCACCATATTGCTTGTGACAGAACTTGAAAACAGGACAAGATCATAAGCTTTTGAAAGAAGGAACCAAAACGTAGCCAAGTGAATGGTGATCATAATTTTGTGCCTCATTAGAAGTTAAATTTTTCACCAGGAAAGTTGTTTTGATACTTTAAGAAAAACATTCATAGGCAAGATCATTCAGGAACCGCTAAGAAAAAACCAATAGGTTCTACACATCTAGACTCAGCCATACTTATGTACATGGAAGTAAGCAGAACAGTTGGCACATATGCCAAATTTCTCCATACACCAAACCATCTCATAACCAAGAGAGGATTTTTTTTTTTTTTTGCTTTTTCTTTCTTAAACGGTGGTATTGACAGTAAACTAATTATTAGTAAAGATGTTGACCATTAATGAATCACCAAGAGAAAACCAAAAACCTTCAAAATTAATTAAATGTTTGTAATTGATATTTTGGAGTTAGGATTGTATTAACTTTTTCTCCATGACAAAAATGAGGAACATTTTTCCAGCTTCCTCAGTTTTACATAATACTTGGCCTTATGCAGCATTTTGTTTTCAAAGTCTACAAACCAAAAATAATTCAAACAAATGTGAAACAGATTTCATCAGTCATTACAATCTTCCAGAAGCAAGTCCTCTGAAAAGCTTGTATAAATGGAACAATGTCTAACAAAGCAGCAGTGATGCAAGAGAAGCTTATCAATACCAAGTTAATTAAAAATACAGGAAAAAAAAACTCAGTCTGTATTTGAAAATTCGGATAAAAGCATTTTCATACTCACATGTGAACTTCAAAAAGAAAAATCATGTTATCAATACCAAGGACAGGATATAATAAAACTTGAATGGATTTGAAGAGAATAATATTGATTATTGGGAGAAGATTTTTGAGTTACAAAAAGGAAAGCAGAAATTTCCATTACATTATAGTAGATATACAATGTTATGCAAGAAAAAACCCTATTATCAACAGTTCAGGAAAAAAGAAGCACTCAAAAATTTATAAAGTCTCCACTGTCAAGGCCTGAAACTTCAAAAGAAAAATGAATATTAGTATTCTAATAAGAGAGAGGTTGCATCAAACTTTGCTATCTTCTTGTGAGAAAACGCACAATGGGAATTGAAATTCTATATTCAATTGATTAAAAACTAAGTTTACACTCCTATTTATACAAAGAAAAGCAACCAAATTAATAATTATAGTTCTCTAATTAGCTCCTTAATTTGCTCCCTAAATTACTCCAATCACTTTACATCTATATTCTAACACTCCCCCTCAAGCTGGAGCATAAATTTTAATTATGCTTCAGCTTGTTATAAATTTATTTCTTTATATAAACTTCAAAACATAAATCCGAGCTTCAAAACAAAATGGAAAACAAATACGAAACCCTCTCCAAACGAAGTCTACTAATAACCCATGCCATAAGCTTCAACCCAAAACGGAGATCAAGTGCAACTCTCTCCAAACGAAGCCTAAACAAATAACCTATGAATAGGCTTCAACACGAAACGAAGATCAAGCGCAACTCTCTCCAAACGAAGCCTACACATATCCTGTCATGTAGACTTCAAAACAAAATGGAGAATAAGTAGAACACACTTTCCAAAACAGAAGCAGAAATCACAAAATAGGAACACCAAGAACCAGCCACAAACATTTAGAAGCAGCAGAGGCAGGGGACAAAACTGACACTACACCCATGCCGGAACAGAAGCAGAAACCACGAAGCAGAAACACCAAGAACTAGTAATCACACCTAAGAAGAAGCTGGGGAGCAGATCTTCGAAGAAGCAGAGGACAGCCACCACCGAGAGGGAAGACCACCGGAAAAGGACATCGGAATATGACCGGAAATGGCCAGGCGACGCTGGAGGTGAAATCGGAGGACCACCGGACGCTGGATGCTCTTCCACTCGCCGGCGCGTGAAGACGGAGCGGATTCTTGTGGTGGCGCGTGAGGTCCACTCGCTGGCCTGATGGTCGCCGGATTTTGTGGAGAGGCCGGAATGACGCCTGTGCACCTTCCGATGTGGGCGGTGAAGCAAAACGATCACCAGATCCGGTGACCCAAGACTGGACAGAATCTTCAACCAAAAATGAAAAATCCAGGAAACTCGGAAGCCCCAGAAAATCCATCAGAGAGCCCAAGGCTCTGATACCATGTGAGAAAACACACAATGGGAATTGAAATTCTATATTCAATTGATTAAAAAATAAGTTTATACTCCTATTTATACAAAGAAAAGCAACCAAATTAATAATTATAGTTCCCTAATTAGCTCATTAATTTGCTCCCTAAATTGCTCCAATCACTTTACATCTATATTCTAACACTTCTAAAATGAGGTTATTGATCACTGAAAAAGACTCCCTCACTCACAAAAATGCAGGAAAAAAAAGAGGCATATGATAGGAATAAAAATTTTAGGTTTGAATGTCTTTCACTTTTTCAACAGAACTCTTAGTGCTAACCCGCACTCCCAATAATGAAACAAAAAAATAAAAAGATCTTCCGATTAATCAATGTAAAATTTCACAAATTTGAGCTGTTTAGCAAAGTGATCCAATACATGTCCTGGATTTGTGAGATGTAATCAGGAAATGAGAAAATGAACCACCAATAGAGTTTATCACCAAATTTGAATGTTGCCTCGAACCAAATTCAATTCAAACTTCTCTAGAGTTTCAATGAACCTTAGCAAACTGTTTTAAAAGAAGAAGAAGAAGAAGAAGAAGAAGAAGAAGAAGTCATTACCAAGTTAGATACCCACCAAAATTCGCTTTCTAGAAGGGAAGTTAAGATATTCGTACGTGAAACAGAATAGTTAAATATTAGGTATTATTCAGTGTGAGATAGATATCATAATTTGTGACATATAGCATTACAGAATTCTTGATCACTGATATGGCAGGACCACTAAGGAAAATTTCAGCCAATGCAAAAGTCAATTGTATTATTATCAAACTATGTTTTTGTGTGAATCATGACTGCATGTACTGTCGAACATAATCAGCATGAACAAAGAGTCCAATAAGAGAAATGGGTTAAACAAGAATGATGTCCCTTTTGCAGCTTCTTATGAGCCTCCTCATGAAGGTGCCATTTTAACGGTTTACGCTAAGAAGGAACTAAAGATTCAACAAAGCAGTAGAGTTCTTTAATCTCTAGTTTGCATTGCAACATTTACATTAAATGAAAAAGAAAATTTTGCCAAATGATAACTAAATATCCGGTCAACATTCATGAGGAAGCCTAATAATTTCTTACTTGATTACACTCTAGTGTCAAGAATTCCCATCTTACCCTCTCACGTTACTTGTATGCAGTCAAGTTTAGGAAGAAACACAGAGCATTTGCTCTTACTGATTATGGTGATGCTAGGGCTTCCATTCTTAATGGAAATTGATAAATCAGGTTCACCATACATGGGTGAAAATTATTCACCAAAGAATTTAACTGAGCCTACAATATTGAGATGATACATGGTAGGTATGGACATTATTAAATTTGAATGAAATGGGCTTGGAAACCACTTCATAAAGCCTTATGCTGGTTTTCAATTTTCACCTATCTTTAGCATATCCAAAACCAAAGATAGTAATACTTAACAATTGCAGTTGTCTCTTCAAAATCATTCCCTCTTCTCTTTCCCTCCTCCAAGACAATCAACAATTGTATGAGGATCAGCTGCATAATCCTAATAAATATTCAATTTATTAACCTTGCTATTGTGTATAGGAAGAAATATGGAAACCTTTAAAAATTCAACCAGCTTCAATTCGCAATTGCAGATTATGGAATTAAAAACTCACACATTACATTTAAATCACAGTTTTTCAACCAGGTCATCTAAATTAACCTATTTACATCAACACAAGTCAAGGAAAACAATGACTGGCATAGCAATCTCCATCTAGATACAATGCCAATGCATATTCAAAGATGATCGTACCATTAACACAGCATCTCACAATAAATTGAATAAAGCTCTAAAAGCTATAGTGCAGTAACAAATATTGTAATTCTACAACATATAAAAATTCTTTTCTTTTATTTTTTCTCTCTACTTCTAGTTCTTCCATGGAAAGTGACATTAGTTGTAGAATAGAGAAATTCTACGCAGCGCATCTACCTACCGATTGTCAAATATAGAAATTCTACTTCCAATATGCTCAAAAAGTCAAGATATATAAATTGAACCACTTACAATTTCGAACTGCATGAAAACAACATCATGAATTTACAAAGGCAAATACTTAGTTCACTTCAATCAAAGATGTAAAAGATTGAAATGGTGGCAAAAAGAAAAATGGTGTCAATTGTCGCAAATCTAATCCACTCATTTTATAGAACAACAATTTCTACTACATTGATCTCATAAGCAATTTCATTTGAAACGCTAAGAGAACACCGACATAGTTCCGAAGACTCACTCTCTTCTCCATAGAAAGCCATCCAGAACTATTTCATTGGAGCATTTCCTCGAAAACAAACAATGTCAGTCAAAGTAGGCAACGACTGAGCATCAAACAAAATTTCAATTTAATTAACCTAATGGCAGAATCCTTTCCCGTTTTCGTCTAAAGAGATAGAAATTGGCAAGTAACTTATGTCTTGATCATGAAACAAACAAAATGCCAAGAAGAATTCAACATAAACAAGCATAAATGAAAGGTAAGCAACAACAGATAATAAAATAGGCCAGTCAGAGAATTCAAAATACTAAATCTCATCACTCATCAACGAACAAGTAAGAGAAGGAAATCGAAACCTCAGAAAAGAAGAACAACGATACGCGCGTTTCAATCAAATTGAAAATTGACTTGTACCTGGGATTTTTTGCGAACTAGAAGGTGCTGGATATATACTAAGCGATGGAGCAAGACGAGAGAGCGTAACTTTCTTTGGCTTAAATAGGTGAGCAATGGGCACGCTCATGATCCCTGTGAATAAATAATAGATTCATCTCTTAGACAAGTGACACGTGGCCTCACTCGACCTTCTCATTGCGGGATGTTTTTACATATAAAAAAATCATATTCGAGTTATTTTTCATTAAATCCATAAATTATTTTTTTTCTCTAAATATCATTCCTTATTTTCTTTATTAATAATTTTTTTCACCCACATTTTTCTTTCCAATAATGGCTTTGATTTAAATTAATTTAAATGCAGAGTACCTACCAGAATGCACAAGGCTAAAAGAAAAGGGATTATTCGAAGTTATAGTAAGCTTACAACTTCCTTATAAAAATTTGAGCACTCTTTACAAGCATATAAATATGATACCAAAAAAAAAAAAGAAAAAGAAAAAAGTACCCTGCACCTGCATGGTCAATCTCGAGTGTCTTAAGTGCAAAAAATTCTCGATGAGCAAAAAATTGTTGCCATACATATTCAATTATTTGAGAATTCTAGCTGATTACAGTTAGAAAGAATAAATATTTCAAACCAAATTCACCCTATGTTATAAGTACCAGAAAACCTGACACTGTAACAAGTAAGAAAAACAAGGGCATTGGAAATTGATTGTACAGAGAAGAAAATCTGAAAAAGTAATTATTGTACTGCTGCCTTTTCTCCAATTCAGATTGCTTGTATAGGACTACCCTTGCCCTGGCTCAACTCAGACCCACTTACCGGAGCATTAGGATGAAATGCAGACTGCCTTGACTCACCTATCAATTTCAGGGAGAGCGGCGATGGTTCTCTGTGCCCTCTCTCAATTTCACCTATGCTGAGGTGAGACATGCCGACCAATTCATCTACATTCACAGGCTCCTTTGGTAAGAGTGCAACCGGTTTTAGAACCTCATGACTTGAGGTCTCTGCACTCTTTACTTCTTCAAGAGAAGCAGCATTTGGAGGCCAAAATGCATAAGGAATTGGCATATATGCAGGGCAGAATCCAGGCATAAATGAATTTAATTCATTTAAGTGAGGAACAACTGGTGCATATTCATTTGATTGGGGGACAGTTTCTATGGATTCATTACAACTTGGCCCTGTTTCATCACGTTCCTCAGTTGCAGCTTCCATGGATTCATATTCTGGCTTCAAAGAAAGGTTCAGTGAAGGCAGTGTATCTGCATTATCTCCAGGCTGAGAAGATGGCAACTCTTGTTCTTCTGGTACTGACTGGGGTTCAGTGGCCTGCAAAATACATTAAGAAGCACATAAATTATTAAATGAATTCCTAAGGATGAACAATAATACAAAAATAAATATATCCATTTGGGCCTAATAAAGATTGACACGACCGTAGACAATGCATTAGGTTGCAGATTTATCTGGAAGATACAAATGACAAGACTAAAGTAATATTTGAGTAGCAACTGTATCGTATCATGTCATCAAATGAAAAGCAATGCATTACTGACAAAAAGCATCAATGTTAAGCAAATTACATCCTGGATTTTCAGCAGTTAGAGATTACTTCTACATAAATGAAATATAATTTGGTTATTTGGCAGGCCCAAGAACAGCAGCTGCCAGGTTGAAGCCAATTGCATCGTTGCCTTGCAGTGAATCAGTACATACAGATGCATGTTTTAGTGATTTAACTCGTACCGGTAATAAATAAACAAACATAACCAACAACTAACCAAGTCAGCAACCATGTCAAATAGGCTGGAGCGTCTCTTTCTTCTTACAGCATTGCTCTGGCGGATAAAATACTTCTGAGCATGGCTTGCTACCTGTGTAGGAGTTCTGGAAACCACATAGTTTCGAGCTATTCCACGCCAATCTCCTTTCCCCAATTTCTGAAGGCCAATTAAGAATAGCCGATGCTCCTCTTCTGTCCATGGGACACCTAAAACTCAAATATAAAAATAAATAAGCAGACAGATAAAATATGCAAAAGATATAAAAATTTTGACCACACCGCCAACTCTTACATTATTGACCAAATAGGAATCATAACAATCATCATTCCAATATCAGACAAAATACAGCATGCTGTGCTATTTCTGACTTCCTGTAGTGCATTAACGATTGCCATGATCCAGAAAAAACAGACAACAAAAAAACAGTGATGAGTAAGAATACTATTGCATCTTCAGTTTCACCTATTTTTTAAGGTAAAAAAATGCATAAAGCAACACATGAATCCTCAAAATGCCAATTAAACATTAACATAATCACTTCAATAGTAAAAAAGAAGAAAAAAAGGAACCATGAGACTTACTACATCAAATGATATTTGTAGATGACGGAACACATTCCAAAAGTATGTCACAAAACGTAAGTATCAATTATATGAGAAATCATCATGGACAAATACGAAACTCAGCATTTTTCCCAATAACTTAAAAGCTATTCACACATTTTTGAAGCAGTTACTCTAACAAAGAAGGCAAAGTAGGAAAACAAGGTCAACCAAGTGCCAACAGTTGAGGCAATACGTAAAGCTGTTATCACTCTTTCTTCCCCCTTTGCTTTTTACCTCTAGCTGTTATTGTCCTTAACGTGATTCTTTAAAGCGCAGAGATTCAAGTTAAAGAACATACCTAACTTTTTTTTTCCAATCTAATTTACTAAACAACAGTGTACTTCGATATAATTGAATCTTATTAGAGTGGATCAGTTAATGAGATTGAAACTTCCAGTTCACCAGTAACCAATAAATTCAAACAAGATTCACTACATACATCAAATAAAAAGGAAAGAAAAACAAGGCCAAGAAAAGAAACTTCCACCTGAAGTCTAAGTAAAGAAGATGATTCCCATAAGGGCTACAGAGTGAAGTTCACAAATATGAGACGACATTCAAGCAATTGCATTTCGAGAACAGAAGATAAAACAACAAAATAACATCTTTTTCATTAATAATAAATGGCACATATGCGCAATGCAGGAAAAATATAAACACAGACAGCCCGCATCTGAAAGGAACAAAGACTTTAAAAATGGCAACTAATTAATTACTACTCCCGTCTTTTAGCCATGTGGTCCCCTACGAAAATCGCTCTAGAATTATCAACAATTAACTAAAGTCATTAAGGTCATTGATTAACAGACAAAACACTATTTAGTCAAAAAAATACAACATACAAAATTTTAGCTAATTTGAGAATATGAAATTTCTAACCATAAAATGAACAATATTGATTGAGATTTTTAAGATTTTCTAGCAGTAGCACATCTGCAGGTAACAGATGAATATGTTACCTAACTAACAAGAAAATTAATTGTCGATTTTATTAACGTGAAATCCCGTACCTTATCCAAAAATCGTTTAAATAAGCATCCCCATGATTACCCAAAACGAGATTAAGAAGCAAAATAAATAGAATTTGTGCATCTACGTACTAACTGCAGAATAATCAACTCAATCCAAAATCAAGAAAATATTGTTAATAAAATAAACATATAACTGATATAAAAAGAAGTATAACTTTGAATTCTTTTAATATTTAAAGAAAAATGGATTAACAAAAGAATAAACATTGAAAAAACATATAAAAAGAAAAAAGAATTACTATTATCTTTGCCGCGTAAATCATAAAAAGTTTACCTTTTTTCCTCTCACCGCGTCGATTGGTGGAGCAGCTAGCATGGGCCGGGTCATCGGACAAGTACCCGTCAACGTTATTCGAATCCCTGACATGATCAGACAAGGGAGAATCAGGATTAGGAGAAGCGGCGGCTGAAGACGAGGAATGGTAGTGCGCCGACAAGTTGCCCATGCTAGCACTCTTCTTAATAATGGAGCCATCAGTCAGTCTAACGCCGAAAAGCCTAACGCCAGCGGCGGCAGAAGCAGAAGAGAAGGAGGCCCCGGCGGAGCGCGTGGGGCAGGTACGGGAGTTGTGGCCGTTGTTGCTGCAATGCGAGCACCGTCGAGTCATGGTGAATGACTCAGCTGAATCGCCGCCGCGTTCGCCGGAGATAGGAAATTAGCCAGAAACTAAGTAAAGGGGTAAATTTAGCAGATAAAAAATATAGCGGGTTTTAGAGAGAGGTCAGGGAGAGGAGAGAGAAGGGGCTGCATGGAAGGAGAGGACATTAAGGAGGGATTTATTTGGGGAAGAAAGAGAGAAAGCGATACCAAAGGGTATTTTGGGAATTAAAGCTTTTATGGGATAATTTGGGGGGTCTTTAGAGATTAGCGGAGGACCGTTCTCTGCTTAAATAATGTATTAACCTTTTTGTCCTTTTAAGGATAATGACTTTCAAAAAATAAAAAAAATATAGGGTGCGTTTACTTCAGAAAATAATTTTCTGTTTTCTGTTTTTTATCTTCTTAAAAAATTGAAGTATTTATTTTTCGTATAAAATTTAAAAAATATGTTTATTTATCAATAAATAGAAAACTGAAACGTTTATTTGTGTGTATATATACACACGTATGTATATATATATATATATACATACATATATACAAATATTACATATATATGTATGTGTACATACATACATACATACGTATATTTATATATGTATGTGTGTGTGTGTATGTGTATATATATATATATATGTATGTGCATATATATATATGTATATGTATGTGCATATGTATATGTATATGCATATGTATGTGAATATATGCACATACATACACATGTATTTATGAATACATACATATGTACATGTATGTGTATATATATATATACATATCCATATATATATATATGTACATACATATATATACATATGTATGTATGCACATGTAAGCACATATAGATATATGTATATGAACATGTATATGTGTGTATGTGCATATGTATATATGTATATGTATATGCATAAATACATATTTATACGTATATGTATGTATATAGATACATACATGCATGCATGTATGCACATATAAGCACATACAAATACATGTATATGAACATGTATGTGTGTGTATATATATATATATATGTATATGTATATGCATAAATACATATTTATATGTATATGTATGTATATAGATACATACATGCATGCATGCATGTATGTATATATGTATATTTGTATATGCATATGTATGTGTATACATGCACATATATATACATACATATACATATGTATGTATACATATACATATGCATATGTATGTGTATGTATGTATGTATATACATATATATACATATCCATATGTACGTATGTATGCATGTACTACATATATATATACATGCACATGCATATGCATATGCTTATGTATGTATGCACATACAAAAATTTACATATACATGTATATGTATATGTATGTATGTACATATATATATGTGTGTGTATGTACATATATATATGTGTGTGTGTGTGTGTGTGTGTATTAATATTATTTAGAAAATTTGGAAAACATCTTTTATTAGTTTTCCAATTTCTTCTTTATTTTGGAAAACTGAAAAATTTATTTTCTGTTTTCTATTTTAGAAAATTGACGAAAATAAACATGATCTTTATTTTCTGTTTTATGTGGAAAAATTTTCTGAAAAACTGAAACAGTTTTCTGTAAGTAAACAGGCCCATAACTTTCTTAATTTTGCCACGATTAGAAATAACTAACAAATACTGCAATTTATTAATAAGCGATAAAGCATGAAATGTCTTTATCCGTAAAAATGAGAGTTGGCAGTCGAGATAGCCGATCGGATAATTGGACCTGTAAAAAATAGTGTCCGATCGGATCCAAACTTTAATATTTCAAAACTTAAGTTAGTAACTTTTAGATAAAAAGTATTTAGAGAGAGAGAAAGAGTCTCAGATGTTCAATACCTGAAGTCCTTATGCTTTTAGCTATTTATAGGAGATGATGGAGGGATACTCGAGTATCTTGGGGTGTGATAACTAACGATGGGAGCAGGTGAGCGGCGATATAACGGGAAGCAGGTAAAGGTATGGGCGCTTGCTTGTGTCAGTGGACTGATGAGATGTCATGTCCAATCAGTCCGATCGGACGGCGTGCCTTTCTGTTTTTTCTTCCAGCTCACACTTTGCCCTTTTGTTGATGGGTTTTGGGCTTTGCCAAGTGTTGTTGAGCTGACTTGATTGGGCCTTAGAGATATTTTTTTCATAGTTATCACTTGTCCCCCCTCCAAAGAATTCGACCGGGCGTATTTTGGCGCTACCTTTGGCCTTCGTATTTTTGCTTCGAAATCTTCATCGAAGCTAGCGGATAAGCCCTACAAACAAAAGGGGTAGCTTCGATCCGATTCGTCCTTGACGGTGGTCGATCGTCCAATTCGATCCGTTTTTAGTGGTGGATGGGCATTTTTAGTCCAGTCCGCTTTTGGCAGTGGATTTAGATATTCCGATCGGGATGCTCATCGATCGAAATTGATTTGACAGACTACAACTTTCGTATTTTGGGCTCGAAAGGAATGTCGAGCCTAGCGGATAAGTTATGCCTTTCGAAAAATTTTGGCCTTCAAAGGTTTAAGGGAGTTACCCGCTTATGGGAAGTTACCCTTTGAAAAGCCTCGATCGGGATGTGAATACCGATCGATCGAAATTAAAATGGCGACTTTGAAAGTTACCCGCTTATGGGGAGTTAACCTTTGGAGAGCCTCAATCGGGATGTCAATTTCGACCGATCGGAATTAGAATGGCGACTTTGGGAGTTACCCGCTTATGGGGAGTTACCCTTTGGAGAACCTCGGTCGGGATGTGAATACCGACTGGTCGAAATTAAAATGGCAAGTTTGAGAGTTACTCGCTTATGGGGAGTTACCCTTTGAAAAACCTCGGTCGGGATGTCAATATCGATCGACTGAAATTAGAATGGTGACTTTGGGAGTTATCCGCTTATGGGGAATTACCTCTTAGAGAACCTCGATCGGGATGTCAATATCGACCGACCGAAATTAGAATGGTGACTTTGGAAGTTACCCGTTTATGGAGAGTTAACCTTTGGAGAACCTCGTTCGGGATGTCAATATTGACCGACCGAAATTAGAATGGCGACTTTGGGAGTTACCCGCTTATGGGAAGTTACCCTTTAGAGAACCTCAATCGGGATGTCAATATCGATCGACCGAAATTAGAATGGCGACTCTAAAAGTTATCCGCTTATGGAAAGTTACCCTTTAGAGAACCTCGGTTGGGATGTCAATATCGACCAAAACAAAATTAGAATGGTGACTTTGGGAGTTACTCGCTTATAGGGAGTTACCCTTTGGAGAACCTCGATCGGGATGTCAATATTGATCGACCAGAATTAGAATGGCAACTTTGGGAGTTACCCACTTATAGGGAGTTATCCTTTTGAGAACCTCGATCGGGATGTCAATATCGACCGATCGAGATTAGAATGGCGACTTTGGGAGTTACCCACTTATGGAGAGTTACCCTTTGGAGAGCCTTGATCAGGATATCAATATCGACCGATCGAAATTTTGCAGAGAAAACCTAGGAGAAGGACTTAGATATTTTGCCTAAAAGAAAAATAACAAATATTATGCAAGTTGAGGCACATACCTTGTCTTTGTGCCTTTCTTGCAGGGTCATAAGTCAGTAACATTGAAAGTTCTTTGACTTCGTTCTCATGTTGCCTTTGCTTAACATAGGTAACGGCTCGGCATAGGCTTCATGGAGAAATATCCGATTGGCGGGATGGCTCTACATTGAATTTGTGAACGATCGCCTTGGTTTCCTCACTTGGTGTGAGGCTCATTGGGACAATTGATTTTCTTATGCCTCTCCCTTGATCCGCTACAAAACCTAATCAGGGCTGATGTTGATTGGGGCGAATATAGGGGCTTGCTGTTTGATAGTCCGCTCGGACTTATCTTGCTGGGTCATTTTTGCTCGCCCAGCTTTCATAGAGCGATGGGTCTGTCTGGCTTCAGCATTATCCGCTCTGATGCGATAATTCATTTGAATGA
This sequence comes from Excoecaria agallocha, assembly GCA_037975025.1. NCBI lineage: Eukaryota > Viridiplantae > Streptophyta > Magnoliopsida > Malpighiales > Euphorbiaceae > Excoecaria > Excoecaria agallocha. The sequence goes on from CM075812.1 coordinate 2,888,833, forward strand.
TTGCCCATCTGAGTGTTGCATTATATCTGCAACGTCGATCCTTTTTCTTCTGCTGGACCTTTATGCATCATCCAATTGTATGTATTGGCGAGCTCTTTCCGTCAATTCGAAAAAGCTACCAGGGGATCTTGTTGTTAATGACTCGAACAATGGGAGATTGGTAGTTCCTCTAGCCAGGGCAGTTGTTGCCATCTCTACATTTACATTTCTCACTTCAGACATTGTTAATTGAAAATTACCAATGTAGTCTCTAAGATTTTGACTGGTCCTTTGGTACAGGTTGTATTGATCGTTGACCGTCTTGGGCGCTTTCGTCTGTACAATGAACCGTGATAGGAATAGCTCTTTGAGTTATCTAAAGGAGGTTATTGATTCCTGAGGCATCTCGTAGAACCAATTTAGTGCGTCCCCTCCTAAGGTGGCAGGGATAATTATGCAGGCAATCCTTTCATCATAGGTATAAATCTGTACTCTTATCAAAAACTCAGCCAAATAGGCAGTCGGGTCAGTTTTACCAATGTATTTGTCGATTACTATGTCTCTCCATCTAAGAGGCAGGCTGGACTCTGTGATCTCCCTGCAGAACAAAAAGGCAGTATTCTTACAAGTATTACCTTCAAATACGCCTTCTTTGAGACTTGCCAAGCTAAACTGTTTGAGCTTTTTCTTGAACCATATATCTTCCTTGCATGCGATGGAGGTAAACTAGCATTTCAATCTTTTGGAGTGGCCGTGATTCGGGGTGCTTGTGAAAAACAAACTGTTCCTCATCAAGTGGAAAAAGGAAATGGAGGATCTATTAGAACTGTATGCGAAGTCTTGGATAGGGGAGGTCATCCATTTGCCTTTGTCATACCTGTCCGGGATTTTAACACCCACTTTACCACTGTCTTGAGCTCGAGGGCTCTTTAATGGAGACTCCTTGGTTTCTCTTTCTTCTGAATTCTTCATCCACGAAGTTTTGTCCGTGGGTTCTTTCAGAAGTTCTGGGCATCTTGCCTTTTTTTATTGTCTGAACAATGCTGGTGGTGAAATTGCTAAGGAAGAGAGAGCGCATATCCTTGACTGTGATGGATGTATTTTTCGGTTGCTGCATGGATTGTGAGGAGGTGGTCCCTGCTTGGGGGTCTATTAGATCTCTTTCTTCTCCCTGCTTGTCTAGATTTGCCATGACCGTCATTGTTGGGGTCACGCTCTTTGGAGGTTGTCCTGCTCAGTGGATCTCGAACTGGCCATATCTCTTCCGATAGAAGTCTTCAGGGGCCCGATTTAGCCAGAGCTCTGGGCCACTCTCGTCTCTCAAAGAAAGTACCAAATTGTTAGTGGTTGTGCCCTAGGCCAAACATTAGGGCCTTTATGTAATGTTAAATTTCATTTTATAAAATTGAGTTTTCTTTATGTTATTGTATTGTAGGCATGTTACATTATAATAATATTTGTAAATAACAATTTAATGTTATTTTGACTATCCCTAGTTATTTTATTGTTAAATGATTGATGATAAATAAAGACTAGTATAAGTTTAATTGATGATCATGGGATGATTATATATGATGATATGAATTAATCTTATAAGTACTTGTTAGGGAACAAAGTACTGGATAGACCCGCAATGAGACACTACATGGGTCAATGTCATTAGTGATCTCACAATAGTTATGTTATTAATCCTTAGACCTGAGATTATCATAGTATCCTACATGACGAACATTATGTTTTGACACAATCAAACATTATCTTTAATTGGATAATTATAAAGATTATGATTGGACATAATGAGAATCATGTAGAGGATAGTGAATAATCAAGAAGGAATTTGTCCCTCTCTTATGAGAGAGATATCTGTCGGGCCCCTCGATAAGTAGGACTGAGAAATGCATGGCCGTGCTCAAATGAATTGATGGAGTGATCAATATCATTTGATATTATCAGTCTACTTAGTGATCGGGAAATTATATGTTTGGACTATATAAGTTTGACATGGACCATGACTTATGTTCAAACAAGATATCGTGTGACAAAGGAATTATAACATGTTCTATTAGGTTAAAATCAAATTATCGATATTCATATTATTTGGGTAGTCATAATGTCTTGCTAGAGGCCACTTATGACTTGTGGGCCCGTGATGGGATTGAGACCCACTGCCAATATAATATGAACCTATTGGGTCGCACACATAGAATGTAATGAATAGACTAAGGGTTAATTCGGGCATTTCGAATTTTATTTTGTGAAAAATTAAAATTCGAAATAAACAAAAAAAAATGATGATAATGATAATATTTAAGATAAATATTATCATTACATTATTATTATTATTTTTTAAGATAAGAAATAAGGTATTTCTTATTTTAAAATGGAATGATGATAATAATAATATTTAAGATAAATATTATTATTATTATTATAATTATCGTTTTAGGTAAGAAATAAGATTTTTCTTATTTTAAAACAAGCCCTACGTTTTCTCTCTCTTAATTAGGGTTAGGTTAGTTGTATATATATATATGGTATGTATATATAAAAACCAAAATTAAGCAAAAAGGACCTAGCCGCCACTTAAGAGAAAAGCAAAAAGAAATCGTTTTCTTGTGTGATTCTAGAGAGAGAATAACAAAAACCCTAGCCGCCAGGAAGGGAGCTAGCACCCCGGGCGATTCTGTTCGTTGCTTTCGCGTGTGGATACTGGTAGAGGGTGTCATTTCGCGTGAGATCGCACCTACAATTCGATTTATCTGCGCTACAAGAGGTTGGTAATCGTTACACTTCTCCTTTTATTGAATCAATTGGATCGCTTGGATCCGTGGTGGGTTTCCATTGTTCCGCTGCGATATTTTATTTACTATTTCGAAACCCAACAGTGGTATCAGAGCCGCTTGCGAATTCAATTGATTCAATTATCGTATTTTGTATGTATGTGATATGTGCAAAATCGATTTTATGTGATATGAAAAGATCGTATGTTGATACATGATAAGTTAGTAAATGTTATAATCGATCATGTTAATCTATTTATATGAGATATGAACAAAATTAATATATTTGTATGAGATATAAATGTAATTAATCGTTTGATGTTTATGAAACTATGTGTATAGACTACGAAACATATACATGTTAATATGATTAACGTATGTATGTTACTTCCGTTTTACCATGAGATTAAATGTGTGGTCTATATTCAATTAAATTCGGTGGTATTTTGTGTCGATCCTAAAATCGTTTAATGTGATTAAACAGATGCTGATAAGTTCGGCAGATCTGTATTTTAGGATACAAAATAGGGTTTTTTATGCAGAAAATTGTTAATGAGATTAACATTGCCTAAAAACTTCGAGGGCGCTGCCCCCCGACCCCGTAAGGGGCGCCGCCCCTTAACCCCGCCCGCTAACCGGCTAGCGGGACCGCCGTGTTATCTAATCGTAGCGCCTAATATATCGTTAATGTTATTATCCGCGAATTTTAATACATCAATTTTATGCAATAAATTAAGTTTGATATGAGATGACTTGATTTTAATTGATGTATGTATGTATGATGTCTTTGCATGGTGCATAGCATGGCCAATTGAGACCCTTGTGATGGTGTCTAATTTATTTTCATTTTATGGGTTTGTAATTTTAAATACGACCTGCGTGTCGTTCCTTTGTTGTAATTTTATTTTACTATTAGTTTTAGTCGAATAGTTTATTTCATTATTGTAATGAAGACAAAAGGAATTGCACGAAGACCATGAAGGGAATCAATCCAATTCCATAATGATGGAGGTGACAAATGGAAGCTGTTGATCAAGACAAGTTTTGTAATTTCACCTAGGATTGACCATTGATCTTCATATTGGCTTATGAAGATCATATAGTTTTGGCCATGCTATGACACGTTTTATATATTATGCATATTTTTTTATCGATATATGATGCGATGAATGATTATATATGTGTATGAGATGCCATGTATGGATGATGCATGATATGTAAATGAATAGACATCATAACTTAAAAACCAAAATTCCCTCACCAAAATTTTAAGTCTTATGCCACCCATAATTATAACACCTATCAAGACTAAGATCACCAAAGTGTAGGTTCTGCCAAAGCGAAGTACATTAGGTTATCATAGTAAGATAGGATGGGTAATGGTGCTACCCATATGTTTAAAAATGGTTAGACTTAATTAGGCTATCAAAATGGTTTTGGGCCTAAGGTATTAGATGGGATTATAACATGCCAGGACATATGATGTCAAAATCCCATAAAGAATCTAAGAGTTATATGAGATGTAATTGGTAAAGAGCTATCTACCTAAATAACTTGATTTTAAGCGTCATGCCAAAGCTGACTTAGAATTAAGTGAAATATGGATCTTAGCCCACTAAAACATTACAATTGTTGTAATTAAAATTGAGGGTGAATATTTTAGTGGGAGCTTTAAGAAATACCCTAAAATGAAATTGGTACTAATTTTAATATTTATTTTGCATATTTGTAGATCAATGGCTTCAAATAACACCTCCACACTATCACTGCGATCCGTCCTTGAGAAGGACAAGCTGAAAGAAAATGGCACTAATTTCCTTGACTGGTTTAGGAACTTGAGAATTGTTCTCAAGCAAGAAAGGAAGCTATATGTGCTTGATGAACCTGTCCCTCCTCCTCCGCCTACTGATGCCCAAAAGGCAGTTAAGGACAAACAGAAGAAACATGTTGATGATTCTATTGATGTGGGCTGTCTTATGTTAGCCACAATGTGCCCAGAACTTCAAAAGGATCTGGAGCATTTAGAGGCTTATGAGTTGAGTTGTCACCTCAAACAGACATTCCAACAACAAGCAAGGCAAGACAGGTATGAGACTACCAAAGCTTTGCATGGCTGTAAAATGGCTGAAGGTGCATCAGTGAGCGCTCATGTTCTGAGAATGAAAGGCTATATTGATCACATTGAAAGGATTGGATTCCCAATCACTTTGGATTTTGCCACGGATTTGATCCTTAATTCATTGCCTAATAGTTATAGCCAGTTTGTTTTGAACTATAATATGAACAATATGGAGAAATCCATTCCTGAGCTGCATGCAATGCTTAAGACAGCTGAGCAAAGCATCATGAAAAGGCCCAATCATATCCTTATGGTTAATAAAGGAAAGGGGATGAAAAATAAGGGCAAGGGTAAGGCTAAGGCAAAAGTTGCTGGTAAGCCAAAAGCACAAGCTAAAAACAAACCCAAGGCAAAAGCTCCAAAGGAGGGAGTTTGCTTCCATTGCAATGAACCTGGTCATTGGAAGAGGAATTGCAAGCTCTACTTGGAAGAATTGAAGAAGAAGAAGAGTAGTGAGACTACATCTTCAGGTATTTATGTTATAGAAATTAATGTATCTACTTCTACTTCCTGGGTATTAGATACTGGATGTGGTTCTCACATTTGTACAAATGTGCAGGGACTCAAAAGGAGTAGGCAACTGAAAAAGGGTGAAGTGGACCTACGAGTTGGAAATGGAGCAAGAGTTGCTGCTTTAGCTGTAGGGACTTATGAGTTGACTTTGCCCAATGGGCTTTTGTTAGTTTTGAACAATTGCTTTTATGTTCCCACTTTAAGTAGGAATATTATTTCAGTTTCTTGTTTGGATGATGAAGGTTTTTCTTTTCTTATTAAGAAAAGGAAATGTTCTATTTATTATGATGATATGCTTTTATTGTATTGCTGATTCATATAGTGGCCTTTATGCCCTAAATCTAGAAAATTCCAACAATGAGGATATCTATAACATAACTACAAAGAAATCCAAACCCAATGATTTGAATAAAACATATTTATGGCATTATCGTCTTGGTCATATAAATGAGAAACGCATATCAAAACTCCATCAAGATGGACTCTTGGAATCATTTGATTTTGAATCATTTGAAAATTGTGAATCTTGTTTATTAGGCAAGATGACAAAAGATCCATTCACTAGACATAGTGAAAGGGCCACTGATTTATTGGGCCTTTATACATACTGATGTATGTGGCCCATTAAGCAAAAATGCCAGGGGAGGATTTCAATACTTCATTACTTTCACTGATGATTTCAGTAGATATGGCTATGTCTATCTAATGAAACATAAACATGAATCATTTGAAATGTTCAGAACTTTTCAAAATGAAGTTCAAAATCAACTTGGTAAAACTATTAAAGCACTTCGATCTGATCGGGGTGGTGAATACTTAAGCCAAGAGTTTGATGATCATCTAAGCAATTGTGGAATTATTTCACAATTAACTCCACCAGGGACGCCACAATGGAATGGTGTTTCCGAAAGAAGGAATCGAACTTTATTACATATGGTTCGATCTATGATGAGTCAAACAGATCTTCCTTTATCCTTTTGGGGCTATGCATTAGAAACAGCTGCATTCACTCTGAACCGAGTTCCATCTAAAGCAGTTGAAAAGACACCATATATGTTGGGAGATATGGACTGGAAGAATTCCCAGTTTGTCTTTTCTAAAGATTTGGGGCTTGTGAGGCTTATGTCAAAAGACAAGTCTCGGATAAATTAGCTCCAAAATCTGATAAATGCCTTTTTGTGGGATATCCTAAAGAAACTAAAGGATATTACTTTTTCAATCCCTCTGAGAATAAAGTGTTTATTGCTCGAAATGGTGTCTTTCTAGAAAAGGAATTTATTTCTAAAAGAACCAGTGGGAGTAAAATAGAACTTGAAGAAGTTCGAAAAATACAAGATGACATTAGACCATCGATGGAGACTCAACAAGTTTCACAAACAGTTGTGGAACCTGTGCAAGTTACACAAGAACTGCGCAGATCTGATAGGACACGATATCAACCTGAGAGATATGGATTTCTCGTAATGGATAGTCGTGAAATAATGCTTATGGATCAAGATGAGCCTACAACCTATCAAGATGCTGTATCAAGTCCAGATTCTGAGAAATGGCTAGAGGCCATGAAATCTGAAATGCAATCTATGTATGACAATCAAGTTTGGAACTTGATTGATCCACCTGAAGGAATTAAAACCATTGGGTGCAAATGGGTTTTCAAGAAGAAAACTGACATGGATGGAAAGGTACATACCTTTAAAGCAAGACTTGTTGCAAAAGGTTTCAAGCAAACTCATGGTATTGACTATGATGAAACTTTTTCTCCAGTCGCAATGCTTAAATCAATAAGAATTCTTATTGCCATTGCTGCGCATTATGACTATGAGATATGGCAAATGGATGTCAAAACAGCGTTTCTTAATGGAAACTTACTTGAGGATGTGTATATGACACAACCTGAAGGTTTTGTCCATCCTGAGAATTCTAGAAAGGTATGCAAGCTGCAAAGATCCATTTATGGATTAAAGCAAGCTTCTCGGAGCTGGAATCTTCGTTTTGATGAAACAGTCAAAGAGTTTGGATTCATAAAAAATGAAGATGAACCTTGTGTATACAAGAAGGTTAGTGGGAGTGCAATAATGTTTCTCGTCTTATATGTCGATGACATATTACTCATTGGGAATGATATCCCTATGTTACAAAAGACCAAAGATTGGTTAGGGAAATCTTTTTCAATGAAAGATCTAGGCGAAGCTGCTTATATCCTTGGGATCAAGATCTATAGGGATAGGTCTAAAAGAATAATTGGTCTGAGTCAAAGTACTTATATAGACAAGGTGTTGAATAGGTTCAACATGCAAAATTCTAAAAGAGGATTTTTGCCAATGTCTCATGGTATTACTCTTAGCAAGACTCAATGTCCTACGACATCTGATGAGCGAGACCGTATGAGTATGATTCCTTATGCTTCGGCTATAGGATCTATCATGTATGCCATGTTATGTACTAAACCGGATGTCTCATATGCATTGAGCATGACAAGTAGATACCAGTCAAACCCTGGTGAAAGTCACTGGACAGCGGTTAAGAATATCCTTAAGTACTTGAGAAGAACTAAGGATGCATTCTTAGTATATGGAGGATTGGAAGATGAGCTAGTAGTAAATGGTTACACAGATGCAAGCTTCCAGTCTGATAAAGATGACTTTAGATCGCAATCTGGATATGTGTTTTTGTTAAATGGAGGTGCTGTTAGCTGGAAAAGTTCTAAACAAAGCACTGTCGCTGATTCTACAACAGAAGCTGAGTATATAGCAGCATCAGATGCAGCTAAGGAAGCTGTATGGATCAAGAAATTCATTATTGAACTGGGAGTAGTTCCTAGTGTCACAAGTCCTATAGACATTTATTGTGACAATAATTGGTGCTATAGCACAAGCTAAAGAGCCCAGATCCCATCAGAGATCCAAACATATACTCAGGCGTTTTCATCTCATTCGTGAAATTATGGAAAGAGGAGATGTCAAGATATGCAGAGTACCAACAGATGACAACATTGCGGATCCACTTACAAAGGCTCTCCCACAAGCCAAACATGATAGTCATACTAGGTCTATGGGTATTAGACACTTATATGATTAGGCCTAGTGCAAGTGGGAGATTGTTAGTGGTTGTGCCCTAGGCCAAACATTAGGGCCTTTATGTAATGTTAAATTTCATTTTATAAAATTGTGGTTTTCTTTATGTTATTGTATTGTAGGCATGTTACATTATAATAATATTTGTAAATAACAATTTAATGTTATTTTGACTATCCCTAGTTATTTATTGTTAAATGATTGATGATAAATTAAGACTAGTATAAGTTTAATTGATGATCATGGGATGATTTATAATATTGATGATATGAATTAATCTTATAAGTACTTGTTAGGGAACAAAGTACTGGATAGACCCGCAATGAGACACTACATGGGTCAATGTCATTAGTGATCTCACAATAGTTATGTTATTAATCCTTAGACCTGAGATTATCATAGTATCCTACATGACGAACATTATGTTTTGACACAATCAAACATTATCTTTAATCGGATAATTATAAAGATTATGATTGGACATAATGAGAATCATGTAGAGGATAGTGAATAATCAAGAAGGAATTTGTCCCTCTCTTATGAGAGAGATATCTGTCGGGCCCCTCGATAAGTAGGACTGAGAAATGCATGGCCGTGCTCAAATGAATTGATGGAGTGATCAATATCATTTGATATTATCAGTCTACTTAGTGATCGGGAAATTATATGTTTGGACTATATAAGTTTGACATGGACCATGACTTATGTTCAAACAAGATATCGTTGTGACAAAGGAATTATAACATGTTCTATTAGGTTAAAATCGAATTATCGATATTCATATTATTTGGGGTAGTCATAATGTCTTGCTAGAGGCCACTTATGACTTGTGGGCCCGTGATGGGATTGAGACCCACTGCCAATATAATATGAACCTATTGGGTCGCACACATAGAATGTAATGAATAACTAAGGGTTAATTCGAAGGGCATTTTGAATTTTATTTTGTGAAAAATTAAAATTCGAAATAAACAAAAAAAATGATGATAATGATAATATTTAAGATAAATATTATCATTACATTATTATTATTATTTTTTAAGATAAGAAATAAGGTATTTCTTATTTTAAAATGGAATGATGATAATAATAATATTTAAGATAAATATTATTATTATTATTATAATTATCGTTTTAGGTAAGAAATAAGATTTTTTCTTATTTTAAAACAAGCCCTACGTTTTCTCTCTCTTAATTAGGGTTAGGTTAGTTGTATATATATAATATGGTATGTATATATAAAAAACCAAAATTAAGCAAAAAGGACCTAGCCGCCACTTAAGAGAAAAGCAAAAAGAAAATCGTTTTCTTGTGTGATTCTAGAGAGAGAATAACAAAAACCCTAGCCGCCAGGAAGGGAGCTAGCACCCCGGGCGATTCTGTTCGTTGCTTTCGCGTGTGGATACTGGTAGAGGGTGTCATTTCGCGTGAGATCGCACCTACAATTCGATTTATCTGCGCTACAAGAGGTTGGTAATCGTTACACTTCTCCTTTTATTGAATCAATTGGATCGCTTGGATCCGTGGTGGGTTTCCATTGTTCCGCTGCGATATTTTATTTACTATTTCGAAACCCAACACAAATGATAAAACACGAAATGTCTTTATCTGTAAAAAGAAGAGCTGGCAGTCAAGGTAGCTGATTAGGTAGCTGGACCTGGAAAAGGGAGTGCCTGGTCAGACCCGAGCTTTAGCACTCCACAGCTTAAGTTAGTAACTTTTAGAGAAAGAGTGTTTAGAGATAGAAAGTCTCAGATATTCAATATCTGGAGCTCTTATACTTTTAGCTATTTATAGGAGATGATGGAGGGGTATTCGAGTACCTTGGGGTGTGATAACTGGCGATGGAAGTAGGTGAGCGACGATGTGACAGGGAGCAGGTGAAGGTATGGATGCTTGCTTGTGTTAGTGGACTGATGGAATGTCATATTCAATCAGTCTGATCGGACAGCGTATCTTTCTATTTTTTCTTACAGCTCGCACTTTGCCCTTTTATTGATGAGTTTTGGGTTTTTGTCAAGTATTGTTGGGCCAACTTATTTGGGTCTTGAAAATATTTTTTTCATAGTTATCAATAAGTAATTAACAAATGCGATTCAAAAATTTAAGAAAAATTTTCAGTTAGTTGGATAGAAAGAAAGCAAAACTAATTTTGAATCCCTTTGCAATAATAAAAATGAAGTACTTAAAAAATCAAAATGACAACTAAAAAAAAGGCAATATGAATTTATAATTTTATATATTTTTATTAAGGAAAAATTATATTTTAATCTCTATAATTTATTAATTTTGTAAATTAAATTTTTATACTTTTAAAATTATATATTAAGTCCCTAAATTTTTCAATAAAAATATATTAAACCTAAAATAGACAATATAAATGATAATATAATACATGTTCGACTAAAGTTGCATAAATTTAAATGAAATGTTGTTATTTTTAACGTTCGTTTTGATTTAATATATTTTAATAAATAAGTTAAAAAATTTATTATATAGTTTTGAAATTATAAGGATGTAATATGTAAATGCATAAAATTTTTGAAAGATTCAATATATAGTTATAAAAATATAGTAATTTAATATATAAAAATGTTGAATTTCAATAACTAAATTATGGGTTTTATCTTTATTGATAACATTATAGTGCAATACCTTATACTACTGCCTTTAGAAGATCGATCTCTCGATGATTAATTTCTTATTGAGTAAAACAAAGTTTTACCAAAATTATCTTATAAGTAATACATGTCTATTATCTAATACCATGGTAACAAAGGTAAAGTATAAAGTAAAAACTACAAAAAAAGGAGCAAAAATAAACTGAAAGATAGATCATAGAAGATATTAATTCGGAACCATAACCACCGTATTTAAAAATAATAGTGTATTTTTAATTTAAAAAATATAGCTACTTAAGAAAATCACCTAATTTTCTTTTTGAAAACTCACCAAAATTATTTCTTAAATTTTTTTATAAAATTAAGATTTAATTTTCTTTTCACGTATTCTATTATAAAAGTTCTTCACGTATTTCATGAAATAAATCAGAGAGAGAAGAGATTATTTTTTAAAATATTTTTTGCCAAAAAAGAAAATCATTTACAAAAGAAGAGATGATTTTTGAGTTTTCTTTTAAATTTTATTATAGCTTTAGAATGGTTGTTAGGTGAGCTTTATCTCAAAACGTGAGTTATTCAGAAAAAAAAAAAATTTTAGATTTAGTGATGTTAGAGTTCCTTCCAATTCAAAACACGATTATAATTTATAATCAGTAAATCAGGTCAAAATTTAAACTATTTGATTAAAAAATAATAATAAGATAATCAATATTTGTTAGTTTAAATAGTTTGACACTTATTTTCTTTAAAAAATATTTCAAATTCGAGTTTTGTAAATAGTAAAAATTAATATTATGAGAATTTTATTTCATAATGGGCTAATTCAATTCGAACTAATAATATAACTATTTTATAGTTAATTAATTCGGTTCGAATTGAATAATATAATAATTATAAAAAAAAAGTTAAAAGATAGTCTAATTTTATGGATATTAATTAAAAATTTTGACTTGTGAAAGTAAGTTGGTTGCGTGATGCGTGACAAAAGTTTCCTTGCATGAAAATAAACCATAAATAAATTCAAGTTTAAATTACCCACGAAAGAGCTTCAAACGTGGAAACAAACCGAGATTGTTGCTTTTATCATAGCCGATTTCTTTTTTCTCTCCAATATAATATTCTACCGGTAAATACCGACCCTCATTTTTCAATATTTAAAAAAAGAAAAAGAGATGTGTCTAACTTTTTTCTAATAATTATTTTCTTCTCAATTTTTATATAGGAAAATTTTAAAGCATTTTGGAAATTATTTAGAATGGAGTTTTTTTTTTCTCGATAAAAGAATGAGTTTTTTTTAAAGAAAGTTTAAACATGTGATTTCCACTTTGTGTATGGCCGGGTAAAAAAAATCATATCCCTCCAAGGCAAAATCTATAATTTAGTTTTTAAATTTTAATATTTTTATACATTGCACTTTTAAAACTATATATTAAATCTTTTAAAATTTACATAATTATATATTAAATTCTTATACTTTTAAAATTACACATTATATTTTTAAACTTATCTATTATAACACGTTAATTTCAAATAAACGTTAAAAATAATAGTATTTTATTAAAATATATACAACTTTAAGCATATTTGTATTATATTATTATTTATAAAGTTCATTTTGGACTTAATATATTATATTCAAAAAATTAAGGACGTAATATGTAATTTTAAAAATATAAAAATTTAATATAAAAAATCATTAAAATAGAACGACCAAAGTATAGGTTTTTCCTTTTTGAAAATATAATTTTACTTCTCTATTTACACTTATTAAGAAAATTAACTCATATTATTTCCAAAAGATTAATTAATATTCTCTAAAAAAATAAAATTAACTGATTTGGTTATATCTTATATAATTTCCGATATGCTTTTTTTTTTTAATTTTTTTACAATCTTCTAATCTATTATTACAGTTTTCCAAGTCAACACTCTACTTTAATATTAATATAATATAACTATGAACGACAATAGGTAGGGTGTCCGTGAAAATCGCCACGTTTAATTCAAATCTGAATACATATAGATATCCAAACTTGGTTTTCAAATCCATTTACTGTTACCTGATAATACCCAAAACTCAATTCACTTATAAAATTTTAATTAAATTATTGATGTATTTTAAAAAAATTGAATATATTTGATCCTAGTGATAGATTTTAACTAATAAAATGTGTATTGCATAATTTGTAAAATATAAATTAAACTCTAATATAATAAAATTAAATTGTATATATAATATAAGAGTATAAATGTTGTTAATTTTTTTAATTAAGTAATAATTAATTTTATAAATAGATTTGGGTAGCAGGTACTCAAATGCATAAATTCGAATCCAACACATGTAGGAAAATTGATATCCAAATTCGTTTATATACTATATAAACCCATTATATTAGGATCAAATCAAATCGGATATCCAAAAATATACGGTCGATTGCCGTCTCTAAATATTAAGAGTTTTGGCTAATTTTTTCTTTAAATTTGAAGATAACTAGACTATAATATTATGTTTTATTAACATGATGTTATTATTCACATTGATTGACGATAATACATCCTCAATTAGAACTTCTACAAAGCGATACCCTAAATGATATAAGACTATTCTAATAACAAAATCTATTGGCCGAATAAATCCTACGTTTTACATATTTGATAGTTCGATGGTTCATTTTTTTAAGAGATGAATACTCTTTTATGATAGGCGATTAGTTAGGACCTAGGATCAGGACTACAAAAGCCTAGGGTATAGCTAGCCAATCATACTATTCCACGTGGAGAAGGGTCCCCGCCAAACAATTTTGTGGGCCCGAATCATTCAGAATCGCACATATGTATAGAAAACAGGGATTTAATTTCACTTTAGATGATTTTCCCAATCCATAAGGACTGGCTACTAATTATTATGTCTTTCAAAGGCCTTCTGCTTCAATAGGCATAATAAGTTAAAGTATTACTACTAATTAGCAGTTTAAAAAAAAAAAAAAGAAAGAAAGAAAGAAAATGCCGATTAGGTGTCACATCCAGTAAAGCTCTATCCCAACTTTTCTCACGTTGTTAAAAACTTAAAATAATATTTTTTTAATAATTTTATCTGAAATAATAATTCGATGCGAAAATATGTGTGCTATTATACTTCCCAATCAAATCATATCCCATCCCATAGTGGTTTAGAAAATATATATATATATATATATTGATTCTGAAAATATTGACTGTGGAATTACATTGTTTTTTGGTCAATTTTATTTACGTATCATAAAAGTTAAAGATATTAGGTTATAAAGAGATCCTAATTACGTTAACACGCATCAGCACGAGAGAATAAAGAAATCATATCAAATTTCAAGTTAAATCATAACTGGGTATTGCATTGTAAAATAATTATTGAACAATGTATACAACAAATTCATTAATAAAAACGTTAATAATTATGAAAGAAATGAGTATTATTGACCATCGGGCATATTATTTTGAAGAAGAAAATTTAAATAGTAGTTTATAGTAAAATAAAATTTCACTTGCGCATATTAAACTTGAATGAAATTTAAATATACAAAATCAATTACTTTTTTTAGTATAAATTATTTTTTTATTAATAATATAAAAAATACATCTATAAACTACAAATAAAATTATAAATTTTTAAAATAATGAAGTTATTTCAATGAAAAATTTCAATTCGTTTGCGGTCTATAACAAAATTATAAATCACCCACCGACAGTAACTTCCACAAGAGAAGGCAATAGGCTTCAAATCGAGGGGGATAAATTTGCATAATAAAAATTTAAATTTTCATTCAAAATTAATTAACAAAAATGAACAAAATGTAAACAACACAAATAAGATTGAGACAAATAAAAAAAACTAAAATTGATATCAAATTTTAGTTTATTGAAACAAAATGCAAAAATAAAATAAAAAATCAAAAGAACACAAAATTAAAAATAATGAAAATATTCAAATCTATTGGTCTGAAAATTATTATAGATATAATTGAACAAAATCTCAAAAAAAAAAGTGGAAAAACAAATAGGAACAAGAGCAACAAAAACGGAAATGTCACTTGGAAATGGACGGATGGTAGTCCTAAAATAAAATAAAAAAATAAAAACTTTTAAATTGAAAGAGAAAAGGAATTCTCAAAAATCAAGTTCAACATCGATTTTTTTTTTAATTCAATTGACATAAAATATTAAATAAATATTATTTTGTGAAGGCAATACTTAATTATACACTCTCAAATGTCACTTCATATAATTTTAGTTGGAATTGATTAGTTATCTTATATAAATAACCATTTGAATGTTAGGCAGATTGTCAAAAGCATTTATTAGAACAGGAATTTACATTGTTACTTGACAAGAAAGATGATGTTAACTCCACCAAATGATAAGTATTTTTAATATGAAAAGCAAGGATAAATTTAGAGCCATATAAAATTAAAAATAGCTGTAATCTAAAACATATTTAATAATAATTGCCTGACTTTTGATTTAATTAATAGTTTTATAACTTAATTATTAGTTTGCGGATTTTTTGCCAAATGACTTTAACAGCATAAAATGAAAGTGACTTAAGAATGTTGAATAAATAATAGAAATACAATCAACATTCAATACCATTTATGAATAGATAATTCAGAGTGGGTGGAGAAATATAATTTTAAAATGTAATTCAATTTCTATAAAATAAAAAAAAAATATAAAAAGAATAACTTCGGGGGATTAACAGGTTTGCTGAGGTTATTAGAGTCTTTATACAAATGTAAATGTTAATTAAATTAACAGTTGCCACCTATACTTAAGTTTGTTATTAATTTTTATCATCTTTAATCTTAATAACAGTGATAATAATCGAACTGCTCATCTCGAATTTCATTGAATTCAAATAAAATTTAAATCTTTATCTAAATATTATACTTAATTAATGATAGTTAAAGGATATTTCAAGTCTTTAGTGAATACTAATAGTTTAATTAATTCGGTACAGTCTAATATTCATTAAATCACTGTATAAAATGTCTTATTAGACCTTCAAAATATGCCCTCTAAATTCCATATAATTAAGTCAATTTTTTTCCTCTCTCGAATCACCAATTTAATCGTGAATATATATTTTTTTTATTGAAATTCGGGCTTATCAAAATTCAGCTAGCGAATATCCATTTTAAGGTGTAAACTTGTTCAATTCAAGCAATCATGTAATAGGCTCAATCAATTAATATTTAGGGTGATTCATAAAATTAATAGGCCAAGAATACGACGAAAGATAATATTTTTCACGTGATTTTTTCATTAAACAAAAGCCAAACTTTCTAGACTGACAAGATTATATTTTTATAAATGCTTTTTTTTTTTAGAAAAAAAAAGATAAATGTGTTGTAGGTCTGGTACATCTAATTATCAAAACCGGCAATTATACAAATAATATTTAAATCAATATTAGTGCAACAAATCTTCCTCTCAATCATCATCATAATTATCGCTATTGGCTCAACAATATTAAAAGAGAAACAATAATAATACTATGACCCAAGTTCAATATCCACTTGCTTACTTTTTATAATCTTTATTTTAATATTTCAAAATTATTGCTTAGTTTTTACTAGTTATATATATTACATAATATGTAAAGTGCCAGTCACCGACCTAAGGCATCCCCAAAATTTTCTAATCCTTAGAATTTTTATAAGAAGCCCCATCAAATTTTATAGATTTTTTAATTTGGTCTCTTATGCATAATTATATTTTAGTTTTCTCTTTTTTTTTTTATTTTGCGGCTGCTCGTATAAAATTTAGATTATATAGATCGAGTTTGTGGATCGGATAATATATATATATATCAAAATTTTAATTATTTTCCAATGCCAAAATGTAATTACATGTATTAATTTGAAAATACAAAAAATAAATACATAGATTTAGTGATCAAAATAAACAATCCACGATAATTTTTTTAAGTTAAGCCCACAGTGTAACTACCTCGGGGAGTTACATAATGCTATAATGATTTTCCCCCTTAAATTATATAATAAATAATTTGAAGAACCTTATCTTAAAAATAAAAAATGAAGTTCTGAATTATCTGACAAATATAATAATATATAAAAATGTACGGACAGGGAGCGATTGGAGAGGCTACCATTGGTGTCTCCACGTGGCGATCACTTTTAAATTTTAATTTCCTTATCTTTTTTAAAGGATAGAGAAAGATGGAAATAAAGTCAATCTTTTACAGAGTTTGTTTTTATCTCCAAGAAGATAACCTTTTTATCCCGAAGAAAATGAAATAAAGTACAATATCTTCAATAGAGATTTGCAGGAATATCTAATTGCCAGATTTGATCAGTTATCACTTATAATCTTTTAATTTCTCATTAGTGTTAATTAACAAATTAATTAATTAATTACCCTTTCTCTTTGCCACAAGTCTCCTCGCATGAGATGAAATCTTCAACATAAATAACAAATGGATTTATTTTCTATTTTCTTATAAAATTAAAATATTTATTTTTCATAAAAAAATTAAAAAATACGTTCATTTATAAACAAATCAAAAATTAAAGTATTTATTTTATTTATATATATATATGTTATATACGTATATAAGCATATACATGTATGTGTATATATATATGTATGTGTGTACATACATGTATATATACGTGTATATATGTGTATGTATGTACATATATACATATGTATGTATGTGCATGTATGTATATATATATATATATATAGGTGTGTGTGCATGTATGTACAGATATATATATACATATTCATATGTATATATATGTATGTGCATATATACGCATATACATACATATACATATGTATGTATGCATGCATGTACATGTATGTACAAACATATTTATACATATTCACATGTATATATATGTATGTGCATACATACGCGCGCACACACACACACATATATATATGCATGCATGCACATACAAGCACACACACACACACGCATATATATGTATGTATATATATATATATATATATGCATGTATATGTGTGTGTACATATGTATATATATATATATTCATATGTACGTATGTATGCATGTATTATATATATATACACATGCATATACTTATGTATGTATACACATATAAACACATACATACACGTGTATATATATGTATGTATGTATATGTGTGTGTGTTAAGATTATTTAGAAAATTTGAAAAATATATTTTATTAGTTTTTTTTTTATTTTGAAAAACTGAAAAATTTATTTTTTGTTTTCTGTTTTAAAAAACTGATCAAAATAAATATGATCTCTATTTTTTGTTTTTTATGAAAAATTTTTCTGAAAAACTGGAGCAATTTTCTGTAAGTGTACAGGTCCTTAATTTGCCGTCTGACATAGCAACTTCCAATGAAATCTTTCGTTTAAATTATTATTTTTTTGAAGAAAAAAAGGAAAGAAATAATCTTACAAGAATACTTATCTATTGTTATTGGATTTAAAAATAAAAATTTCAACGGAGGTAGGAAGACTGAAGTTTACAATAATTGATTATTAGAAATTAATTTTGCAATATATGTTTTTTTATAATAAAATTATATGAAATTAAATTGATCGGATCAGTAAATTTCAAATAAATTTATATAAAATTGAATTAATATTATTTATGGTGGTGCGTGTAAAAAACTAGGAATCCTTGACTTTATACAGGTCTTGAGCAGTTGAATTATGGAGAGAGGAAGTAGTAATGGATAAGAGAAAATGAGAAATGGACAATTTAATTTATTTTTGTCCTTTCGTTTTTTATTTTTAGGGATAATATTATTGTCAATCACGATTTTTAAGTTTATTTTATTTAATTTAGAATAAGATTATCAAAAGAAATTGACAGTTTTGACCATAATCTCAATCACTTATATTCCTTTCTTTTTCGTCAAGTGTGAGATTCATTTAGCCGCCCTCTTTCCCTAATTACTTTTTTTTTTTTTTTTCATACCTACGCAACGATTATGGATTTATTAGCGTATGATTCGGTGCATATACTTTTTGTGGATCATTATAAACAGTCAAATAAAAAATATAAGGTTTAATGCACAAAAATATCCCTAATATTATTTAAAAAAAATAATTTTATTTCTAATATTTAGTTACAAATAATTTTATCCTTAAAATTATTAAAATAATATAATTTTGTCTCTAAAATAATAAAATCGTTAATTTGACGTTATTCCATCAAAATTTTACAAAATGTTTATATCAACGGTTAAAAGAAGGAATACGATCAAGCTAGCGGTTTCGTTGTTTAAGAGCAAAATTGCACCATTTTAATAACTTTAAGGTCAAAATTGCTCGTAAATAAAAATTAAGGATAAAATTGATTTTTTTGACAAATATTATGGACATTTTTGTATATTAAGCAAAAATAAAAAAAATTATTTATTTATTTTTGTATTGGCATCAATGGTACCCTGCCTTTGACCGTGTTAATAAATGGAAATGAGTTATAAACTAATCATAATTACGGTGTAGCTATCTCTTCTTCCAAATTTTTGAAATTTATTTTTTATTTTTATTTTTGCATTCCTTTAATTTTTTTTATTTTAATAAATAGAAATTTCGAATTGTTAAATGTGATTTATATTTATATTTAATTAAAACTGAATGCAATTTAGGATTCACATATAATTTATATATGATAGATGGACTGGCTTTTTTATGGAAAGCTAACTTACATATGACATGTTGACATTATTTCAATTTTTTTTTAAATAGCTAAAGATATTTTACAATAATTTTATTAATTTTATACATTCTGTATATTTTAAAATTTTATTTACACGTCACGGATCTACTTCTTGTATTATTAATAAAAATTTAATTTGCATGCATTAAAAAAACTAGCCATAACATAATTATATAAACTAAGTTTACGGATAATTATATAAAACAATATTTATGTGGCTGAATTAATCTAACATTAAAGCAATGCAATTGCTTAGATAATGGGTCCTATCTAATATGCCGGAATATTCCAATCCATGAAAATGAAATAGCCTTTTATTAGAAGGATTAGCTTATCATCATATTTTCTTAATATCTCTCTTAACATATATAATTACCAAAATTCCGAAATGTTTGGTAACGAAAAGGGCAGAAATGAGTGGTATTTTTCATCCAAACATTATCACCTCATTTAAAATAAAAAAATAAAAAGAAAAAATAATAAAATATATTTAGAAAGAGAAAAAAGGAAAAAGAAAAAGAAAAAGGCAGGAAGCATTGTTTTTCACATGCTAAAATATAGTACCCACGACACAAGGAAGGAGACAATCAATGCAATTTTCAAATTGAATAGTCTAAATATCAAGATTTCCATCATCATCAACCATAGTTTGACTACACATTTTCCATGTCTAATTCTTTAGTTTCTTTGCACTTGCTGCGAAAATATGTGCTGTAATTAAAATTTATATACATTGACTCCAAACTTAACCTCTCTCTTCCAACCATAAAATCGCGTTCACACTTTTTTCTTTTTCCAAATTTGGCTGCAATTTCATTGCAGTTTCATATAATTAAAATTAATTACGGCAACTAAAGTTATTCTATGGCAGAATTGAGTTATTCTGAAAAATTATGTGTAGTCTAAACAGTTAAAAATCTCACTATTATTCCAATTAACCAAGACTTAAATTTCACTTTTTCGGCTCGGAAAAAAAACGTAATTATAAAAGAAATTTACCAAGAATTATTGACAGGTTTCTTTGTTTTTGTCCCCACTATATATATATATATTTTGGGGGTTTTTACAAAAATATACATAAAAAAAATAAAAATAACAAAAAATACAATAAATTTATAATTTTTTCACTAATACAATTTTTTTAAATTTTCAATAACAAAAATACAATTTATATTATCAAAAAATATAACTTTTCAATTCTTATTACATTTCTTTGGCTTACATTTCTTAAGAAAACAGTGGGCTTTCCTCCAAATTGGACTTGGTGTTTTTATTCTCCCACGCCAGACCGATCTTAAGGTTTATTTTCTGTCTTCTCTTACCCTTAGTCCCCTCTCCAATTCTTTGCAGGGCTACTCTTTCGCTTGTTGAATTAGATTATCGAGACTAATTATCCTTAATGGTGGCGATGGAAATGGAGATTAAAGAGTTGTCCTTTGCAACTGACAGTCCTCCGCTTTCTGTTATTGTCGCCACCAAGGTTGCAGCCATCAATTTTCCTACTCCTGTTGTTTCAGACTCTTCTTCTCCTCCCACTATTGTCTTCTCTGATGGGTATGTCTTACTTCTTTAGAGAAACAATTTTGATGCTTGATGCCTGTTAATTTTATTTTTCTGCTTGCCTCTCAAACCGGTTCAATACTTTTCTTTCTTTATTCTTTTGTTTCTGCTGATCTCGTATTTCAGGACGAAATTGCAAGGTTTGCTTGAGCTTCTTCATTACATTGGTCGGGTTGCTAGCCTTCCTAATTTCTACGGGCAGGACATCGACCAATCTAATCAGGTGATTTTCTTTTCTTCTTTGTCGCTTTGGTTTTGGAACTTTGCTAATTTGGGCAATGTGTTGCTTTTGAATTTTTTTTTTCTAATTCTTGAGCAAAGTTTCTTTCTTTATTTTCTTTTTGCAGATTGATGAGTGGCTGAAGTACTCTCCTATACTTTTCGTAGGGTATGAATTTGAGAATGCGTGTACTTACATAGACAGTTATTTGGAAAAGCATACTTTTCTTGTGGGATATAGTTTATCAATTGCAGACTTGGCAATTTGGTCTGGATTAACAGGTATTTGCTTCAACTGTGGACTGTAATATGTTGTATTCTGTATGATCTCATTGTGAATATTCAAATTACTTTTCAAGTATATATATATATATTTTTTTACTTTCAAAATACTCAAATTATTTATTTGTTGGGCAGAATGAAGTAGACATACGATCATTTTTGTGGCTTTTTCTGTTTGCAAGTTAGTGATATACGCCTTGCGGATGCAAGTAAAATAACTCCAGCGAAATTTTCTGGTTCCAAAGAAGTTGTCCTATTGCATATTTGTGAACAGGTCAGCCTAGCATTCAGTTTTAATTTCCAAGTCAGGTTTTACTTTACATGGATCCATAGAAGTGGGATTGGATGCATTATTTGATTGTGTAATTCAATTGGATATACTTCCAAGCTGAATTTTTCTTTCCTTCTGCGCATATGAAATTCGTACAATGGTAAAAAACATAAATCTTAAATCTCTGCATGACAGGTTGATACTTTGTTTATTTTCATGCACATGACAACTGACTGTATGTTTTTAGAATCTTCTGCATTAAATGTTAGTAAAGGTTATGCTAGTATCGAGGTAAAACATAATAACTTGGATGTTATGAGTAGTTGATGACTGAATTTAGTGGCTTGGATTAGTCTCCATTAAATTAACTTGTTGATTGTATACATAAACTTTTCATGGTAGCTCTTTTCTGAATTACTTTATTAAAACAAAGGTTAATGGGTAAAAGCAAGAGATTATTTATTTGTTTCACTCTTGGTCACTATAGGGTAGCATTAGATATTTACTTTTTAGCTAAAAAAAAGCTAGTCAATGGTTGGGATAAAGTTGCATTGAATGTATTGATACTTGTTTCTGAGTGGAATAATTATGCCATCTTTGAACTATGTCTCACTTTACACAAGTGTGACCATGCTTCATGCCTTGGTCTTGGCACCGGTGAGGGCCTTTTCCTTTCTTTCTGGCACAATCCTAAATTTTGTGTTCTCCGTCTTTGTTGCATTGATGTATAATTGGGCTTAAGTTATGGAGAGCCATCTTAGTTGATCTTCATTGCACTTATATTTAGTCTTTGACACATGCAATTTTGTGTCTTTGTGCTATAACAACTATTTGTTTCTCTGCTTTTCTACTTTTCCCTCTGATACGTAATAGATTGTTTTGTTTCTACTATTTCAGTGATGTACACACTGTGTACTAGATGTATACACACATATTGTACACAGTGTGTACATCTAGTACACATTGTGTGTACATGTTGTACACAGTGTGTACATCTAGTACACACAGTGTGTACATGCTGTACACAATGTCTACATCTAGTACGCATCGTGCATCGTACATACCGTGTGTACATCTAGTACACATAGTGTGTACATGTTGTACACAGTGTGTACATCTAGTATACATAGTGTGTACATGTTGTACACAATGTCTACATCTAGTATGCCCCGTACACATCGTGTGTACATGCTGTACACAATGTGTACATCTAGTACACATAATATGTACGTACTATACACAGTGTGTACATCTAGTACACAATGTGTACTTGGTGTATACAGTATCCCATTAAAATGTCTTTATGGAACTGAGAAATGAATTTATTAGTTTGTAGATTTTATTAGTAAGAGCAAACATCTGAATCCTCTAATTCAAGTTTCTTATAGGTCCTGTGCTTTCATGTAGATTCTGTCAGAAAATGCAACAAATAAATTTATACATTTGTTACATTATTGACTAAGTGTTTTTTACTCACCCTGAAGTTGCTGCCCGATCTGGAATATAGTGAGGCATGCAGCATACTGAATATAATGAATGGACCTTGGATTGAGCAGCCTGCTAAAGGTGAAATGCTATTTGCATGCTATAATTGAATAACTATCCTTACAATAGATTCTTGTAAGCTAACTTAACAAGTTGCATTTTGATTTTGACCATTGTGGAGCAGTGGTGAATGTTGGAGAGCCGTTGCAGGGATGGATGGAGCAAGTTAATTCCTAGGAGGAGAATTGCCATTAAACTGCTGTGATGCCATACTTCTGTTAGAAACAGGGACGTGGCCATGGTGAGATGCCGAGAAAGCTGTCATCAAAGTTTTTGCAGCTCGTGGTTAATAATACATTCTTTAAACTAAGTTGCACTTCTGCAGAAGCAGCAATGGTTGTTAATTGAGTAAACATGGAATTCTATGTTAACTAAGTTCATTTATAAATGAAATGAATTCTTGACCAAGCTTAGTAGATATACCAAATTCTGCATTTTAACTTATTTGTAAATGAAATGCCTTTGTTCTCTGCTTAGTATTATGAGTGAAAGCCTTTGTTCTCTACTTATTATTACGAGTAAAAATCTCAAGCTCCTTCAACTTGCTATAATATAGCATTCGTAGTCTCTGGAACAGAAATCTATGCATTAATACAAGAAAAAACATAATGTCTAGCTATCACTATTAACTGCAATTTTCCTGGTGATTTACTAACGGCCTCTTTCATCCTATCAATGGGTGGTATTTGTTGAAATTTTTTATATATCAATAATTAACAATTGAAAATAAAAATTAGAATATTTTAATTAGGATCTCAAATTTGAATTTTTAGATTGTCTTATAAAAAAACATCATTATATACTAGCCACAGCATATTTGGCAATAATGTGTGGATTTATCCAATATTTCAATATAAATTAAAGTTCTAAATGTACGAGAAAGCATGAAGAAACATTTTTATTGACAGCCATTTGTTTAAACTTTAAAAGTCTATGCAGAGTAGGAAAGCATCAAATTGCAAAATTAGCTTAATAAACCATGTATCTGAATTTCTTCTTTCAGTAAACCCAACCGAGAACATGCTTTCAAAAGCAAAGAAAACGAGAACTTATCAACAGAAACCCCATTCTCAAGCATCAAAGATAAAACAAACAGCGCTTGTATTGGGTCATTACCATGAGAGTAAGTTTTTATTGCTAAAAATAAACAATGCATGCTCATAAATTTTAATAAAAAAGATTGCTAAATTAAGGACTATTATAGGAAGAAAAATAAGTAAAACAATCAGAAACTGAAATGAAAAATCTTGCTTAATAATTAATAACCACACTTACAGTAATTAAGAAAATGATGAGATGAGATTATTGAGAATGAGTAGGATTATCATCACCACTATCACTGCCTTGTTGCTGATTTTCTTGATTATGTTGCTCTAAATTCATCCCCAGACCAACTCTAATATTGCTATAAGCATTATTAATTCCACTCATTAATCCCATATTACCCTCAGTTACTCCTAATCCCAGTTGCTGCCCACCCACCCCCTGCCGCACTATCACCCGCCCACCACCACTCAAATTCACTCTCTGCATAGACGTCACCAGAAAAGTCCACATCTGCGGCTCCGGCATAGTGGCTGCTGCGGTGGATTCACCACATACTGGTAACATCCAAAATGCATCGCCACCGTTGACTGCCCACATGGCCGGTGTTGCAAGAATGTTGGAGGGTTTAATTGAAGCAGGTTCTTGATGATCTTGAACTCCAGTTCTTGTAGACTTGTTCGAATTATTGTCTTCTTGTTGGGCTTCTGCTGTTGCTGTAGTAGTTGTCTCTTTAAAAAGATCTTCTCTAAATGATTTTCTCATATAATTCTCATCGGAAACAAGATTCTGAGGATAGAGCTGATGGTGAAATCCTAACATTGTAGCATTGGATCCCATAACTCTTCTGTTGTCAGCACTATTGTTGTTGTTGTTGTTATCATAGAAAGCTAAGCCACTGTGGATTGAATTGGCAAACATAAGCATCAATTATAATCTTTCCAACTCAATCGGGGCCTGGTATTTGATATCTATCACAATTAATTGTATTTATGAAAGTAAAAATTTAAAAAAGTGAAATTTATGAAAAAAAAAATAGGATTGTATTTTTTGAAAAAGGGGAAAAAAAGTTGGCAACTGGAGTAATTTCCTCTATATTTTGAGAGTTGGGCCCCAAATGCCCAAAATTTGACTGCGGTATTCAGTTGGGCCAATATAGTTCACATCAAAGATTATATATCGAAAACGAATGGATCCTACATGGGCCCGACAGAAAGAATTCAAGTCAGATCAGGCCTATGCTAATGAATATATCGAATTATGTTAATGTTATTTTTCACTTGTCATATTTGGCAATTTTCTGTGTCCTTGATCTGAACTGAATCTAGATAAAAAAATTGTCTTAAACCGCAAGGATCCAATCAATTTTCTCGACATGAAATCATATTGTTTGCCTCAAATTATAAGGACCCGATCAATTTTCTTGACGAGAATTGTCTTTAATCATACGGATCCAACTAACTTGCAAGTCAGGTTCTGATTAAAAAAAGAATGTTTTCATACTCATGTGGGAAACCAAGACTGAACCGTTTTATAATTTACATTTCTGAGGAATTTAGCCCCAGACAAAGACAATTTATCAGCCTAACCCAGTTGTCTATTTGCAATAGAGGTCAATTCAAAAGGGAATGGACTGGAGATTGAATTGGCCAACTACCAAAGGTTTAAGTATTTTTCCATTATGGCAACAAGAGAAGTCAAAGAACAATATTGAATTTCATTTTCATGTGAAGTTTTCATTTCCACAACTTTTTTCATCCTATATTCATCTGCTTTTTGTCCACCTACAAGCACCTATGGCGTGCTTCTTCATAACCACTAAATCACTTGCAGCAAATCGTACAAAACAAAGGATAAACAATAAAATTGGAAGAAAGAAAAAAGAGAAAAATTGTAATACAGCTGATTATGTAACTAGATTAGAAACTCTACTTTTTCTTTTTTTCCTTCCTTTAGGGACGGGGGCAGAGGCTTAAACTTCCTATCACTTTACCGGAAGGTTCTGTAGGTAGGGCTGTACATACAGCTTTCTGCAAACTTCACAAGATCCTTCGGTTGAGGGAGGCGAGTAGCCAAACCTGTGGCAAGGTAATCCCGAGATGGTAAATTTACGCATGTCAAATGCAATGCAAGACTCTTACATGAGTTGAAGTTTAAAATATAAAGGACTAACCGAGTTCGTAAGCTTTAGCAGCCACATTGGCTGCAATCTGTGCTGAAATTTTTCTGATGTTAGTAAATGGTGGGTATATGAGTCCGTTGTCAAAGTTCTCCTGGGTCACCTGTGCAGCCAAAGCCTCCGCTGCAAGGAAATAAAAGTACCAGTAATCAAACACCTAGGAGTAAATCCTCCGTAACCATCTTCGAGAATATGATGGCTTTCAAGACTTAAAAGACAAGAATATTGCTGAATGCTGACAGATGTGAGTAAAGATGAACACCATCCGATTATAAATGATTGTAACAAGGAGACTTTTTATAGGCTCAGTTGGCATTTTAAGGTCATGTTTCCCGACAACCACCTTTCTCAAATAGTAACTACTAGTAAATTTGCAAATACTCTTGAATTTTCATTCACTTACATGCCGCCAGAAGCATATCATCATGAACACGGATCGCGCCAGACATGATTAAACCAAGACCAAATCCAGGAAAAATGTATGCATTGTTTGCCTGAAGAAAAATTAAACGAAAATCAAACCCCAGCAACTTAAATATTTGAACTATGCAAATTATTCAAAATACAAAGGCTTCCTACCTGACCAGGCACGTGGACTTTACCCTCATATTCAACAGGAGGAAATGGGCTTCCACTAGCAAAAATGGCACGGCCCTATAAGTTATGAACAGAGAACTGTTAGGCTATTGATAATCCAGAAGTTCTCTAAAGAGAAGGAAGCAGATTAACCAAGAAAACACGACACTTTCCCATGGAAGGTGCTAACAATAGTTACGTTTCCTGTGCGTAGGTACAAACAAACATGCTATTGGTTTGCATACCTCAGTCCATGTATAAGCTTCTTCAGCAGTACATTCAGACTGCGATGTTGGGTTGGAAAGAGCAAGAATTATAGGTTTCTGCATGTGAACATACATAATATGGTTAATTAAGAGTTCACTGCCCAACAGAAAAGCAAATGGAGAGACAGACCCATACCTCATTGAAGGACGCCATAGCCTCGACCACTTCTTTAGTAAATGTTCTTCCTACTCCAGATGTTCCAATTAACACTGTTGGCTTAAGATCCTGATGTAAATAAGATGGGAAAGTATAAGGGAATAAGAAGATGTTTTTGACTTGCATAGCAAGAGGCAATAGAAAGAGCAAGAAGCACATACATTGACAGCATCTAAGAGTGTCTTTAGAGGTTCATGTTCATGAGCCCATGGCTTCTTGAAATGCTGGAGGGAGTCCATACGGGAATTTACAATCAACCCCTGAACAGAAATTTCAGTACAATTTTGTAAATGGAAAAAAAAGGAAGAAAAAAGAAAGAAAAAGAAAGAAAGAAAAAGAGAGAGAGAGTATAGAGAGAGAAGGAGAGAAGTACAATGTGCTAGAATTAGAACAAGTTTATAATACCTTGGAGTCTACAAGCCAAATCTTCTTGCGAGTCTCTTCCACATGCATATTTGTCTGCATAGGCCATCATGAAGCAATGGTGAAGATTATTTGAGATATAGTGCTTTGACAATCATAAAGAAGGAAACTAATGAAAGATCAAATGCACAACAACATACTACATACCTGTTTGGACATCTCTAGGGCTATAAGTTCTGCAATTCCAGTGCCGGCCTAAAATCAAGTAATCAGCAACACAATGAGACAAAGCACGTTGGTAGATACATGATGTAGAGAACAAAGGGGTGTATATGGAAGAAGTGACACACAATGTTACTTACAGCAAGAGCCATCAAGCAGCAAATTGAGTCTTATAAACAAAAATTAGTATCTATTTACCTCTCCAGCACCAAGAAATAAAAATTTGTGATCAGCCAAGGTGCCACCAACTAATTTGAGTGCTGCAACAAGCCCTGCAAGAACCACAGATGCTGTGCCCTGGATAAACCGATTAAACATTAGAGCAATGTCCATCCAAATTATTACATTTATTAAAAACACAAAATCAAAATTCACCTGGATATCATCATTGAAAACAAGATGTGTTGTGCCATATTTTGCAAGCAGGTCAAAAGCATTGTGGTTTGCAAAGTCTTCAAACTGCAGGTTTTACCCATAGATAAAAATCACATCAAAAAGGGGTAGCAAGCAACTCATAGAAGGAGAATCCCGTTAAATCAAACCAAGAAACGGATAAAGTAATGCATTAATCAAGAGAAAGTTCATCAGTGTCTTTGCCTGTAGCTAATTACCTGAATAAGAACTTTCTCACCATAATTCTGCTTGACTGCAGTCATGAATTCATGCAGTAATTCAGCATATTCCTGAAATGAAGAAATTCTATCAACAAATTACATCCAGTATCTACAAATGAACCTGCTGGATGGAAGAGAATTCCAGCCAAGTTGGGTTAGCATATTTGCCAAACCTGTCCAGTAGCCCTTCTTTGTCTAAGACCTATGTAGAACTCGTCATTCAGCAATTTCTCATTGTTGGTTCCGACATCAATTGTGACAGGCAAGCACTGTGATATGTTACAAATTTAATATATATTAATTAAAAATATCAGGCATGTCTTGAAAAAAAAAAAGGAATGTGGAGGAGCTAATGTAGAAGGAAAAAGAAAAAGAGGGACTGTCATGTTTTTACTTACAGATGAAGGACGGACTCCACCCAGTGCCGTATACAAAGAAAGTTTCCCCACAGGTATCCCCATACCCTGAGGAAATTATGTGTCAAAAATTCAGTCAATTACATTTCTCTATGTGCATGCACATGTGCAGACATGTGTGTGAGAGAAAGAGACCAATGGGGTGATAGAATGACAAGCATATTCATTATAAGATAGTCATATCCCTCACCTGACAGCCAAGGTCCCCTAGCCCCAAAATCCTCTCACCATCAGTCACAACAATGACCTGAATATTCTTCTCTGGCCAGTTCCTCAATACCTCAGCAATTCTACCCCTGGAAAAGACAATTTGTGAATAAAATTGAGACACCAAGTACATGAATGGAAAATAGATTTTGAGATGTTTACTTTTCTTTCAAGCTAATGTAAAGACCCTGAGGACGACCAAAGATACTTCCATATTTCTGGCATGCCTCGCCAACAGTTGGAGTGTACACGATAGGGAGCATCTCCTCAACATTGTCAATTAGAAGCTTGTAGAACAATTTTTCATTTCTTTCCTGCCACAATAATTTATTTATTTCATACCTTCCCCAAAAGTTAGGCAAAACAATCCAATACCGGCAGTAAAAACAGTAATTTTAGAGTAGGCCACTCATCATTCATATGAGTGATTATATTAGTAAAATGAGGAGCGCAAGCTCTGGAATAATATATGCCTTTTCCCTAGAATATCCTGAAAAAAAAAAAAATAAAATAAACAGTATCCACGCAATTCATCATCATCTGACAAGTCATTTGGCTGGCAAAGTACGGCTTAATGAAAATTCTTTACATTGAAAGATGATTACCAGTAAACTCATTTAGCCCCCAGAAATAGGAGAAACTCTGTAGATACCTGAAGATCCATCATAGCCATGTACTTTTGAAGTGGAAGCTGATACTGGCGAATAATGTGCATCATTTTCTTCACCTGGAAAGGGGATGAGCCAGCAGTTTCATCAGCATTTCATATAAGATCAACGTCTGTAAAGAAATGCAGGAAATAAGTAAATAACCTGGAGATACTGAGTAACGGTTGCTGGTGGAAGAAGGCCACGCAAGTAGTGGGCATCTCTTTCTTTATCAGTGAAGGCAAGCCCTTTGTTGTGGTGTGGATCTCGCAACAAAGAATAACCACTGTGGCAAAAAAAAAAGAACGAATTGGAAAGAAAGGTAGTGAAAGAACACAGAAACTAAAAATGAGATTGAGGGATTTGAATGCAAGTCCCTTATACAGTTCACTCTTTCCAGAGAGAGAACTATTGCTGACAAACAAGAAGAATATACCCTCATGCTAACTGAAAAGGGGAATCTTGAAAAATAAAAGAATAAGAAACTATCACAGTCCATCAATGATTCACGAGCACTAATGAATTATAGAAGAAATAAATTCAACAACAGGGCACCATGCTTAATAAATATATAAGATTCTCTCCACTTACAAAAATAAATTAACATTTCAAATCATATAAATAATAGTTTCTGATTCTATAATCTAATGACTCATTGACATACGCCTTAAAAAAGAAAAGAAGAAAATTAAAACGAAAACAACCATGAACAAATTGAATTAAAAAATGAACCAAAAAGAAAAGCAAAAAGCAAATACAAGAAAATCTACAATGACTTGCAAAACTTACCTAGCAACAGAGAGGGACCAAGGCGTGACAAGTTGGTCCTCGGTGGCAGTATCCTCACCGTATACATCTTGCACCCCACCAGCAACGGTAGATTTGGAGTCCAAGTCAAGTACACTGGCTCCATCTCTGAATTCCTGCAGTGTGTTTTCCATCAAAACGCTGCCGTTTCGGTCCCTGTTGGGATTCTGTGCCACTACTTTAAATGAAGAAGAAGCTGTAGGGATTAGTCCTCTCTGCTTCACCGGCAAAGGGCTGCATGAGCCTGAGATGCCCGCATTGCCCTGTTTAAAACCCAAAAGATAGATGAGTCTATAGAACCAATCATCAACATTACAAACTCTATATACTTTTGAGTTCAATTAGATGTAAAACGAAAAATACAGAAATCTCGGAAACAAAAAGGGTAAGACGGAGCTTTACATCTTTGTAAATACAACAAATCAGACTAAATATTACAGAAATATGGAAAATTTGATGGCTTTGAATATAAAAGAAAATATATGGAAACGAATTAAACAAGCAGATTATGCCTAGATGCGACAAACTACGGAATCAATAAATTTTATAACCTAAATTCGAGTAAATTTACAATCATTTCAAGAAACCATATAAAGAAAGCTAATCTAAAGTACGCCCATAAAAATTTACATGAATGAGCAAAAAAGAAACGCACCCAGAAATTACAACCAGCTAAAAAGAATAGAATAATCTACAAGTGACTGATTGTACGATACTAGATTCTAAAATCAATTCTTGATAAAGAGTATGAGCTTAGAATCACAAAAAGAGAAATGGGCGTGGTTTTAAATTACCAGGAAAGTGGTTTTCAACGAGATCATGGCGAAAAAAATGGAGGAAAGACAGAGTCTTTCGCGTTCTTGAAACACTTCAGTGAGACAAAAATGGAAGAACGTAGACGAGCGCGAGAGAGAGAGAGAGAGTTGAACGAGGAAAGATTAAAGCCTTTTATAGCTCTGGTTTCTTCCTCTTCTCCCCCTCTCTCCCTCTACTTCACAGAGAGAGACGATATCTGAGAAATGGCAACGAAGGAAGCTAACGATTTTCTCTCTCTGCAAATGACATGTGTGCAACTGATTTTGTCCAAATATTACCGATATGTCCTTAAAAGGTCGGTGTGGGACCGTGCTCTTTATGTGTGGGACATAGCATTACTAGATCTGGTGGCCTGGAGCCGGTGTCAGGCCACAAATGATACCGACGAGGAGGGTGATTCCCATCCATGTGCCCATTGCTACGATTATTATTATTGTCATTAGACAAAACGGATGCGGAAGTTCCTAAATATTTTTTTTGACTTGCTATGCTCTTAAAGGTATAATTTTTGTTTCTCTGATACTTATTAATAGATTATGTGCACATAATTAATATATGTCTTTAATTTCTTTAATTATAGAAAAATAAAAAAATAAATATCCGTGTTAACCAAGCTAATAAAATTCATCAATAGCAAGTTCAATGCTAAAAAAATAAATATTTAAAAATTTAATAATAAAAATTCAAATTGGTGGTGTTTTTTTCCTTATCATTATCATCATTATTTTATGGTAGTGACTGGCTTGATTGTGAAAGCATGAAAGGTTATTTTGCGGTAATCAGTTAAGCATAACATTTTTATCTAATTTTTCAGTCTAAAAGATTTTCAAATTTACTTAATGATAATTTGTTTAGCTGTAATTTTAAAGAATAATGAAAAATAATTATTTTCTTTAAAAAGTAGAAAAAAAAAACAGTTTTATAAGCTTATCAACTCAATAATGCAAGATAATTGTTGGTTTTATCATATTAAAAAGTTTCGCATTTGAATTTCTGCTCTCCTGCTCACACATGTGTGTGAGATATATAATTCAATAATGCAATATCACATTAATAATAATTTTTATAGTTTATATAAGTCATTATATTATTAATTTGATCTATAAAAAGATTGATCATTGAATATAATTTAATTGAGAATCACTTGTAATTCAATTATTTTTCTATTTGTCAAAGTTTGAACCCCGCTTTCAGATATGTATTATAAGAAAAAAAGAATACAATTTAATTGATTTAAATTAGCTGTCTAATTTGGTATATGCATGCACCACAATAAACTTGTATAATTAGTTGAATCATTAAAAAATAAGAACCTTGTAGAATATATGAGCTCACGTGTTTTACATGTTGCTGAGCTGTCATTGATTATGTATGAGCTGTCATATGAGTTCACGTGTTTTACATGTTTTTTGCTGATACGGCTTTATTCTTAGCTTCCTTCAACATGTATATAAACTCATATCTGTTTTCTTTTCATATATGAGAATAAGAGAATACAGTTCTAGTTTATTCTTCATGGTATTTGAGCAGGTTTAGCTTCTAGTTTCTTTGCTTCAGTTCTTCTTTCTTCCTGAAGATGGTGGAGGTTTCAAGTAGTTCAGTTACACAGACTGAGGTTATGGTTTGCAAAATTCAGATCATCCAGGGATGATTCTAGTTACTACGCCTCTCAATGGAAGCAATTATTTATCGTGGAGTAGATCTGTGAAGATAGCACTAAGAGCAAAAGTGAAATTAGGTTTTATTGATGGAAGATGTTGTAAACCAGAAGAAACATCATCAGAGTATGATCAATGGTGCCGAATTGATTGTACAGTTACTTCTTGGATTTTGAATTCTATTTCAAAAGATATTATTGAGGCTTTTTTTGTATACAGATTATGCAAAGGATTTGTGGAAAGAATTAGAAGAAAGATTTGGTGTTTGCAATGGACCGTTGTTGTATCAACTTAAGAGAGAGATATGTTCTATTTCTCAAGGAGATATGTCTGTCATGAAGTATTTTACAAAACTGAAACAGCTATGGGACGAACTATGCTGTTTGGCTCTTCTTTCGCAATGTGATTGTGGAGCTTCCAAGAAAATGATGGAAATGGAATCCAATGATAAGTTAATGCAGTTTCTCATGGGATTAAATGATGCTTTTGATGTGGTTAGGAATCAAATTCTTGTTATGGATCCATTGCCAAATGTTAACAAAGCTTATTTTATGATTTTGAGAGTTGAAAAATAGAGAGAAGTTAATATGGTTTTTACAGAAGGAGTTGAAAATTCTATGATGCTAAGAACTAGTATAAATCTAGGAACAAGAACAATGATTAAGGGAAAACAAAAAAAGCAGATTAATAAGGATGATCTTTATTACGATTTCTGTAAAATGAAAAGACATACAAGAGATACATGCTTCAAAATTAATGGATATCCGGAGTGGTTCAAAGGACAAATGGATAAGAAAACAGGAGACGAAAATAGATTTGTTACCAACATAGTTGATTCACCTTTTAATTATTGAGAACATGATAATGTCGGCCGGAAAGAAGATATGGCAAGTATGATTCAACAAGGGATAGAAAACTTCTTAAAAGGTAAAACGAAGCAAGGCAGTGTGGATGGAGGTGCTGTCAACTTTGCGCATTATGAAGATTTTGCAGGTAGTACTCTAAATCTTGGTTTTAGTTCACTCGATTCTATTGCACACGGTTCTTGGATAATTGATACAAGTGCTTCTAATCACATGTGCACTTAATTACACCTTCTTATAAATCCTAAACCTGTTGAAAAATATACTCCTGTTCACTTACCTGATGGAAGGATTTGCAATGTTAGTCACACAGGGAATGTTAAACTAACTGACAGATTAGTTTTAACTACCTCTTTACATATTCCTTCCTTCAAATTCAATCTTTTGTCTGTTAATAAACTAACTCTTACAGCTAAGATCAAATTCATTTTTCTTGAGGAATTTTGTGTTTTACAAGACCTATTGACTGATCGAATTTTGGCTATTGGAAAGGTTATAGCTGGACTGTATGTTCTAGATCATGAGTCATTTGATCAAACTGTTATTTCTCAAGTTCATAATCAGTTGTTGAACTTTCCAAATAAACTAGATCGTTGTTCTCAAGTTAGTTTTGTTGATTTTGGCATCAAAGATTGGGTCATCCTTCTTCCCTTGTATCACAGCAGTTAAAATCTCAAATAAATGACATGCATTTTTTTGTTTCTAGTTCCCCTTGTGATGTTTGTCATCAATCAAAACAAACCAGACTTAAATTTTCTGTGAGCAAAATTAACACCAAAGCTTATTTTGAACTTTTACATATGGATTTGTGGGATCCATATAAACAAGCTTCTTTGAGTGGGGCACGGTTTTTCCTCACAGTAGTAGATGATTATAGTCGAACTATATGGACTTATTTGCTCA
The DNA here is from genome assembly GCA_037975025.1 of Excoecaria agallocha. NCBI lineage: Eukaryota > Viridiplantae > Streptophyta > Magnoliopsida > Malpighiales > Euphorbiaceae > Excoecaria > Excoecaria agallocha. The sequence goes on from CM075812.1 coordinate 2,924,260, forward strand.
AATTTAAGGATCAAACTTTCTCTATCATCCAAGGTTTTCTTCACATGGTTCAAACTCAATTTCAGTTACCCGTTAAAATCATTCAAACAGATAATGGGATAAAGTTTACTAATTCTGTCTGTCAAACTTTGTTTTCCAACCTTGGGATTGTTCATCAGAGGTCTTGTGTCTATACTCCCCAACAAAACGAGATAGTTGAGAAGAAACACCGGTACTTGTTACAAGTTAAGAGAGCACTCATGTTTCAGGCTCATTTGCCAAAATATTTATGGGGGGATGCCATTTTAACGGCCACGTATATCATTAACAGACTTCCCTTACTTGTTCTAAACTGGCAAACTCCTTTTGAGCTGTTATTTCACAAGAAACCTGATTATATCTCTATGAAAAAGTTTGGATGTTTATGCTTTGCTTCAAATACTTTTCCTCATAAGGATAAATTAGACCCACATGCTTTTAAGTCCATCTTTATAGGTTATCCACCTGGTCAAAAAGCATACAAATTGTATGATCTTCAAACTCACAAAGTTTTCACTTTCCGAGATGTTATTTTTTATGAAGCTTATTTTCCTTTTCATAATTCTTATCCAGAAAATTCTTCTTCTCTTCCTTTACCTTTAATTACCGATGTTTCTCCAGATTGTCATTCATATTTACCTTTATATGTTCCTTCTTCATCTTTATCCGATTCTTTTTCTCCTTTGTTACCTTCTTCACTTCCAAATGAGTCTTTGTTACCTAATTCTCCTGTATTTGTTCGGAAGAGTCAACGAAATACTCATAAACCATCGTGGTTAAATGATTTTGTATCTAGTGCTGTACAGTCCACTACTCCTATGCCCATCAACCATCATTTAAAAAACTATCCTCTTATACACCTCAAACTTTTTCTTTTCTTGTGTCACCACATCTTACTCCCAGCTACATGTTATTTTTAGCACATATTTCAAGTGTCAAAGAACTATGTACTTTTAATCAAGCTCGGACTGATTCCAATTGGATGAAAGCCATGCAAGTTGAGTTAGATGCATTGGAAGCTAATCAAACTTGGGAACTTACTGACTTACCAAAAGGCAAACGGGCTATTGGCTCAAAATGGGTTTATAAGATCAAGCTACATCCTGATGGCAGTGTGCATATGTATAAAGTACGTTTAGTGGCTAAGGATTATAACCAGATTGTAGGTGTTGATTATACCGACAGTTTTTCACCGGTTGCAAAGATGGTCACTGTTCGCATTTTCTTCGTTGTGGCTGCTGCCAAATGTTAGCCTCTGCATCAATTGGATATCAACAATGCTTTTCTTCATGGGTATCTTGATGAAGAATTGTACATGCTACCTCCAGAGGGTTATGATAAGGCCGGCTCGGGTCAAGTTTGTAAGCTGAAGAGGTCTTTATATGGTTTAAAACAGGCTTCTCGCTAGTGGAATCATGAATTTACTTCACAGTTGTAGGTTTTTGGTTTCTTGCAGTCTTCTAATGATCCTTGCTTGTTTGTTAAGCCTTTGACAGTAGGGTATGTTGCACTTCTTGTTTATGTAGATGATGTTCTTATAACTGGTCCCTCTGACGATGATATTCGCGAGGTGAAGGATTTTTTTGCATCGCACGTTCATGATCAAAGACATTGGTTCAGCCAAATATTTTCTTGGTCTTGAACTTGCCCGGTCAGACACTGGTCTTTATGTGAATCAACGCAAATACATCCTTGATCTTCTTGATGATGCTGGTCTTTTGGGTGCAAAGTATGTTGCTACTCCACTGCCTAAGGCTTGTAAATTTGATGATGCCACTTCTTCTCTTATATCTGATCCTGATAAATTCAGGTGTTTAGTAGGTCGATTGTTATATCTTGGGTTTACATGGCCTGATATTACTCATGCTACTCAACAACTCGATCAATTTGTTCAACAACCTACTGAACATCACTGGCTTCTAGCTTTGCATATTCTTCGTTACTTGAAGTCTTCTCCTTCAAAAGGATTGTTTTTTCCTGCTTCTACTGAATTTATTCTTCGTGGGTATTGTGATGCTGATTGGGCAACTTGTCCTTTTAGTCGACGGTCTCTTGCCAGTTATTGTATTTTCTTGGGTAATGCACTTGTTTCATGGAAAACAAAGAAACAAAATATTGTCTCCCATTCTTCTGCTGAAGCAGAGTATCGAAGCCTATCTACTACTACTTGTGAGTTGCAGTGGATTTATAGTATCTTGAAGGATTTTCATGTAAATGTTCCTCTTCTTATTTCTCTTCACTGTGACAATTAAGCTGCTTTACATATCACAGCTAATCCCGTGTTTCATGAACGTACAAAATACTTGGAGATCGATTGTCATTTTGTTCGTTATAAGTATAAACAAGGTTTCTTACAGCCTTGTTACATTTCTTCTAAATAACAACCCGCGGACATCTTTACTAAGAGCTTATCAGTGCCTCTCTTTGGTCATCTTTTATCCAAGTTGGGCTTGTGTGATTGGCATCAAGCTCCACTTTGAGGGGGGGATGTAGAGTATATGAGCTCACGTGTTTTACATGTTACTGAGCTGTCATTGGTTATGTACGAGCTGTCATATGAGTTCACGTGTTTTACATGTTTTTTGCTGATATGGCTTTATTCTTAGCTTCCTTCAACATGTATGTAAAATCATCTCTGTTTTCTTTTCATATATGAGAATAAGAGAATACAGTTCTAGTTTCTTCTTCAAACTTTATAACTTTATTAATGCACATCATTTTTCTTCTCTAGTTTTGGTCTATTTAATTGACTAGAGTACTTCATGGCAATACTTTTTCACTATAATTCAAACAACACTTTGTCAAGGATAAGCATATGAGTTGACCATACAGAATTGCAAACTTTTTTTTTAGTATTTAAATGTCATAGGTTTATTATATTCTGGGAAGTTTGTACATTAATTTTCAATTATTAAGAAATTTTTTAACATAATATATTAGGCAATTGCAGTATTTTATTGAATGCTGAACAAGTAAAAGAAAAAATACAATTAAGATACAAATTAATAATATAAGGGTTTGTCTGTCATGTTGGATATTTATCTGCAGAGAAACACTATGAAATGGCAGATCTCATAGGAATATCTGTGAGATCTTGCATAACAGCTGCAGGATTATTGTACTTTGAGATTAGCAGAAAGGGCTCGTCCTGTTCCTTCTACACGCATAAGATTCTCCTTCAAGAGGAAATTCCAAGGATGGGACCTTCTCCATCCATGGAGCTTTAGCTATGGCATGAGTTGCCATATTAGTCCATTTACGAAAAAAAATTAAAGAGTTATCATCTTTTAAACTAGCAATTTTCGAAATTTAAAATGATACTTTCTCCGTTTTTTTATATTTCACTTTTATTGTATTTATAAAAACTAAAAAATATTAATTATAACTAAATTTAGTATTAAATTGCATAATTTTGACTAAATTATCAAATATAATTGGTTTTAAATAAATTAATTTTTATTGAAAATAAATTGAATTGAAAAAAATTAAATTATATTAAAAATTTTAAAATGACAGATAAATAAAATTTATATTTTACCGATACATAAAATAGAATGGAAGGAGTAGTACTGAAACCAAAAAGTAATATAGAATTTAATATCGTGTTCCAAAAATTAAATAATTAAACCCAATATTGTTTAAATTATTCACCTTGAAATAATCTCAAGATTCCATATTAATCTAAAGGAGTATAAAGATAATGTTGAGTTTTCAATACTGATGACAGGTTGGAAATGTAGTGAGTCCCGTACGATCACCTGCAAAAAAGAAACAAAGGACTGGGACATTTTCGATAAGGGAGTCTCCGACGGTCAAGTTAGAATTTTTGATAATAAAAATGTATTATTCTGAAAAGTAGATCTCGGGCCTTGGTTTACCTGTTTTTTCACCTTTTATAGGCGTGATTTCCATCATTTATGAGAAGTGGGAAATCCCACTTCTCTAGGCCACTTTTTCCACTACTCCTATTGTTGGGGAGAAGTGGAGGAAGAATAACCGTCTTATTCTGTCGTGGCAGTTATCTTTCAACTATTGGACAAACTGTAGATGGGTTCCTTGGAGTTCGGTTGATTCGATCTCTTGATTGGTAAATGTTTATCCGAACTCTGTCAGTTTACCTAGCTTCCAGTCCGAACTCTGTCAGCTTACCTAGCTCATAGTCCGAACTCTGTTAGCTTACCTAGCTCTTAGTCTGAACTCTGTCAGCTTACCCAGCTCTTAGTCTTAGCTTACCCAGCTCTTAGTTCGAACTCTGTCAGCTTACCCAGCTCTTAGTCCGAACTCTATCAGCTTACCTAGCTCATAGTCTGAACTCTGTCAGCTTACCTAGCTTTTAGTCCGAACTCTGTCAGCTTACCTAGCTCTTAGTCCGAACTCTGTCTGAGCTATTAGCTAGATCCTGTTATCATAAGTCCCTCTCCTAGTGTGCGACATTTATGTCAGCAACGTTGGAGATAACATTTCTATATGGGTTGCTCTGCCGGACATACAGCCGTGATAATCTATTCATCTAAGTGGCTTAATTAGCCTTCATAGCTTGAATGGCGAAATTGCCTATGAGTTTAACTGTGGTGTTCGTGATGAACATGCCTGACTGAGCTAAAGAGGACTGATGGCGAATATGCTTAGTGGGCATTTAAAGTCATGGCTAACAAGCCTAGTGAGTTCATGACCTCTGCTCGTGGCGAACATGCCTGGTGAGCTTAAGATGAACTGGTCATGGCAAACATGCCTGGTGAGCTAGGAAAGGAGCTCTTGACTAGAGTACTGTATGAGCTAGAAAAGGAGCTCGTGGCAAGAGTATCGCATGAGTTAAGAAAAGAGCTCGTGACAAGAGCGCCGTATGAGCTAGGAAAGGAGCTCATGGCAAGAGCGTCGTGTGAGCTAGAAAAGGAGCTCGTGGCAAGAGTGTCGTATGAGCTAGGAAAGGAGCTCCCGTATGAGCTAGGAAAGGAGCTCGTGGCAAGAGTGCCGCATGTGCTAGGAAAGGAGCTCGTGGCAAGAGCACCGTATGAGCTAGGAAAGGAGCTCGTGGCAAGAGTGCTGCATGAGATAGAAAAGGAACTCGTGGCAAGGGCACCGTATGAGCTAGGAAAGGAGCTCGTGGCAAGAGTGCCATATGAGCTTGCTGAGTTATATGATTGAGGTAAAGCTTAATAAGACCAGATAGGCCGTCGAGTTGTGTGATCCACGTGAAGCATAATAAAACCAGATAGGTGATGCCGTCGAGCTATGTCATTGGACTATGGGAGGAATTACGATATTTATGTCAGCAGCATTTGAGGTGACACATAAGAGGTTGTTCTTTGTCATGAATAGTCATAGTTAGCAAATAAGTCTTTATAGCTCGTAGTGAAATCACTGAGTTTGAGCTTAAAATTATAATATGCTCATGGTGTTGTACCGATTTGAGCTAGTGAGATCGTGTTCATGGCAATATGCCGTGTGAGCTAGATAAGCTTGTGGGGATTGTGCCTTGTGAGCTAGATGGGCTCGTGGCGATGTGCCGAGTGAGCTAAGAAAGGAGCTCATGGCAAGAGTGCCGAGCGAGCTAAACAGGCTCGTGGCGATTGTGTCGAGTGAGCTAGACGGGCTCGTGGTGATGTGCAGAGTGAGCTAAGAAAGGAGCTCGTGGTGAGAGTGCCGAGTGAGCTAGAAAGGCTAGTAATTAACGATTATGTCGAGTGAGCTAGACGGGTTCGTGGCGATTGTGCCGAGTGAGCCAAGAAAGGAGCTCATGGTGAGAGTGCCAAGTGAGCTAGACGGGCTCATGGCGATTGTGTCGAGTGAGCCAAAAAAGGAGCTTGTGGTGAAAGTGTCGAGTGAGCTAGATAGGCTCATGTCGAGTGAGCCAAGAAAGGAGCTTGTAGCGAAAGTGTCGAGTGAGCTAGACGTACTCGTGGCGATGTGCTGAGTGAGCTAGATGATACTTCTTCAGGTCGGAGATGTTCTAAGAGTGCACCAAAATGAGTTGTAAGATATTGTAGAGTTTATGTTGCCCGTCATAGAGCTTTGGCTGCAAAACTTAAAACTTTTGGTTGAAAAATCGAGCATGAGCAATGCATTATACTTGAAAGATATATAAGTAGACAAAAATTCTTATCATTTTTGAAGTTTGAAAATGCATGCTCTGCTATGCCCCCCGAAAACTGAATCGAGTGAGAACTCGGTTTATTTAAGTTGGTGACAGCTAATTTTTAAATCTGCACAAAGCTTTAATTTGACTTTTGCCTCTCAAGCAAATAAGTTAGCGTATATAGAGCAAATTTATGATGTAAAAATATCTGTACAAGGCAATTGATTAGCTGCATAAGCTATTACTTCCTGTCTTTATAGTAAGCTTGTATTACATGTGTCAAAATTTGAGTGAGACAGAAATATGCTTAACTTTATAGTAATAAAATCATCATGTATAGCTGAGTCAAAAGACAAGTGTAGTAACAATATACTTCAAAGAAAAATATACTTGCATAAAACATGTAAGAGTTGCAATAAGCTAGAAGCATGCTCGTCCCTTTGAATCTAGACTGAGAGTTGTCACAATCATTACTGTTCTTACTTGTATTGTTTCAAGCTATTATTAGAAAATAGCTGCTAGAAATTTAAAAAAATCACTTGTCTTGTTTGATAGACTGTTAGTTAAACAAGAACAAATTGAAGAGTAATTGATAAAAATCAAAGTAATGAAGGCAATAGATGAAGTGAATATCTAAAAAGCATAATCAAATGGCATATAGGCATGCTTGTATGAGTGAGTCCAAGATTTTGGCTAAAATAGTCTATATTTGGCAGAGTATTATCAATTGATAATCTTCAAATTGTAGCATTTGCATAGATGAGAAAAATACCCAAGGATTAGAACTTACGCAAGGTTACTAGCTGTGCAAAACTTAAAAATAAGACAAAAAGTAATAAATGATGGACGAGTCATGTATTTTAGTAATATATGCATGGACTGTATGCTTATATCCGAAACTTGTGCACTTGTAACCCTGCCACTAAAGTTATTATAAGATGATATTCAACTGCAAACCAAAAATTTCAAGGCTAAAAAGAATATACTGCAATAGGTATTGAAAAAAAAAGAATTAAGCTTAACCCCCGAAAATTTTGTTTCAACTTTTCTCTCAAACACTAGTGTTGGTTGGAGCCATTTTTCTTATCATAACAAAATCTGTGAAGTATCTAGTTTGTGCAATGTCAAACCCATAGAAACATATCTTGAGAATGACAATAAAAATAAAAAGTTCAAATACAAGTAACATACTATGGTAGCATTTGCTTTGGGACATTTCTGCTCGTGGGAAATGTAGTTTCTCATTGGTGTTGCTTTTATCTCGTAAACATTCCATGTAACGTTACCGGATGGCCGTTTGCCGATATTGTCCGCTTTGGGCCTTGGCCCTTATAGTTTTATTTTTGGATCTCCCTAAAAGACCTCGACAAGGGAGAGGTATCCATAGCCTTATAAGGACTACTTTGTTCTCCTCTTCAATCGATGTGGGATCTTTTGACTGAATCCACCTGTATGTGGGAGCCTTTGACTGACTCCACCCCCTAAGGAGGCTTAACACCCTCACTGACACATCAGGCCCGGCACCATGGCCAACACACCGATTCGACACCGGCTCTGATGCCAACTATAACATTCCTAGATGGCTGCTTGTCGATATTGTCTACTTTGGGCCTTGGCCCTCACAATTTTATTTTTGAGTCTCCCCAAAAGGCCTCGACAAGGGAGATGTATCCATAGCTTTATAAGGACTATTTTGTTCTCCTCTCCAATCGATGTGGAATTCTTTGATTGAATTCACCTGTATGTGGGAGCCTTTGACTGACTCCACTTTGAGTCAGTCAAAGGCTCCCACATACAGGTGAATTCAATCAAAGGATCCCACATCGGTTGAAGAGGATAACGAAGTAGTCATTATAAGGCTATGGATACCTCTCCCTTGTCGAGGCCTTTTGGGGAGATCCAAAAATAAAACCGTGAGGGCCAAGGTCCAAAGCGGATAATATCGGCAAACGGCTATTCGGGGACGTTACAGCTGGTATCAGAGCCGAGATTTAGATGGTTCTAAGATCGGAGTGGGTGCAATGTTTGATTTAAATTGATTATATACATGCCAATTGTTATTTTGAGAAGTTATTTTGGAATTTTAAAGCTTATGTAATGATTATATTTATAGTAAAAATTGTAAAATAATTGATTAATTTAGTGGAAAATGATAGTAAATAATAAATAATGCATAAATAAATTTTAGTGGAATTTATTGAAATTATTAAGATTTTATTTAGAATTTAATATGAATATGTATAATAGAAAATATTGAATTATTAGTGAATAATTGCACTAAAATATTGAAAAAGGTGAATTTATTTGAAATTAAACTATAGTCAATGAAAAAGAAATAAAAAATCAACTGATAAAATTTTCGAAAATTTAAAAGATGAATAAAGTTATTATTACCATGCCCTTAGAATTAATCTGGCAGTAAAAATTAGTTCTGAATATAATTGGCTAGTCATAGGAACATCCTTTACCGCGGTACAAGTCATGACGACTTACTTTGCTATGGGCAGGATCTTTGATCTCCATAGTTTCAGTGTAAAGTGAAAGTGAAAAGTGCAATGTTATGAGAATGGTTCCTTGGGAATCATTTCTCTTTTTAGTGGGGCCTATGAGATCCATGTTTCGTGTATCCGGTCTGAGATTTTTTGCCGGGTCTGTACTAGGGGCATAATGAAAATAAATTGATAAAAAAGTAAAAAGACAATGAAAAATATAAATAAAAGGTGAAAAAGGACTATAATGAAAAAAAAGAAAGTTTAGGGGCAAAATAATAATTTTTTCTAAAGGTGTAAAAAGTAAGTAAATTAAGTAAGAATCGCTTAAAAAAGATAAAACAGTTAGATAATAGTTAAATTGTCAAAGAAGTGAGTTTTATAGTCAATAAGAACTAAAATATAATTTTACATATAAATGTCAAAATAAGTATATAAAAATGTGAAATGCTTTAATTATTAGTTTAAAGATCATAAGTAAGCTTTTAATGGCAAAATTGTAATTACGTGATTAAAATGAATAATATTATAGAAAAAGGTTAAATTGATATTTAGTAAGTAAATAAATGATTTTATGAGATTTTATAAGTTATTATTTCAGAATAATGATGATAATGTTAGGAAATGTATCGATTATTAGTCACCACTGAGCATATTGAGTGCTCAGCGCATAGTTTTTACTACGTGCAGGAAAACAGGAGCAGAAGCAAGAATACAAATTGCAGGACTTCTTTTGAGAATTTTTGTTGTATGATTTTGTGGCATGTATATATAAGTACCATACTTATGAATTTGTATGTTGTAATTAAACACATTGGAGTTAATATTTTGGATTGTAATATGTCAAACCTTGTGATGTAAAGTGAGACCTGTTTGGTGTGATGGAATGTATGTGAAATATTTAGATGAATGGTTAAGAAATTAAGATGCTTGTTATGATCTTATATGACTGTTGTGCCTCTGAGAGGCTGTGAATATTGTTTGTTTTTTAGGGGGTTAGGAAAATATATAGCCGTTATATTGTTAAAATTTTATTAAGTGCATAGTAAATTAGACAGTTATGGGTTATCGACGGATTGTTGTTTTTATAGCTAAGTATAAGATTGTATTTTTGAAAGAATAAGTTGAGGAAAAATTTTTTTTTTCGGTCTGCAGTGTATCGGAACAGTATTAGGTGTTATAAGGGTGTTACATTTTGTGGTATCAGAGCCGGTGTCGGATCGGTATATTGGCCATGGGGCCGGACCTGATGTGTCAGCGAGGGCGCTGAGCCTCCTTAGGGGGGTGAAGTCAGTCAAAGGCTCCCACATACAGGTGAATTCAGTCAAAGGATCTCACATCAGTTGGAGAGGAGAACAAAGTAGTCCTTATAAGGCTATGGATACCTCTGCCTTGTAGAGGCCTTTTGAAAAAACCCAAAAATAAAATCGTGAGGGCCAAGGCCCAAAGCGGACAATATCGACAAGCGACCATTCGGGGACATTACATTCCAAGATAATAAAAAATCTAGGAAATAATTGGTCAATGTTTAAAAATTTCCTAAAGGACTTTTACGGTGTTTAAAATAGAACGTTAATTCCAGCTTAAAATAGTTGGCAGTTAGCTTGTACCTTGCCTTATCTTGATTTTTTCCAATGGACTTGCCTATAGTGGCATTGTCCTATTAGTGTCATTTCAATCATGTTAAGAAAAATGCACTCGCCAAATTAAGAGTCAAATTGCTTACCTAACATCTTAAAAAGAGGCAATTTTGCTGGAATAACTATTTCTTCCATTTTTAATAAGATAGTGTAGATTAAAATTAGCAATTTAACCACAAAAATCTAAAGATTATTTGAAGCTAAATCAAAATACCTTGGAGAAGGATAAGTAGGCTTCAGTAAATTATGAAGGTAAGCAACATTCTATTGCTATAAGTTCCTATCAAGGGCTTTTATAAGGTTGTTTCTGGAGCAAATACATACTCCCAATTAGAGTTTGCATATATATGTTCTTATGGCTTGGCAGGGTAGTTACAAGGTAGGAAATATCAGTTTTAGCTAAGTAATGTGCTTACAATGCAAAATTTAGCATGTCAGTCTATCCCATGTCTACCCACTTTTTAGATTCGATACTTAATGATGCTTGAAGGCATAATGGATTCAAACTCTGACTAATCTTCCAATAAGAAAGTGTCTGTATAAAAATCTACTAGATAATCTATTCTTATAAAGCCTCATCCCAGAATGACTATGAGATAACCAAACCAAAGCATTTGCAAGCCCAGACATTTAACAAATCTAAAATTCAATTGTTGTAAACAATCATGCAAAGGTAAAAGATTACAACAACCATCCACATTACCTCGGCACACGGTAGCAAAATATTTCTAGATGAGATTTCCAGTATCAACTTGCTACTATAATCAGAAAAAGAAGCAAGCTTCTATCTATTCCTTTATCTCTGCAATTGTATCAAAATGGTACCGTCTTTTTGAGGAAGTGGTGTGCTTCCTTAAACTGATCTTGATTAAGAGAGTGAAAAGTTTAATTTATTTGAACTCGAGTTGGGTAAAAGGTGCAACCCAGTGAATACTGGCTATTAACCTTTGTGAATCGAATGAACGATAGTTCAACTTGGGCTTCCTTGATGAAAATTACTTCGGGATCCATTGTTACTGCCAGAATAAAGCTTAAACCATCAGAGATCTCTCATCTCTGATCTAGTCATTTTCGATGACTGAGGATTATATCCGTAGGTGCAGGTTGGAATGCCTGATCATTGAAATTCTGGCGGTGCAGCTCATGTCGCTGTCTGACGCTAAAAGCAGCTGAAAACCAAAAAGAATTTCTTTAGTTTTAAAGGAGAGAAAATGCAAATATGAGCAGAAGAGAAACGGGGCAACAGAGATGGCGTTGAGAAAGGTCAGGTATTGCGATGTGATAATGGCGATTACGCCGGCCTTGATTAGTCGGAGTGGCGCTGGTTGGTCGTGACTACTCCCCTTTACCGGAGTGCTTGCAGTGAAGACAGATCGGAGCTCCGTTGCGGGTAAAAGTTTCCATGAAGAAATGGTGGAGAGAGCAAGATCTCTTGCATTTCTTGGGGATAAGCTCTACTATGGCGGTGCAGGTGAAGGCTCTTGCGATGGTGGCGCCGATGGTGGCTTTGCGCAGATGGGCGGCGCCTCTCCGTGGATCAATTTTTCCTCTTTTGGGTCTCTTCCCCAGCCAACTCCAAACGATGCAATTTTTCTTTTTTTTTTTTTATGCGAGGGATTATACTGAAAATCAGTGAAGGTGTATTTCACGCTCATCGCACCAAATGATGACAGGTTAGAAATATAGTGAGTCCCGTACGATCACCTGCAAAAAAGAAACAAAGGGCCGAGAGGTTTTCGATGAGGGAGTCTCCGATGTTCAAGTTAGAATTTTTGATAATAAGAATGTATTATTCTGAAAAGTAGATCTCAGGTCTTGGTTTACCTATTTTTCTACCTTTTATAGGCGTGATTTCCATCTTTTGTGGGAAGTGGGATGAAATCCCACTTCTTTAGGCCACTCTTTCCACTACTTCTATTGTTGGGGAGAAGTGGAGGAAGAATAATCGTCTTATCCTGTCGTGGCAGTTATCTTTCAGCTATTGGCCAAACTGTAGATAGATTCTTTGGAGTTTGGTTGATTCGATCTCTTAATTAGTAAATGTTTATCCGAACTCTATCAACTTACCTAGCTCTCGGTCCGAACTCTGTCAGCTTATCCAGCTCTTAGTCCGAATTCTGTCAGCTTATCTAACTCTTAGTCCGAACTCTATTAGTTTATCCAGCTTTTAGTCCGAACTCTATCCGAGCTATTAGCTAAATCCTGTTATCAAACACCATTCAATAGCTTTATTATAAATTGTTGCAGATAATTTCAAGTACGCATAATATAAGCTGTTAACTTTCTTTATTGTTTTTTTGGACGTCGGAATGGAGATTAAATAATTAGATTATGAGATATAACTACACAACAAGGTGCAAACATAAAAATGGATATTGAGAAGTCAAATTGGACCCAAATAAACTTAATCAAGACAAATTGAGATAAGCTCATAATGAACCATGCTCTGAATAAATCGACGGACCAACTTTCACATATATTTTTAAATTATATAATATGTGTTTGGTGATCAAAGACGCAAGCTCTTAAATTCAAATTTAATCTGAAATTTGTATACAAAAAATATATAATTGTTATGATATTGATAGAAAACAAAACAAAACGAGATTGGATTTGGAGATTGAGGTTGAAAATGGACAAGTTGATATGCATGTGCAACCCTTTTAAGATTGGTTCCACGTGCATGTATATTCCTTTTTAAATCCATTTCTTTAATAATAATAATGATAATAATTTGTAAAATAGGTAACTAGCTAGCATTAAATAATTATTGATTTGGATTTGCCTAGCAATTAACGAAAGGTGGGTGGCAAACCAAATATTTGTGGCTTGTGGGTGATAACAAGAGTAGTTGAGAGTTGGTCCTTCAGCTTGTAATTTTGCAAGCAAGCTCAATCCACGCATATGCAATAAAACAGCCTCATATACCGGTGGTATTAATTCCTATTGCTATCATTCTATTGTTCTATTTTTTTTTAATTAATGAAAGCGATATATAACTAATTAATATATATTATCAATTTTTTTTATAAAGGAAAAGGGGAAACATAAATTCGAATTCAACATTTTCTGGTACATTGAAATCGACATCCACTGCTATAATATCCTTTTAAAGATTATATATTACCAAATTTCTTTTTTTTTTACAAAATCATCACTCATATTTTTGACGCTAATTATTTTAGTTTTTACCATTAGTAATTTATTTGTAGGACTCTTAAAATAATACCTCAAATTAAATTTTATTTAAATTTGATTTTTGAGACAAGAAGAATTAAATTAATTTAGAGATTGTTTCTATCTATGAAATCAATTTGGCAGTCAAATTAATTTAATTTATATGCTACTATAACATGGATTGAGAAGAAGCTAATTATTGTCTCTTTTTTATTGGAATAAATATGTCTTTTTCGTGTTAAATTAAGCTCAGCTAGTTGATCTTGCTAAGAGTATTTGTGGTTGCGGTGATAATTAACATGCCACTAAAAAGATACTTGCTTTTGTGAGTTGATGATGCATAAGTCAAACTTTATACAGAGCCAAAAAAAAGAATTATACATAGTGGAAGAATACCTTTATTAAAAAAAAAAAAAAGGTTAATAATTTTATTAATTTACAATCAGGGCGGCTGATAACATTGACATGCTTTGTTAAATTATACTGTAATTATTATTAAAAAGAGAGCCAACCCTAATAAAATGATCAACTTGTATACACAACACAACACCTTTTGGAGATATGATTGCGATGCAAACATGGGCGATTTATGATAAATGCGTCCAAATCAATTTTGTCCTTCAGATATTGTATTGTAACAAAGGAATAATATATAAATTTCGGATGTGCTATCACTATTTAATTTAATGTATTATTTTTTCAATTAAGGAAATATTAAATTACTTTTTGAATTTTTCGAAATTGTCTTATTATTCATTGCTATACCGTGAAAAACCTATAAAATAAATAATAACGGTCTAATTTGATATTTTTAATAAATTTAATAATAATTTTATATTATTTTTAAAAGTATGATAGATATTATTTATATTTTAATAAATTTAAAATTAATTTATGCTCTATTAGTTTAAAGATATAATATGTTGGACCATAATAGCTATGCATTATTTCTATAATAAATTATAATTTTTAAAACCAAATTAGTATTTGAGATATTCTTATTTGATCAATTTAAAATTTTCACAATGCTTTTAATTAAAACAGGAAAAAAAATCATATTTAATTCAGTGTCAAATACTCTAATTTAAAAAAAAAAAACATGAACTTATATTTAAGGGTGAAAAAAAATTTTCGAAAATATGATTAACGTAGAAATAAAAACTATTTAGCTACTGTGCATGTGCTTGCTAGTTGTCACCTAAAATGATCTACAGCTCATATGTAATGGTTTCTCATTGATATTTGATTAGACATCTTGAATAAACTGCAACTTTCTGCCGTTGGTTTATTTCTGCTATAAACAAGTGAAGTGATGATGTTTCTTCGTAATTAGTCTTGCTTTGACCGGGTTATGTGGATTCTTCTCTTTTCGGCTAATTAAAAAATTAAAAAAACTCCAATTTTTTAATTTTTTTTAAATAAAATAAATCAATTCATTAAACCAATTGCTGAATACAAAAAAAAATAACCTACTCCTAAAAAAATATCAACGATCCTAGCTAAAATATGAGCAATATCATTATCAAATCTTCTAATAAAAGAAAACAAACAATCATCAAACTCAGAATTAACAGCTAAACAGTTTTAACAGTACAACCAAAAGACGAGAAAAAAGCATAAAGTTTAGTTAAAGCTTGAAAGAGAACAAGATTATCCGTTTCTATATGCAGGTTTTTTTTTTTATTCCAATTGACTTCATCCATCCCAAGGCTTCTTTCATAGACATGACTTCATCTAACAGCGGATCAAGGGGACACATAATGGACCCATGACCAGCAGCCACATAACTATTTTCATAAGGCCAGAATAATGAGTCAGCAGAGGAGAGTCTGTGTAGAGAAATTCGAAGAATTTGATCTGCATCTCTACTATTGAAATGGGCCTGAATAACATCAGCATCCCAACCACTACCTTCACTTGATAAGAGAAAGGAAACCTTGACATCATCAAGACCAGGAGGAGGAGTTGAAGTAATCTTCGGATTCAAATCATCAAGAAGCCAATAATCTTTATAAAAACTTATAGAGGATCCATTCCTAACACACCATCTGCTATTATTGCACACCAAATCTTTAGCAGCCATGATACTTCTCCAAACATAGTTAGGGCACCTACTAACTTGAGCTTGAGCTAAATCACAGTGTGAAAAATATTTGGCTTTCAAAACTCTGACCACAAGAGAATCACCCCTAGAAAGAAGACGCCAGATTTGTTTGACCAAAAGTGCTAAGTTGAACTCATGTATATTACGAAAACCAAGCCCTCCCAATTTTTTAGGGGCACAAAGAGATTTCCATTTAATCCAGTTAATGCCACCAGCATTATTTCTATTGGATTGCCACCAAAATCGATTAATCATCCGATGAATCGAATCACAAATACCATTGGGAATAAGGAACAAACTAATGATATATGCCAGAATAGCTTGAAGGACTGATTTGATTAAAGTTTCCTTTCCCCCTCCAGAAAGAAACTTATTTCTCCAACTATTAAGCCTCTTCCATATGCGATATTTGATGAAGTTAAAGGCTTGGCTTTTATTCATTCCTACAGTCACGGGCATGCCCAAATAAGAATGAACGTGATGAGAAGCCGAAATACCCAAGAGATCACAAAAGAGTTGGCACATGAACGGGTCTAAGTTTTTGCTAAATCCCAAAAAAGATTTATGAAAATTTACCGTTTGACCAGAAGCTTTCTGATAAAGATGCAAGCACTCTTTAACAGCAACTGCTTCACAAAGATTAGCTCTAAAGAACAAAAAAGAGTCATCAGCAAACAATAGATGACTAATAGCAGGAATTCTTCGAGCAATTTTGCAGCCATGAATAATACTATTTTGCTCAAGCTTGGCTAAAGCAGCAGATAAACCTTGCGAACAAAGAATAAATTAGTAAGGGGAAAGTGGATCCCCTTGCCTAAGACCTCTTTCAGGAACAATTGGATTCATTGAGTAACCACTTGTATAAACATGATAAGAGACAGATGACACACATAGCATAATAAGCTTGATCCATTTTTTATGGAACCACATCCTGCACATAATAGCTCTCAAATAGGACCATTCCATTCGATTATATGCTTTAGCCATATCAAGTTTAAGTGCAATAGTGCCACTGGTACCCTTAGACTGATTATGCAAATAATGTCCAACCTCGAAAGCTAAGAGAACATTGTCTATGATTAACCTTCCAGGGATAAAAGCACTTTGGTGTTATGAGATCACATCATCCAGTAATAACTTCATGCGATTAGCAAGCATTTTAGCTATAATTTTATAAACAACATTACATAAAGCAATGGGTCTATACTCAGTGATATATTTAGGTGATTTAGACTTTGGAATTAAGACAATGATAGTGTCATTTAATGCTGTAGGCATCTCACCAGAATTAAGCACATTCAAAATAAAATCAGAAACTTCAGAACCAATTAAATCCCATTGAGATTGAAAAAAACCTGGGTTGAAACCATCTGGACCAGGAGCTTTGTCGGGGTGCATAGAGAACAAAGCTGCCTTCACCTCTCCCACTTCAAAGGGTCGGATAAGCTCTTCATTATGTGTTGAAAAGATACATGGTATAACATCTTCCAGCTGGTTCATAGTGTCACCTTTATTAGATTTAAAAATGTGCTCGAAATACTGCCTAATGTGATCTTGAAGGCCTGCGTTCCATTGTAAAGAAATTCCATCCGGAGTGGATAGCTTAGAGATTGTATTTTTCTTCCTTCTACTTGAAGCAAAAGCATGAAAAAATTTAGTATTCAAATCACCCTCCTTAATCCATTGAATCTTTGCACGTTGCCGCCAATAAGAGTTTTTCTGATATAGCAATTCTGCTAACTTTTCTTTAGCCTGCTTGAACCGTGAAGGAGACATAACATCTATTCTTGGATGTAAGCAATTCAGTTCTTTTTTACATGCACATATATCGTTCAAGAATTTTCTCCTAGCTGTGACACCCCACTGGCCTAAAGAGATAGAACAAACAGCGAGCTTATCAATGAGGGGAAAAGAAGCCGTTTCTGCCCAGTAACGAGAAAACACACCAGAGAAATCTTTATCTTTCAACCAAACATTTTCAAACAGAAACCGCTTATTACCTGACTGACGGCTAGGAGAGGTCGATAGCAGCAAAGCCATGTGATCAGAGTTGACCATGCCAATATGTTCAATCCTACTATCTGGAAAATACTAAACCATGAGTTTGTTTCCAGGCCTCTATCTAATCTCTCCCGGATCCACCCATCAGTACCCCGGGATCTCTCCTATGTGAACTGGTATCCAACAAAACCCATATCATGTAAATCACAGCTCTGCACTGTGTCTCGAAAGTCATTCATAAGAGACAAAGGATGAGGATTTCCACCCTTCTTTTCAGTTGATGCAAGAGGGTCATTAAAGTCTCCCATAACACACCAAGGCCAAGAATTATCAGCAGCAAGTTGACGAAGAAGATTCCAAGACAGCTTTCTCAAATGTCGAACTGGATTCCCATAAAATCCAGTAAAACGAAAAACTTGTTGAGAGGTAGAAGAAACAAGCACATCTATATGAGAGAGAGAGTAAGAGAGAAGAGAAACTGAGACATCATTCTTCCAAAGCAGGGCCAAGCCTCCTCCAGAATTAGGACTACGTACCAAAAATTTCCCAGCAAAATGAAGACGACTACACAATCGTTTAATTTGAGCTTGAGAAACCCGAGTTTCCATAAGAAAAATGAGAGAAGGGTGAAGAGAGTGGATCGTTTCTATCAGTTCCAGAACTGCTTGGGTATGGCCCAACCCACAACAATTCCAAGCAAGAGCTATCATGTCTTCTGGCAGGCCTGCATACTAGGTCCTGCCTCAATCATAGAAACGTCTCCAGCTTCCTGATCCTGCCCTTCGTAGGAAGAAGAAGTCGGGTTTGTTTTTGAACTGTTCAAGATAGAGCGACGTCGTTTATTATCCAGCATTAAACCGCAGTCCTGATATGAATTCATGCAAGCAGCTCCTTCATGGCCACCTGTCTTGTGTTCATTGGTCATATTTGAATTCTCCCCATGCACGTGAAACAAAGAATTTTTAGCAGTTAACGTCCTTTCCATTTTGGCTGCTAAAATTAAGGAATTACCCAGCTGGTTAGAATCCAAAGAATCAGGCATTCTAGCATTCCTTCCAAAACTAGATCTCTGCTGTTTTTGGGAACTCTCAGTCTGTCCCGAAGAAATGCCTTGATTTTCGGGATTACCCTTATCAGATGTAGTTCCTACCATATTCGAACGAAACCACCTCTCACCGGAATAAGCAACAACCTTCCTTGCCGGAGCTCGGAGAAAAGTTCTAAACTCATATTGATGAGTGCTCAGGTCTACTTCAAATCTTCTCTCACAGAACTTCTCTTGATGCCCTATAATACCAAGAGAAAGCAAAAGCTTGGCAATCGTTCGTATTTGAAATTGATTAACACGCAGTCACCACCTTGTTTCTTCACTCTCATGGAAATCCGGAGGGGTTTCCTAACATCCAGAGCAACTCTAATTCGCATGAAGTTTTTCCATGAACCATCAATACTCTTGGGATCAATTTTAACAAAGATACCTAAGTGATTACCTATGTTTTTTTCAATCCGTTCCGTCCAATAACCTATAGGGAGGTTATAGCATTGCACCCAAAAATTCACTTCAAAGAGCTCCACATTATCAGGATTTAACCCTATTTCCATTTTCTTCAGAACTAGGAGCGTTTGTTCAAAATACCATGGCCCTTCATTAAGAACTAAGTTCATATCCACCTGATGAAAGAATTGAAACATAAAAAGCTTTGGAGACAGTTCACAAATCTCTATACCTTTTTCAGGTTGCCATGCCTCAGCCATGGTTGCTTTGAATGCAGCAACATTGACAGATTTGTTAGAGATAACTCTCCCTATGAGACATAAAGCAAGATCAATCTTCTTGTCAACAAAATTCTCGTCATCAAACACAACCCCTTCTGCATTCTCATCCTCCAACGTAACCTTTTCGCATCTTTGTGAGATATCCACTTCATCAGAGATAGAAGTCATTGAGAAGAAAACAAGAAAACTTCGAACTAATAATTCAGGCAAAAGGCTAAAGCTTGCAACACAGGCAAGAGGAAAAAACTTGCAAGGTAGGCAAGAGAGAAAAATATGATTTAATATTAAGCACTGCTGGTTTTGAAACCGTGTGAAGAAAATCCAGTTTTCTAACTTAATTCACCTTTTCTTTTCTTCTAGCTTTTTCATCAATATTCTAATTCTAAATATAGTACTAACAAAAGCCTGTAAATATATTTCTCCATCAATTGCATAGCATATGAATGTACTTTAAATAAATATTTTTTTCACCAACGTATTATCTCAAGTTATGTGAGATAACGTAATAAAAGAATTAGAGTTCAATCTCATTTTCTTTTTACTTTAATAATAATCTATCAAACATTTATATTTAACGATTTTAAAATAATTAACATGAATTTATACTGTTTTTAAAAATTAAAATGCATAAGACTCAAATATACGGATCATACGATATTAAAACCAATAATAAATTTATTAAAATTAACAAAAAGTCAACTAGTATAGTTTTTAATTTTTGTTAATCTCAAAATATATAATATATTTTTACTGCAACGGCTCAAATATATATCGTATTAGTATGGTTAAATCTCATAATTTTTTCCCTCTTTTATTAAATATGCAATGTAACTAGACATTGCGAGGGGACGATTCTTTTGTTTGTGCTGTAATTTATTTGGTACTTTAATTTATTTATTGGAAAATAGGATGGTGTAAGAAAAATAAAAAAATTGTATCCGGTGGAGGCTTATTAGGTTGCTTGACGTGAAGTAATTTTAGCCACCATTTCCATCGAACCGGCTATGGTTTCTTAATTTTTGTTATATGCTTTGAATTCAAGTCTTCGTAACATTGGAGAAAATTCTACGAGAGTCTTCTACTTCGTATGATTTTTTTAGTTGAATTTTCCACCAACTTTCGTCAAACAAGAAATTGGCGGCAGCTTGACTCAAATACCAAACGCAAAACACATATACACTCGTTCTAAAATAATTGGAATATTTGATCCAACATTCTATAAACTTGATCCTTCTTTTTGTTTTTCTTTTTTTGCCAATAATTTATTTAATACTTAAGTTATAAAAGAAACACTTTAAATTGTAAATGGAGAATAAAAATGGAATGTTATTAATGGAGCTACCCTTAAAATGTGCCACTCCAAGTGCCACAGAAAGTTGAATAATTATATTTGGATACTACGCTCAATTTTGATTTAATTTAATCCGTCCATATAAAAATTATTCGAACTTGATTTAAGTAATTAATTATTCAATTTATTTTGGTATGATGTAATTCAATTCGATTGATTGTGTGTCTGATTCAATTTATTTATGATTATAAATTTTAATATATTTATAATTTTTAATTTGCTGCTATAAACATAGATGGATAATAATTTTCTCAAAAAAAAAAAAAGTGGATGGATATGGAAAAGAGTTGTCATACTCATATCCTTGGTGGGCTTTGGTGGCCCGGAAATTAAATTCCACAATATCAACGTGGCCACCAGCCCGCCTCTACTACGCCTTGGTGGTTGGTTGTTTTTTATTTTACATATTTAGGATTCTCTTATTTTTTATTTTCTAAAAAAATTATTTAAAGAAAAAACTTGCAAATTAAATAAATGTTAAGTGCAACATGGTAATTTAACCAATTAATAGACGGACAGTTATCCGACACGTGTTCCCACGCACTAGGGACGCTAGGACACGCTGTTGAATAATTAAGTGGAAAAGGACAGGCATTACATCATTGTCCCTTTTAATATTCTTCCCTTGGGCTTTGGATCCTACCCTAAATGGGCCTTTCAGCCCAATCCTAAAGACCAAAAACTAGTTATCATCTGTTTTGGAAGTTGAGTTTTTTGATGCAGATGGCAAACATGAGGGCGAAGAAGGCAGCAAAAGCAACTAAGATTGCAGCAGTTGGGACCATGAAGTCCAGATCATACCCGAAGTGGTTTTGGACATACCATTTGATGGTCGGGTCTGGGTCAATTCCTGATACTTTTATTGTATCTTCAATGTCTCCATACTGTGTCACTATTAGTCCATATACTGTCCATGCCACTGGGCATATGTAGTAGTACCATATCCACCACCCTGGTATTTTCTGTAGTTCAAAAAAGGGAGTTAATAAAGTAAAATCAGAAAATTTGAATTTTAATAGAAGAAAAAATGCTTACTGGTTTGGGTATGAAGAAGCCAGAGAAGAGGGTGAAGAAAGCAAAAAAGGCTGAAGATAAGATGGCTGCAGCTTGGTGATTGGGTGTGATTGAAACAGTCATCATCCCATAGTATGTAAAGTATAGGAAGGAGAAGAAGCTGATGAAAAAGAACCACCAGAACTTAGCTAATCTCCATTCAAAGCTCACCATTGAGTATACTATCAGAGAATAGTACGTTGTTTGGATTAATATATATGGTATTTCCACAATCACCTGCAAAAAAATTTTTAAAAAAATATCAATCTTTTTGCTATTTAAATGGTGGGTTTTTTTTTAATCTTTTAATTTTTCTCACCTGTGCTAATGCATAAGGTAAAGCTGAATACATCCCTGCAGCTCTTTCTCTGTAGAATACAGTTCTTTCAACAGCTACAATGGGCTGGACAGTCGAGCAATTGTTTATTCCCACAAATAAAACGGCTACATACATGGCTCCTATGATCACTGTTAGATCAGTTGCATCCTCTCTGATTGCACAGCAGAAAGTCAATTAGTATGAAAACAAAATGTAAGATAATTAATAATTGCGGCGGTTGCATATCTGACCTTTTGGTTCCAACATGCCAGAAAATTGTGCCTAGTATAAGGGCTGCTACCAAGGTGAAAAAAAATCTGACTAGATTATAATCGGGACTTCTCCAATAAGTCCACCACTGTTTCCAAAGGCAGAGTTTGAATTGCCCCCATGTAGATTGTGAATACTGACTACTGAAATGGAGATCCATAGCATCTGCTGCCGGTTTACTTATCTCTTCCACTAGAGCCTTGGTTCGCCTATAAAACAGCAGCCAGGCCGTATGTTAACAAAAACCTGAAACTTTTCTTGGTAAGTTGAAACGAGATTTTATAGTAATTACTGGCACAAGGGCGAGGATTTATAATGCTCAGCAAAATCAATTCCGAGCCGAACTTCAGTTGCTGCTGAGCTTGCTTCTAGCATCCATGCTGCTGGATTTTGTCTGTCTCGGATTCTAGGCACTCCTGGAATTGCCTGGAGTTGATTATAAGCAATGGTATGAATCACAGACATGGATAAGCAGTTTCCTGAAAAATATGCATGTATTTACCTGAAAATATTCAATGATCTTGCTAGAATGCTGGCCTAGTGGTCCTGAGTAGATTAGTTGCCCTCCTGTCTTCATTAGTAGCAGCTCGTCAAATGCTTCAAAAATGTCAATGCTCGGCTGATGAATTGTACAGACAACTGTTCTTCCTGTGTCTACAGTGTTTCTTACAGTCCTCATAACAATGGCTGCTGCTCTTGCATCCAGACCAGATGTGGGTTCATCCATGAATATAACTGAAGGGTTTGCCACCAATTCCACTGCTATTGTTAACCTCTTTCTTTGTTCCGTCGACAACCCTGTTACCCCAGGTAGCCCAACTATAGCATTCTTCAGATTGGTGAGCTCCACCAGCTCCATCACTTCATCTACAAAAACCTGAAAGCCAAGCCCAAGAAATGGACTTTGTCAACTAAGCAAAGATACCTGAATTCCATAAAAAAAATGAATTTCATTCTTACCCTCTTTTCTTTGTTGCTAATTTCTTTAGGGAGTCTAAGAAAAGCTGAATAGATCAATGACTCCTTAATAGTAACTTGAGGTGAGTGGATGTCAGTTTGTTCACAGTAACCCGAAATTCTTGCAAATGTTTCTTGATTCTTGGGGAACCCAGAAATTCTAATATCACCTTCAATGTATCCTCCAGTTTTCCTGCCTGCTAGAACATCCATCAATGTTGTCTTTCCAGCTCCACTTACTCCCATTAAGGCTGTCAGGATACCTGGCCTGAATGCTCCAGTCACTCCTTGAAGCAATTGTAGCCTGTCTTCTGTCACTCCCCGGCGCTTCATTTCCTGTAAATTTCGACAATTGAGGTACTTAAATTAATTGCTATCCCGATAATTATGTAATTATATATGTCGAAAATGAAATACAAATACTCACTGCAGGCATGACCACGTAATAATTTATGCTATTGAAGGACATAGACAAAGGTGTAAATGGAAGAATCATCCCTCTCCTGGATGCAACTCCATTTGTGGCCTCATTGTTTAGTTCTTGCATTTGGATTTCCCCTTCAGTGTTTTCATCCATTGATATATTCATTTCGAGTTTCTGGTTCGCCTGTAATTCGTCCTTGCCAGACTGCTTCTTAGCCACATCTTCAGCTATAATTGCTTGTTGCGTTCCAAGAGCTGTTAAAAAGATACAGTGTCAGACATATCAGTCATTGCCAAATATGAAAGAAAAATTACAACAAAGGCTCGAAATAATTCAATCAAATAGGTTACTTGAAAGAAACTCACGATTTAGATACATAAGTGCTAAAGTAAAGAGAACATTGAAAAGAATGATGAACCCAACAAGGGCTGCAACTCCAATCCAGTACCAGCTTTTGTTGGGATCAACATCAAAGCTATTTAGCACTGCTACACCCAACTCTGTAACGTTATCTGAAGCCTGCAATAGCAATAGTTTAAGTTCCTCTTCTAGCTGTCATATTTGCCCTCGATTTGGTTTGTGTTTGTGTGCCAAATATAGGCATAGTAATTGCAGAACTACAGAAAAATGGAAGTAATATAAACATACCAGTCGGTTCATCCACCTTGGAGAAAGCAGTTCATTTACTGTCAAAGCATTGAAGCCATAATTAAGAGGTGAAATCCAGTTTGCCCATGACCACCATATAGGTATTCTTCCTGTTACAGTAAGAGCTCAAAGTTGTAAGTTCATTGCACCAAAATACTTAATTGAATATAGTTTCATAAGAACATGAATTTTTAATTTTTTGTTCTTTAAGAAAATACAAAACCTTTTGGAAGGATAAATCCTCCTAGCAGGAATAATATGAGGAGGGAAAGCGCCCCTCCGGTATGTGCAATGATCATAGTCCTGCACACTCCAGCCATGAGCCTAAATAGTCCATTAGCCATTTGTTGAATTAAGAATATTACCAGCCAGTGCTTGAAGAACCTGAAAATGGTGAAAACACAAAACCATAAAGATAATTGCATAATCAAGAATGATTATGTTAAATTATAAACCTCACCTGCTTGCACCAGGAGCAAATCCAATACAAAAGTATGTCATTATAGTCCACACAGCAGAGCACCAAATGGAAATCGGTATCCTGAGCAGAAAATTCGGAAGTGTGAAAGCCCAAGCAGGATAAAACAGCAGATCTCTATGCTTGTAAAACACCGGTAGCCTCATTATGGTTATGGAGAGCTCTGCAAAGCCATTGAACATGTTCACAATCATGGCAAATATCATGGCACCAACATACAAGGATCCGTCATTCGAAGAGATTCCAATTCTTGTCCTCAAGAACACGGTTGATGCAACAAAAGCAATGACCAAAATTTGAACTGCCTTGAAGATATACACAGGTGCAGTTCTTTTCATTAACAACAATTCTCTTTCAATGGAGGTTTTCAGGAGCTGCAGTTTCGGAATTGTGCATTTTTTTGATACTAATGCTGCTTTGTGACTTGCAGCCTTGTTGTATGAAATTTTCAGCTCATCTCGAAGCCGAAGACCAACATTGAAAGCCTTAAACAGGACTGCAAACTCAGTTACTGACACGTATCGATAAGGCTTGCTTTCATCTGCCCAGTACTGCTCTTGATCTTTCTTGGATGTAACCTATAACAGAATGTTATTTATATTCAGGGAAAAAAATTATAACTTTTTTCGCATTCTGCATTAGCATAAGACTTATTACCTCTTGCAAGAAATCAGCAGTGCCTTTCCTGTCAGGGCACTTGAATCCACAGCTCTCAAAGAAAGTGAGCACTAGGTCTCGAGGGCCCTGATACACAATCTGACCTTCTGAAAGGAGGATAATATCATCAAAGAGTTCAAATGTCTCGGGATCAGGTTGGAGGAGGGACATCAAGACAGTGGCCTCAGTACGGTGAACAATTTGCTGCATACACTTAACAATTTGATATGTTGTAGAACTGTCTAGACCAGTTGATATTTCATCCATAAAAGAAGTTTTTGTAGGTCCAACGATCATTTCCCCTGTAAGCATTTAATCAATTAAAATTCTTTTACAAAAAAAAAAAAATCATACAAATACATGAGATGTTCATATCTGGTTTGTATAAGCTAATTAACCTGTTGTTACTCTCTTCTTCTGTCCACCAGAAATTCCCCTTCTCATTTCATCTCCAACCACAGTATCTTTGCATATGTCAAGCCCCAATAGCTGTTGCATCCAATAAATTTAATTGTAATTTATCCATCTCTCTCTCTCTCTATATATATAACGGTATAATCAACTTCTATACTTACTTTGAGAGTGTAATCAGTAATTAAACTGCTCTTAGCGTCTCCCATTGCAGTTGCCTGGAGAAGAAAAGGTTAAATTGTCTCATAGATTATTAATTATTTTCAGTTTTTATAGCTTGAAAATTTCCCTCCTTTTAGTTCGTACCTTCATGTAAAGATCAATGTCCGCGTCAGGAACAACACCAGAATCCTTCTCCCTCCTAACAAGCTCAGCTAGTAGCTCTGAAATTAAAGTGGTATATTAATTAAATAATTCTCCATTAAGGGTGCTAATTACAAGTAAAACTGATATGAATAATTTATTACCATATCTATGACCAACTCCTTGGAACCTTGCTGAATAATCAAATGTTTCTTCAACTGTTAGATCCCCTAAGTGAACGTCATTCTGGCTAACATATGCTGATGTTTTCCTTGGCTCAAATTCACCTAGCTTGAACCCATTGTAGCTTACTTCTCCTTGAACCTAAATTTCATATCCAATTTAGGGTTAATTAAACTCATTTAAACTTTAATTAATGTCCAAATCCACTAACTTTACCTTTAAACTAGAATCTAACTTTCCAGCCAGTGCAAGCAAAAGGGTTGTTTTCCCAGATGATGGTGGACCTAACAACAAGGTCATCCTGCAACAACATTAACAGTCATATTTCGTCACAAAATTTAATAAATTACAGCTACATTAATCTATACAAATGTACCTTGAAGGTTTTACAATTCCTGAAACATCCTTAAGGATAGTGTAATTTGTTCTTTTAGTAAAATTGATTCCAATCAAGCCAAGAGCTGATTCCAAAATATTTCTTGAAGCGTTTAAAAGAGTTGGAAGAGCTCTGGTTCCAACATAGCAATCTGCTTCTACTCTTAGCTGCTCAAATCTAACTTCAACTGTTGGTAATTGAATTCCAACCCTGAAATTACAATTACAGTTTACAATATTTATTAATGATTTTAAAAAAAAGCAATGGAATGTTTAAAGAAAAACCTACCTATCTATACGATCTCTGAATTTTCTCAGGAACTTGTCATTATCTTCTTCAAGAACCTTAAAATTTCGTTCGAGAAACTGGTTCTTGACATTGATATCTAACTTGGTAACATCAAGAATCCTGGTTTCTTGGTTTCCATCAGACTTGAACAAACTAGTTCTTAAGCGGTTGTAGGTTGGCAATCTTTGTATCGCAGCCCATGTTAGAGCTTCTTCATCTTGTTTTCTTGCTTGAAAAGATTCTGAATCTTCCATGGCTGGATTTTACATGCACTACGTTCTTTTGGAGTGTAAAATTTTTAATGACCATAGGATGGGAGCAAGAGAGAGAGAGAGAGAGAGAGATTGAGTAAAAGTAAATTTCTACAAACAAGAGTAATTTTGAAATAACGGAAAATGTACTATGCTGTATTAAATATTCATTATTCAATTGCATTAGGAGTCTAAAAGTAGTCTCATGTCAATCTTAAGGCGAAAAACTAAATAATTAGCGTAAAGATAAAATCAATTAGTAATTTTTTTAATTATTAATTACAATTTCATATCTAATTTCAAAAGGAAAAAAAAAGTTGATATTAATTTATTATTCCTTTCTTTGAGGCGGGCAAGCAGAGAGATTGAGTTAAACTATATTTCTATGAAGTTGTAACAAAATATAACACTAAATTATGATATGTGAAAGACAATTTTTTTTTTATAACTATTCGATATCTGAAATTCAATGTCTCGACTAATTGAGTTTCGTAACGGATAGATCCATAAAAAAGAGATGTCCACTTTCAAATATTTAAAAATATTTTATTTTTAAAATTCGGATCCAAAATCTTTAATTAAGGAAAAAAAAGGTTCATTTCATTTTTTGTGGTGGAATACAATCTTTATGTACCCAGCCAAATATAGAATAGCATATAAAAATATATTTTATTTCTATTGGTGCAGTTTATAAATAAAATCATCAATCGAATTTAAGTAAAAATAATTTACAAACTAAAAAGATAAGTGGTTTAAATACACGTCAGCATGAGTGCAAAGTTAAGCAGACCAAAACTATGGGAGGCAGGAACATGTGAGTAAATATATATAGGTAAACATCTCATTTGGTTGATCCTGACATGAGCGTTAAGTCAGGGAGACTCTAGTCACTTCAAGAGTATGGGAATTTCTTTATTTCTTTCTTTTTCTTTAAACTTTTTCTGGATGTGCATTTTAGTCCCTTTACCTTTTTTGAATGTACAGATAAACCACTAAAAGTTTCTTTGACTCCAATTCAATCTCTAATCTTTTATTTTCAGCCCATTCCGCCCTTTTATGAATGGGATATAGTCAAGTCCCGTTATCTCTAACTCTAGGTGAAGCCAATATAACTTAAAATTAGGGACTGCATTGGACCATAAAAAAACTTTAGGGACTTGTCTGTAAAGCCCCAAAAGTAAAGGGCCTACAAAGCAGCTTTTAGGCTTGTTTTGTTTTGAACCATTTGTCGGGCCTGCCTAACTGTAAAATGATAATTTAGGGAAATTTGCATCATAGCAAGAGAATGACTGCGAAATTACCGGGAAATATTTAACCAGGGAAATAACTGATCCCTTAGTCAATGTCCTCATAGCATTTACTTTCAATTACATGTTTATAAAGTGAAAATTAATTACTATTATTATTATTATTATTATTATTATTTACATTTCAATATATTATTAGTTTGGTTAAAAATTTATTTATGAATTCAGTTAATACATAAAATCTCTCAAATGTCATTAAATTTATCATAAAAAATTACGGGCAGTTTAAATATTTGAGAGTTTAGCTGCACTATCATATAATTAAAATTCGAATTTCACTATTATATTATAAAAAATATGTAAAAAGTAATTTATAAATATTATGAAAGTAGCTAAAAAAGGTAAAAAATATAAGTTAGAAAAGATTGGTTTAGCAGGAAAAAAAAAAGAAAAGAAAGAAAAAAAGAATCCAAATAATTTAGTCAGCTAGAGAGTAGCTATCAATAGGGGTGTGCAATCAATCGGTTCGGTTTGGTTTTGGATCGAACCGATTAAATCGAAAATTAAACTTCAGAAAATATAAGAATCGAATCGAAATCGAACTTTGTAGAACTGAAAATCGAACAAATCGAAATAATTTCGATCGATTCGATTCGGTTCAATCGGTTTTGAGTCAATATAGACTTATTTTTTTATTGGGCTTTTAACCTATATGAGTCCATAAATTAAATTAATTTATATTCAACAAAATAAATTCCTTTAAAATAACTAAAATTAAAATAATATACATAAATTTATTATATTATGTCTATAATAAATACTAATCAAAATTATATTAAAAATAAAATAATATTTTAAAAAATACATTAAAAAATCTCCAATAAAAAAATTATACATATTTGAAATTTGACACAATGTTAAAAAATAATAAAGAGATTAAGTGATTTTGATTAAAAATTCAACCCGTGAAATTTCAAATCGGGTATGAATCAATTCATATTAATTCATAAGGGTTGAGTCATAAATTAACTGGACATGTTAGAGTAAAAACAAAGAAATCGTTGCTTATTTGTTTTAATGTTATAGTGTGCGGATAATTACAATGAGAACTTGAGGCCCTATACAAATTATTATGCAAATTATCATGCAATCGGTATATATGGTTATTGCTTTGATGCTACTGGTGGATAAACATTGGTATAGCTATTGCCTTTTTTTTTTTTTTCTCTTCTTCTTTTATTGACAAAGCGCTATACAAATCAATGAGAAAAAACATTATCTTCTTTTTTTATTAATATATTGAATTACAAAAACTCATTTATATTAATTTATATTATTTTTGAAACTTTGATCCCGGAAAAGAATAATATATTAAAAAATAAGAAAAAAATATAGGAAAAAACAAATAGAATAATCAATTACTTGACTCGTTTAATTCATATGCCACTGATATAATCTATTTATAATTTGATCTATTTCGATATGAATTGATCCGTTTGCAAATTTAAAACTTTTCCAATGAAAAAAATATATTTTATGGCGAGCACTTTACTATTATTTTGTCACAAAATTCTTTCTATCAAAAAATTGCGTGAAAATTGCTTTTTTATGGTTAATTATGAAAAGGCACTGATACTGTCACCAGATGCATGTGATAGTGACCAATTTCATGAGATACAAAGGTAAAAATATTTCCGTCACAAGAATAAACAATTAGCCAAGAGACTTAGTAAACAATTATGGTAAAAGTAAACAAGTATGAGTAAAAAATATTCTAAAACTATACAAGAATAAACAATTATGGTAAAAATATTCTAAAATTAGCCAAGAGACTTTTTACTGTTTTTTTTATGAATACTTTTTTTTATGAGAAAAAAATGAATAATTGAGTTCATTTTACATAAGTAAATTTCCATATATAATAAAAATTCTTTTTTTTTATGAAATTTTAGTATACTATTGCTTCGATTTATAAATAAAAAATGAAAAAAGTGAAAAAAATTATTACAGTCAAAACTTACTATGTATATTCTTTATTTTTAAGTTTATAAGTTATTACTATTTGAAATTAATTTGTTCTGCATAAAGTTATACAAAATTTCATTAATTTATATATATATTTTTTTTTATACCAACTGAAATTTATAAAACGCTATAAACCAAATTTTTTTATAATATATTTTTTGGAGGAAAAATTTGAAATTTAGACTCTGATCAAATAAGAAAATAGGCAGATTTTTTGCTTGTTCAATGAGATAGTTTTAGAAAATTTTGTGATTAAAACAACAGCCTGTATGAGATAATTATTCAATTATCAAATTATTAATTTGTTTTTATGAAAAAGAAAATTAAAATGATATTTAATGAAAATTTTAGATATTTGAAAGAAAAAACTATATATATATCTATTATTTAAGATTCCATTTAGACAGTAATAAATACCCCAGCTAAGCTCTAATAAAATATATATTCTCTTAATTCTTACTAATGACGCCATTATTAGCAATAGGCTAAGACTCCAAACCGAAACTTTATAATAATATTTATTATCTCTAAAATTAGCCAAGAGCAGGCCCACTGATATTGTACACGTATATTACACTATTGCATATTCAATAAGTATATTTTATATTAAACTAATTTGTATGTTTATAAAAAATTAAAGTAAAAAAACGAGAAAAAAATTAAAATAAAAAATCAGAAAAAAGGTGAAAAAGTGGCTTCTAGAATTTAAACTAAAGACCTCATGGGTACTAGAAGGCTTCGCTGGATATTCAAATCACTCATCTAAGACTTCAACTCTGATATATAAATATTATAATATATATTTATAAAAATTTCGATCGATTCGGTTTCTTCGATTTTTTAATTTCAAGAATCGAACTGAACCGATTAAATTAAATTTCTTTTTCGATTTAAAATCGAATGAATCGAAAATCAAAATAATCGAACTAAATGGATCAAAATCAATTCGTTTCGGTTCGGTTCTGCACACTATAGCTATCAAGAAACATGATTGCCCATTTATATCGCAGAGAAATCTGGAGCAACAAAAGGAGGGACGCATTTCATTGTTAAACTAATTCTTGATATATATGATTTTCATTTATTTTTTAATTACACAAAATTCTCCCTGAAGCACACATAACATTTGTCTATATTTCAATTACATAATTTAAAATCCTGAAAAAAAGCTCCAAAATCTATATTTCTACCTGGTTTGAAAGTTGAGAAATTTTATGCTAAAGGCAAATACAAGAGCAAAAAACACAGTGAAAGCAATCAAAACTCCAGCTACAACTCCCATGAAATTTGGATCAAATCCAAACTGTTCTTGTATGTACCACTTAATAGTAGGATCAGGTTCAATTCCTGGAGCTTTAATGGTGTCTTCTACATCTCGGTACTGTGAAACGATTAGTCCATACACTGTCCAGGCAATAGGGCATATCCAGTAGTACCACACCCACCATTTGGGAATTTTCTGAAATTTCAAACCAAGTATGTGATTAATGATTGTCAAATGCTAAAAATTGATTGAGAAGAAAACGATAATTTTAGTAACATACAGGTCTTGGGATAAAGAATCCTGAGAAAAGATTGAAGAGTGCATAGAATGCAGCTGCAAATATAGCTGCTACTTGCAAGTTTGGCGAGAGAGCAGCAGTCATCATTCCATAGTATGTGAAGTAAAGGAAAGAGAAGAAGGATATGTAATAGAACCAGAAGAATTTTGCTGCTGTCCATTCAAAGGCCACCATTGCATACACTATAAGTGTATAATACGTTGTCTGAACTAGTACATATGGTAGTTCACAGATAACCTGAAATTCAAATTATTTGTTGTTTAGTAACTAACCAAATGAACCTGACACTAAGTACAATTTGTTACATTTAAAGCTGCTAAATTAACCTGTGCAAGTGCATAAGGCAATGCAGAGTACATCCCGGCTGCTCTTTCGCGATAAAACACTGTTCTTTCGATGGTTACTATTGGTTGTACAGTTGAACAATTGTTGACACCAATAAAAAATATAGCAGAATACATTGCTCCAATAATCACAGTGAGATCATTAGCATCATTCCTGAAGATTAAGATATAAATCAATGCTAATTCTTAATGTTATTAAAAAAGAGAAGATAAAGAGTGATAGGGACAGACCTTTGAGTTCCAACCTTCCAAAATATAGTCCCAACAATAAGTGCAGCAACCAAGGTGAAGAAAAACCTAACAAGGTTATAATCGGGACTTCTCCAGTATGTCCACCATTGCTTCCACAGGCAAGATTTGAACTGTCCCCATGTAGATTGAGAGTATTTGGAATCAAAATATAAATCACTTGCTCCTGGAGGCGGCATGCTCAATTCTTTCACCAAAGCTTTGTTTCTCCTATTAATAAGGTAAATATATACTTAGCTGCAAATAGTATAATAAAATGGTATAGATGTAAGCTATTTGATGACATACTCATATAAGGATGATGATTTGAAGCATTCTGCGAAGTCAATTCCAAGCTGGATTTCTACTGCCATAGAGCTCACTTCTAGCATCCATGTTGCTGGATTGTACTTTTGTTTAATTTTAGGAACTCCAGGAATTGCCTGCATTAATGTAACTACATGTTAAATAAGGAAATATGTTACTTCTTTTGTTTTAATATAAGAAAATGGTCAGAGGCTTAGATTACCTCAAAGTATTCGACTATCTTATGCGAATTTCGACCAAGTGGTCCTAAGTAAATTACTTGTCCTCCTCTCTTCATTAGTAGCAACTCATCGAAGGCTTCAAAGATGTCAATGCTAGGTTGATGGATTGTGCAGACAACGGTTCTTCCTGTATCGACTGTATTTCTCACAGTCCTCATCACAATTGCTGCTGCTCTTGCATCAAGTCCTGAAGTTGGTTCATCCATGAAAATGATTGAAGGATTAGCAACAAGCTCCACTGCTATTGTCAACCTTTTTCGTTGTTCTGTTGACAATCCTGTGACCCCTGGAAGCCCAACTATTCCATCTTTGAGATTGTCTAGCTCTACCAATTGCATCACTTCGTCAACAAAGCTCTAAATAGACAAAATCCCATAAATCTTTTAGAACTTAAATGACTTATATTCTGTTTATGAGAAATGAACAAGTAGTGAAGTTACCATCTTTTCCTCTTTGCTAACTTCTGGTCGGAGCCGAAGGAATGCTGAGTAGATTAAGGATTCTTTAACTGTAACTTGAGGAGAATGGATATCAGTTTGTTCACAGTATCCTGAAATTCTTGCAAAAGTTTCTTGCTTCTTTGGAAATCCTGAAATTCTAATATCACCTTCAATATATCCACCGGTCTTTCTTCCTGCCAATACATCCATCAATGTTGTCTTTCCAGCTCCACTGACACCCATTAGTGCTGTTAGAACTCCAGGCCTAAATGTACCCGTGACTCCTCGAAGCAGTTGGAGCCTGTCTTCTGCAACTCCTTGATTCTTCATTTCCTATTACCATTACAAAAGAAGTTTAAGTTTACCTCGTTGACATTATGCTTGTAGACATGAATTTATGAGGAAAAAAGGTATTGATCCTTACAGAGGGCATGTCCACATAATAATTAACCTCGTCAAATGACATAGCTAGAGGAGTGAAAGGCAGGACCATTCCTTTTTTGATCGGAACATTGCTTGCTTCATCAGCATCATGATTAGACTGAATGCTCATTCTCCCACTTGTCTCCCCTAATATATTCCAATTTCAATATATTGTACAAGAAATTTAAACATGAACAAAATAACTTCTAACCTTCCTTACTTGAATTTTTTCCATTGGAACAAGGTATGGATTGGTTCAATTTGGAGCCTGCCTCATTATCCTTAGTTTCCTCAGAGATTATTGCTTGTTTCTTTCCAAAAGCTATTGCACAAAGCAACAACATAATCAACAATAAAAAATTAAACAACAAATACAAAAGAGGCTTGAATGACTTACGACTTAAGTACATGAGAGCAAAGGTGAAGAGGACATTAGAGACAATCGTAAACCCCAGAAGAGCCACTGCGCCTATCCAATACCAGTTCTCATCAGCTGGGATATCAAAGTCCTTGAGCACTGCTATACCAAGTCTGGTAACATTGTCTGTAGCCTGCAAGCACAGTTAATATGTCACCGACAACTACTTTTGTGCTGATAAATTTAATTAATGCAAGATTATTTTCTCAAGCAACATACCAATTTGTCCATCCACCTTGAAGAGAACATTTCATTCACATTAATAGCATTATAACCATATGTTATGGGTGAAAGCCAGTAAGCCCATGACCACCCTCTTGGAATTTTACCTGTCATAATAATGCAATATATCTTTATAGGCTAATTTTGTTTTACTTAAAGGCATGCATATTCATATTTTCAGACTAACCTTTAGGCAAAATGAAACCTCCAAGCATGAAAATAAGGAGGAGAACGAGAGCACCACCCGTGTTAGCAATGATCATAGTCCTACACAATCCAGCAATGAGTCTAAAGATCCCAGCTGCCATTTGTTGTACTAGAAACACCAACACCAATTGCTTGAAAAACCTGAAAGTGTACTATTAGTACTCATCTCTTGATAAAGACAGACATCCTGATTTAATTATGCAGCTTACCTGCTAGCTTCAGGCACAAATCCTATAGTAAAATACGCAATACCGACCCAAACAATCGTTTCCATGATCGAAATAGGAACCCTTAACAGAAAAGTCGGGAGAGTAAAAGTCCAAGGAGGGTGAAAAAGGAGGTCTCTCTGTTTGTAAAAGACAGGAAGCCTTGAGATCATAAGCGAAAGCTCAGCATAACCATTGAACATATTGTGTATGGCACTAAAAGTAAGAGCACCAATGTATAATTGACCATCTTCTTGATTTCTTGAATGCATTTTTGTCCTTAAGAACACAGTAGATGTTATAAGAGCTACAATGATAAGTTGGATAGTTTTGGATATGTAAACAAATGCGTTTCGCTTGATCATTAGCCATTCTTTGTCCCAGCAAGCTTTGAGTAGTTCCATTATTGGAACTGAGTATGTTGTGAATACTAGAGCAGCTTTGTGGCTTTCGGATTTGTTAAACGGAATTGAGAGATTATCCTTAAGCTGCATACCAACATGGAATCTCTTGAATTTTTGTACAAATTCTGCAACTGTTATGTATCTGTATGGCATGCTTCTGTCTGCCCAGTATTGCTCTTGGTCTTTCTTTGAAGTTACCTATCATAATTACACTACTTGTAATGAAATTTGGTTTTCACATTCTAGTGCAATGTATGACATCTAGCAATGATTAAATACACACACATATACACGTGTCGGTAGAAAATACTTAATGTAAAGTAGGCACATTATCAATTCATTGACCAAAAGTGGCGATACAAATTCAAGAATATACATTAGCTTTGCTTTATATACTTGGCCTTTTATCATTGGTTAGATTAAGGAATAAATTTATTAACCCCATTTAAGAAAATAAAAAGAAGAATCTTTATAATTTTTTTTTAAGTGATCGCATACAATCTGAGCTAAATTATATTTTAAAATTTATTTTAATCGATTATTGTAATTATCACTTTTATATTAGCTAGTGTCAACATTAATGACTGCATTAGCTTCATTTTATACAATTTTTCATACTAAAATTACTAAGTCTATGTCTAGAATTTAGGAGTTGGCAAATCTTAATTTGACCCACAAATCCAATCCAATCCAACCATAAAAATGTGATATAAAACGAATCCAATTATTGTGACTTGTTTATAACTCGCAAAGTGACTCTACCCCTTATGTTACCTATATGACCCGACTCATTTATCACCTATACTTTTTACTATTGAATTTTGTATTTTCAGTTCAAAAATTCTAACTAGTGCCTTCTATATAAACAAATTATAAAAATTTTTATTTTTGAATTTAATCATATAATTGATGGGGTTTAAAATCAGGGTTCATAGTCATAAACCCATGTGGGCAGCAAAGCTCAAGCCCATGTATTAGTAAAATGAAAATTGGGTTTCAAGTAGGCCGGCCATCAAGAAGGCTTAAAAGAGATTAGAGGCCTTTCTTTGGAATGTTAGGCTGCGACACAAGCTATGATACATGTTCATGATGATCGTACCTCTTGTAGGAAATCGGCAGTGCCCTTTCTTTCGGGGCACCGGAACCCGCAGCTTTCGAAGAACTCAAGTACGTGCTCACGTGGGCCCTGATAGACGATCTGGCCTTCAGATAAGAAGATGATATCATCAAACAGATCGAACGTCTCGGGAGCTGGCTGGAGTAGGGACATCAATACTGTACCCTCAGTAAGGTGTACAATCTGCTGCAGGCACTTCACTATTTGATACGTTGTGGAGCTATCCAGACCCGTTGATATCTCATCCATAAATAGTGTTTTTGTGGGCCCTACTATCATCTCTCCTGTATTTTAATATTTACCCATCAATTGTAGGGAGCATAAATAAGAAAATGGCCAGATCTTTACTTCGATGTTATGGATTTAATTCATATAAATACTTAAAAGTGTATACATTTCCTTAAAAATACAACCTTTAATTATTTAACAATGCTATTAATTTTTATCTTCATAAAAAAAATATGCTAATAGCACTTAAGTTATGCTTAATATGCATATGTATGTAAGTGAATATACATGCTCAATAAATATGTAAAAGAAAATTCTTTTGAATAACAATATATGCATGGAAGTATGACAATTTTTTCAATTAATTAAGGCTAAATTTTCATTCTATTCTTATAAGATATAATATGTATATAAAAAATCTAATATTTCTATATATGACAAATATTCCAACTATTTGACTATTAGGGTATATTGGTTCACAAAATATAATTTGTCATAATAAATTTATTTATTTTCTTTTCTCGCCACAATCTATGAGCATTAATTCAGTCGCACGAACGGCTTTGATCTTATATTTAAATGTGAAAAAAAATATAAATGATATTTTTCACATGTCATCATGATATGTATATTGAATTCATGAATAAAATCATGCCAATTTTTTTTTTTTTTGGTAAAGAATTTTCCATGCGATGAAAAAATGTGTTGTTGAAAAGAGAAAAGTTCAATTCTTCAGTTAGAGCTTAGAAGAAAGTGTGTAACAAATTTATCAATGTCTTGTTGCTGACGTTCGTGCAAAGATCAGCACATGCGTCAGTTTTGTTCAAAGTACAACTATACGATGCAGTCAAATATTTGACACATAATTTACATGTTGATTTTTCGACACTAACTTAGGTTCCTTGCAATAATTATTTCTGGAGGAAGTTCTTTTTATCTTAAAATTTGATAACTAGCTAGGTTTCCACGTTTGATGACGATAGACTAACAGAAAAAACAAATCATAATAAAAATACACAAGAAAAAAAAACAAAGTAGAATAGTGATAGACAACCTGTTGTTACTCTCTTTTTCTGACCACCGGATATCCCTCGCAGCATTTCATCTCCTACAATGGTGTCCTTGCAGATATCCAGCCCTAATATCTGTTCCATTATTCACATTTTACAATAATAAATAATTATATATAAAAAAACAATTGAATCAATATAATTATTCTGCAATTTCTGCATGCCATTCTTACAAATAATTATTAAAAGAAAATAGAAATTATGTGTATAACAATCTTGAACTTACTTTGAGAGTGTAGTCTGTAATAAGGCTGCTTTCGACCCCTTTCATTGCAGTTGCCTGAAAATGAAATTAAATTCAGATTGTTAATATGGTAAATTTAAAAATAAATTTCAATAGCACTGAATTTTAATTTATTAATTAGAGTGTGGGGTTTTTTTTATACACATTATATAATTAATTACCTTCATGAAAAGGTCTACTTCTGGCTCTGGATATAACCCTGCTTCCTTTTCTCTTCTTGCAAGCTCAGCAAGGAGTTCTGTGTGACACAATAAAATTTAACAAATCAATTGATATATTAATTATTAATCTTCAAAAACAAAAATATATTATGAGGAAATAATCAAATAAATAATTACCATATCTGGAGCCTACTCCTTGGCATCTAGCAGAGAAATCAAGAGTTTCTTTGACAGTCATAACTCCAACATGAACATCATTTTGGCTAATATATGCAGACGTCTTTCTTGGAACAAATTCATTTAGCCTATACCCATTATATGTTATATCTCCACTAACCTGTATAAAATAATAATAATAAATAATTATTATAATTATTGAAAAAGAAATTATAATTTTTTTACACATTTCATAAAAATAAATAATATGCGTAATATTGATTGCAGACCTTCAGATTTGGGTCCAACTTTCCGGCCAATGCTAACAGAAGGGTTGTTTTCCCCGAGGATGGTGGACCTAACAATAGTGTCATCCTAGAACAAAACAAATACAGAATGTATAAAGGTCAGGTATTATCTAAATACTGAATTAAGCAAAGCCAACCTACCAGTTCATATACATATATTTTTTCAAGAGACATGCAAATTTTTTAATCACAACTTTAAATATTCATAAATGAAATCGAAATTACTTCTTAAATTTTTAATCAAATGCTGCCAGAAAAAGAGATTTTAAAATATATATTACTGGAGATTGTAACTTCTAATAAAAATTAAAAAGCAATATTATAAAAAAA
The DNA here is from genome assembly GCA_037975025.1 of Excoecaria agallocha. NCBI lineage: Eukaryota > Viridiplantae > Streptophyta > Magnoliopsida > Malpighiales > Euphorbiaceae > Excoecaria > Excoecaria agallocha. Next base: position 2,963,398 of record CM075812.1, read on the forward strand.
CTTTAATGCTTAAATTTATTTCTTGATTTGTAGAATACCCTTCAAGATCTCATTATTCAATCAAAACTTGAAATATTAGTACTTTCTCAAAACAAAAAAAAATCAAACACTGTTTATAATTTTTATTTCATTACATTTTAGAATGTCTCATTGATTCCTATTATGCAAAAATTCAAATTATATATAATAATATTGCATGCATGCATTTTATTATGAAAAAAAAAAATCTTAAATGTGTACCTTGATGGTTTAATAATCCCAGATGCATCGTTAAGGATTTTGAGCTTAGTTTTCTTGGCAAAACTAATCCCAACCATACCAAGACCTGATTCCAATGTATTTTTTGCAGAATTTAAAAGTGTAGGAAGTGCTCTACTCCCAATATGGCAATTTGCTTCCACCGTTAAATTCTCAAATCTAACTTCTACGGTTGGAAGTTTGATTCCAACCCTGAAATTTCAAGAATAAAAAATCAGAAAAAAAAAATCAGTTTTTTTAAATACATCCGATATGTGTGTGTGTGTGTATGTAACTACCTGTCAATTCTTTGTCTGAATTTTTTCAAGAACTTCTCATTATCTTCCTCAGCAACCCTAAAAACAGTACTAATGAACTTTTGCTTCTCATTAATGTCAAGCTTTCTCACATCAACTGTCTTATTTTCAGTTCCGTCAACTTCATCATTCTCAGCTGCAAATGACATCAAAATACTTGTTCTTAATCTTTCATACGTTGGTAGCTTCTCTATGGCAGCCCATGTCAGCGCTTCTTCATCTTCATCGCCGGATTCACTGAGACGGCCGCTTTTTCTGCCGCCGGAAAATACACTTTCCATTCTTCTCCAGCTTCTGCTCATGTTTCTTTCGCTTGAAATTCTTGCACTCTCTATTCTTTCCATGTTTTGATTAAGGAATTTAACACTTATAATTAATAACAAAATTAGAGAGAGAGGGGTTTTTAAAGAGATGAGAAAGGAAAAGGAGGTGGTGGTGACGTTGTTTGGTTGCTGAGAAAGGTAAAAGTATAGAAAGAAGAAAAGTTTTCGGAATTTTTCTTCTATTTCGCTAAGGTGACAAAATATAGAATATCGATGCTATGAGTTTGACTTTGTTTAGATCGGGTTTATTGGGTGCTGTTGCGTGTTAAACTTGCCTCATCGACACTTGGTATGAAACATTTATTGCTATAAAATACTCCTCTCTTTTTTTTTCATTTCACATCGATTAAACTAATTACTATTTTTTTTTTAATTTAACTAAAAATATTTTAAAAATGCTACTCCATAATATTATTTTTTATATTTAATAAACATTAAGAAAATATATAAAATATATATTAATGAAGACATTAATGTATCGTAACATTGATAAGAGGATAAAATTTAAAATAAATGCTCTCTTATTTTTATAAAATGACAATTTAGTTAAAATAATTTTTTTTTTCTCAAAAAAGCGACAAATGACTCGAAACGGATGGAATGCACCTTACCAACATTAAGGTTTGATAATTTTTATTTGATTAGTCTTATATTAAACTACGTCATTAGTTGTTGATATTAGAAAATAAGATGGGCTGGATGATTTAGGAAGTCTGGGAAAATGACGATTCCTGAAGGAGAAAAAAAACAAAGAAGAAGAAGAAGAAGAAGAAGAAGATTGATTTTGTATGCTTCCATGATAAGCACTGTGAAACTACCTTAAAATTGGGGAGTGCTTGACATTTTCAGCTATTGAAATTGAATTTTCCATAAGTGGAAATTTACACAGATCTGGAAGTCTAATGCACAATTACAGTTGAAATAGAAATAGGAAGTTTCCAAGAAAGTCAGGGAAACTCGGTAATGCACCAAGCTCTGCCAGTACATGGTTGTAAATTTTATATATTATTGTTAGCTTAAAGTTGATTGCTTTTGAGCTTTTTCATTGCATGCATGAAAAATATGTATAAAGAAAAAACTAGTACTGAGGGGCTTAAAATTGAGTTTTTTTTTAAAGGAGATGCTTAGAGTACTGAGGTGCAATATTCAGTTCTATTTTTAATCTGGTCGAGGATAATATTCCATCTAATTATCACTTTCTTAATTTACCATTTCATGTATCAAATTCACTCTTTGGAGTCATAATATATTTTACTGTCTAAAGTTTAAAGCATAAGTCATTTATTATTGCAAGAAATCTTTAATTAGAGGCTCTTCTGTCACCTTACATGTTTAACTTGCTGGTTGAGTCGCCGGTAAGCTGCAAGTTTCGATGTCAATTGTCAAATAGAAAATGGAACAGTCGGTTGAATAGTGAGCAGCAAATTTAGAGTTTTGCTCTATAATGGAAACATGCAACACAACTGCTAGAATTTGAAGTTCCTAAATTTGAAGTAAAGATCACAAATGGAGACTTTCCCGTAAGATTTAAATACTAAGCGACAAAATAAAAATCTACCATTTTCTTTCGTGCCCAAATGAATTCCAAAGTCAACTCATTGACCTGATTTGGAGAAAATTTGTGGAGCATGGAAGTTTCAAACTCATTTTCCCTATTTGTAATTAACGTATTAGAATGTTAGGAAAGGGTGAAAGCATTTACGGAACTAGGGATATAATTACCATTACATAATGTTATATATTTCGAAATAGAGTTTCGTTGAGATTGATTGAATACTAGCAACGTAAAGCATATTTAGTTTACATTTACTAGATTTGATCATGTATTGACGGTTCGAGAGAGAAAAATTGAAAAGAATTTTCACCTAGATAGATTGGACATGGGTTGTCTTGGTGGATATTGAACTTGTATGTTTATTTTAAGGGTATATTAAACTCCTACACGTATTTAAAATCCGTTTCAATTTTATCGTCCGGTGCGAAACTAACAATTATGGTTCCACAATGGACAAAACTCAAATTCAACTTTCAAGCTTAATTTGTTACTTTGTTTGGACTTATCCTACACTCAAAATTCGACCTTCTTTTGGTCTAAATTCATTTTCAACACTTGTCATTTAAAAATTCATAAAACTAATAATATTCTAACCATCAAAATGAAAAAAAATAAAATAAAATAAAATTATCCACTAGTAATGAAATGGACCCTGCCAGTAATTAAAAATCTCAGATTTGTAAAATATACTTAAATATTTGATAGAAAACATTTTATCCCTTTTATAAATATGCCCGATGTAAATAGAATTAATAAACTTGAAATGGAACGGTAAATTCTAAAAATAGTTGCAAGACACACAAATTAATTTCTTAAAATTTATTAGATTTAAACATCTTTACATTTACAAAATACACATCTTAATCGCCCAAAATTTTCATCCTTATATATTCTCTAATACAATATATATATATATATATGATAATTTATAAACATATCTAAACATTAATTTCAAAGACTCCATGGCATATGCAGCATCATATCTTCCTATCTGGTCTGGAAGTTAAGGGTCCTAATGGCATAAGCATAGACAAAAGCAAAGAACACAGTAAAGCCAACGAGAACAACAGCAACTGGACCCATGAAGTCAGGATCGTACCCATAATGATCTTGAATATACCCTTTAATTGTAGGATTGGGGAAAACTCCTGGAACTGTAAGGCGGTCTTCAATATCACGGTATTGTGATACAATTAATCCATATACTGTCCATGCCACTGGGCAAATCCAATAGTACCATATCCACCACTTTGGAATTTTCTGAAATTTCAAAACACAGAGAATTTTAGTAAAAATTGCATTAATTTATGAATAAATGTGAGTAAAAAGGAGCGATTTTTACCGGCCGAGGAATGAAGAAGCCAGAGAAGAGATTGAAGAGTGCATAGAATGTTGCTGCAAAGATGGATGCTACTTGAAGATTTGGTGTCACAGAAACAGTCATCATTCCATAGTATGTGAAGTAGAGGAATGAAAAGAATGAGATAAAGAAGAACCAGAAAAATTTTGCTGCTGTCCATTCAAAGGCAATCATAGCATACACAATTAATGTATAATATGTTGTTTGGAATAGCACATAAGGTATTTCACAAACAACCTGCCAAAGAACAAACAAAAGTTCAGTCCATTAGGCCTTTACTGTCAGGATTCTTGAATTCTGATAAGACAGTTTTTAGCTTTAATTTGTTTTTACCTGTGCTAGTGCATAAGGTAATGCTGAGTACATTCCAGCTGCTCTTTCACGGTAAAACACAGTTCTTTCTATTGAAATTATAGGCTGTACTGTTGAGCAGTTATTGATACCGATAAATAAAACAGCAGCGTACATTGCTCCTATGATTGTGCTCAGATCAGTTGAGGTATCCCTGGAATTGCATAAGATTTTTCTTTAGTTACTGAATGGAATTGCAGTAGGAAAATGACATGAGTTTTTGAGTTTCCGAGTCTATTTACTTCTTGGTGCCAACTTTCCAGAATATAGTTCCAACCATAAGTGCAGCAGCTAATGTGAAGCAATATCTAACAAGGTTATAATCAGGACTTCTCCAATAAGTCCACCATTGTTTCCACAAGCAAGACTTGAATTGCCCCCATGAAGATTGTGAATACTGAGAGGGAAAGTAAAGATCTTTTGCTCCTGATGGTGGTGTGCTTAGCTCTTTCACCAATGCCTTGTTTCTCCTGCTCGTTTTGGAACATGTTCACAGGTTAAAATTTAAAGAAATTTGCATATGCTGTTAAGTGACATTGTTTGGATATAGTTTGTTTCTTCACTTACTGATATAAGGATGATGACTTGTAGTGTTCTGCAAAGTCAATTCCAAGACGAACTTCTGCTGCTATTGAGCTCACTTCTAACATCCATGTCGCTGGATTGTACTTGTCTTTGATTGTGGGAACTCCAGGGATTGCCTGCCATTCGTGAATGAAGATTATGTCACATGACAATGTTGTTGTTTTCAGAAAATTTCAGGTTTTGAGGTCAAAACGTACCTCAAAGTATTCAATGATCTTGTTGGAATTGCGACCCAGTGGTCCTGAATAGATAACTTGTCCTCCTCTCTTCATCAGTAACAATTCATCGAACGCTTCGAAGATGTCAATACTAGGCTGATGGATTGTGCAGACAACGGTTCTTCCTGTATCAACCGTGTTTCTTACGGTTCTCATCACAATAGCTGCTGCTCTTGCATCGAGACCTGAAGTTGGTTCATCCATGAAGATGATTGAAGGATTAGCTACAAGTTCTACTGCAATTGTCAATCTTTTTCTCTGTTCTGTTGACAATCCTGTAACTCCTTGAAGCCCAACTATAGCATCCTTGAGATTGTCTAGCTCAACCAACTCCATTACTTCATCCACGAAAATCTGAAATAACAAAAACCCACAAATTAATTTCATCATTAGTCTTTTAATTACCACATTGATGTTCTTTTTTGTGTTGAAATTACCATCTTTTCCTCTTTGCTGACTTCTTTGGGAAGGCGAAGGAAAGCCGAATAAATCAAGGATTCTCTGACAGTGACTTGAGGAGAGTGGATATCATTCTGTTCACAATATCCTGAAATTCTTGCAAATGTTTCTTGCTTCTTTGGGAATCCTGAAATTCTAACATCGCCTTCGATATATCCACCTGTTTTTCTACCTGCTAAAACATCCATTAATGTTGTTTTTCCAGCTCCACTGACTCCCATTAATGCTGTTAGAAATCCAGGCCTAAATGCTCCTGTTACTCCTCTTAGTAGTTGGAGTCTGTCTTCAGCAACTCCTTGCTGCTTCATTTCCTGAAATTGCCATCAATTTGATTAGATGAAAATGGGTTTTGGGGACAAGATTGGAAAGCAAAGAGGCTTGATTGATTAATTCTTACAGCTGGCATGTCGACGTAATAGTTCACGCTGTCAAAAGACATGGCTAAGGGAGTGAAAGGAAGAACCATTCCTCTCTTAGGAGCAACACCATTAGCTCCCTCAAGAGATGAATCAGCATTCCTGCTTAGTCCATTGGGATTGGTTCGGCTACTCATCCTTCGGATCGCCATTTCTCCTGAGATATTTCCAGTTTCAAGTCTCTGTCAGGAATTTAAACCATCTAATAATACTATGTAAAACTCCATGATTTTGTATTCTGAATTAATTACTTGTATTGTTTCCATCATCAGAAGATAATGATCGACTTTGAGACTTTGTCATTCTTAATCTGGGTTTACCCTTTGAATCTTCTTCACCTTCCAATTCTTTTGCTTCTTCCTCAGAAATTACTGCTTGTTTCTTTCCAGGAGCTATTATTACATTAACCAAAGTAAAAGATTAGCAACCTGAGTTCTAAGAAGAGAAAGAATCCGAAAGACATTGAACTTACGAGTCATGTACATAAGGGCAAAGGTGAAGAGGACATTGAAAAGAATTACAAATCCTAGAAGGGCACCAGCACCAATCCAATACCAGTTCTTATTTTGGAAAACATCAAAGCTTTTGAGCACTGATATTCCCAAACTAGTAGTGCCGTCTGAACCCTGCGATCAAATCCAAGTAAATCAATTTCCATCTAATAAACACAAGTCTGAATGCAAGTCAATCGATAATAAGAAACACACCTGCTTGTCCATCCACCTTGGAGCATACATTTCATTCACAGCAAAGGCATTGTACCCATAACTCATTGGTGAAATCCAGTAAGCCCACTCCCACCAGTTTGGAATTTGACCTGTCACCAATGCAGAGAATTAAGTACGCATATATTTTTCGATAAATCATAGCACGAAAAGTTTAAGATTCTAATCTAACCTTTAGGTAAAATGAAGCCTCCAAGCAAGAAAATAAGAAGAAGAACGAGCACACCACCAGTGTTGGCAATAATCATAGTCCTACACACTCCAGCAATGAGTCTAAAGATCCCAGCAGCCATTTGTTGTGTCAGAAATACTAGCAGAAGATGCTTGAAAAACCTGAACAAGTTTCAATTCAATGTTTAATCTTAAATCTAACAAATTTAATTATGTTTCTCTGAAAAATTAAAGGTTATGATCCTAATTACCTGGCAGCTTCAGGGGCGAATCCGATGGAGTAATAAGTTATGCAAACCCAAACAACAGATTCAATGACGGACATAGGCAATGTTAGGAGGAAAGTTGGGAGAGTGAAAGTCCAAGCAGGATGGAAAAGAAGGTCTCTTTGCTTGTAAAAAACAGGAAGCCTTGTGATCATAAGAGTAAGTTCAGCAAAACCATTAAACATGTTAATGATCATAGTGAACAGAAGTGCACCAATGTAAATTGCACCATCTCCTTCATTTCTTGTATGCATTCTGGGCTTTATAAACACCGTGGATGCAATAATTGCTACTATAATAAGTTGAACGGTCTTTGAGACGAAAACCACAGAATTTCTTTTAATCAATAGCCATTCTTTATCCCAGCAAGCCTTGAGAAGTTCCCTCTTTGGAACTGAATATTTTGAAAATGCAAGAGCTGCTTTGTGACCTTGAGACTTGTCAAATGGCACTGAGAGTTCATTTTCTAGTTGCATACCCACTTGGAATTTCTTGAACCTTTCTGCAAATTCAGGCACTGATATGTATCTGTATGGTTTGTTTTTGTCTGCCCAATACTGTTCTTGGTCTTTCTTTGAAGTAACCTGTAAGAATTTACACTACTAATTAGTCCAATTTTCTTCCTTCTTGAACTGAATACGACATGGGCCATCTTTTCAGACTTATAGGCCTTTATAATTCAAGGGGCCGTCCATTTCAAGCCAATGGCCCGAAGAATTTTCTTTTTCAATTGAAAATTGATATGAGGATGAATTGAGAATTATATTTATACCTCTTGCAAGAAATCAGCAGTGCCTTTTCTTTCAGGACAGCGAAACCCACAGGAGTAAAAGAATTCAAGAATGTGTTCTCGTGGGCCCTGATAAACAATCCTGCCTTCTGATAAAAGGATGACATCATCAAAAAGATCGAACGTCTCAGGGGCAGGCTGGAGTAAGGACATCAGCACCGTAGCTTCGGTGAGGTGCACTATCTGCTGCATACACTTCACTATTTGAAAAGTCGTGGAGCTATCTAGACCCGTTGATATCTCATCCATGAACAATGTTTTTGTGGGCCCAACAATCATCTCTCCTGCATTATGTATTCAATAATGAACAGATGATAAGGGTGATGCATCAAAATATTTAATAATATTGTTTTCTCTTTTTGGCTACTAATTTCTAATGAGAACATTTAGACTAATAGAGGGAATTGAATTAATAATTAATTGATTAAGTGTTTATTATATGATAATTAAGCATAATATTTTTCTTCTAAAATCAAAGTTTGTTGATTTTGATTAGAAGAATTAGGGTTGGTGAAAGTTTGGTCAAAAGATACTTTGACGAACTCAAAACTTTAAATGAATTTGTATAAAATATACAATCTTGTTGCTTACTAAACAATGACAGAAAAATGAAGAACGACATTATAATATATTAATAATAATTAATGAAACTTAAGCATAAAAAGGGTAATAAGTAAATTAATTAACCTGTTGTTACTCTCTTCTTCTGTCCACCGGATATCCCTCTAAGCATTTCATCTCCAACAATTGTGTCCTTGCAGATATCAAGCCCCAACAGCTGTTTCGTTCAAGATTGACAAAAAATTAATTATGAAAAATTCAAGAAATGTTAATAAATGACGTCAATATGGCAACTTGGTCAATAAATGTTTGTTAAACTGACCCCTTATTGTGCCCAATGTGTTCTGACTGTGGTAGGTGGTTTAGGTTTAATTAAAATATTAACAAATAATTAAAATTAGTTAGTTCACCAGCCAAAAGGGATTGAGGAAAATTGAGATTATGGGGCCCCCATAATCCAGGAAACTGGAGCCTGGAGCCAAGACAAACTTTAGGTAAGGAGTAGGGATGCTCACGGGGACAAAATTGGAGATTGCATCCCTATTCATTGTCATGTCGGAGTTGAAGATTTCCAGTCTTCGCCCCCGACTCTAAAACAGAAAGAAAATATTTTGTCTTCCGAATTTTTTTTAAATTTTAAAATATAATATTTTATAAATAATTAAAATTAAAATATAATATTTAATAAATAAAAAATTTAAAATTAATAATAATTTAAATTAATATAAATTTTAACTTTTTTTAAATTTAAAATTAAATATAATTAAAAACTTAATAATTATAAAATTAAGTTATATTTTAATTATTTATAAAATATTATATTTTAAAATTAAAAAATATATATTTTTTATTGGTCGGAGATTTCTGCAATGCGGATATCCTATTTTCCATTTTTGCCTCCGATTTTATAATGAAAATTTTTTCTTTCGTTCCCGTTTCCACCTCCACGAGAGATAAATTTAGGAATTTTGGGACAAATTTCTATCGGGATCAGGGAATCTTTGCCCCGCGATGCAAGGAGAAATATTTGACAAATGGAAAATTCAAAGGAAGAGTTTGTTGGGATCCAATTAATTTGCAGAATAAAAATAAATATCATAAAAAAATAATTATATGTTGACTTGACAGCTCCGATTTTACTTTATCATGTCTGCCGACTTTACTTGCTTTTCCTTAATAATTAAACAAACAAAATTTTTGGTTGTTAAAAAATATCTTCAAACTTACTTTGAGAGTATAGTCTGTGAACAGATTAGTTTCAGCTCCTTTAACCGCAGTTGCCTGAAAATTACAAGTTAAAAACAAAAAGTAATTTAAATTATTATTGTAAATATTATCCATCGCTAATTAGTTATTAAGCTTTTGATTACCTTCATGAAAAGATCTACTTCTGCCTCTGGGAATATTCCAGCATCCTTTTCTCTCCTTGCAAGTTCACTTAGGAGATCTACAAGATATAATATGATAATTAATTAATTTAGCAAACTTCTTCATCGATTATTTGATTATCATGAATCTAAATTATTTAATTAATTACCATATCTGGTTCCAACTCCTTGGCATCTAGCAGAGAAATCAAGGGTTTCTTTGACAGTCATAACTCCAACATGAACATCATTTTGGCTAATATATGCAGACGTCTTTCTTGGTACAAATTCATTTAGCCTATACCCATTATATGTTATATCTCCACGAACCTGTATAAAATAATAATTATTATAATTATTGAAAAAGAAATTATCATTTTTTTAATACATTTCATTAAAATAAATAATGTGTAAAATTGATTGCAGACCTTTAGATTTGAGTCCAACTTTCCGGCCAATGCTAACAGAAGGGTTGTTTTCCCTGAGGACGGTGGACCTAATAATAGAGTCATCCTATAAAAAACAATGTCAGGTCAATTTATGGGAATTTTCTATGTAAAAACTGGATTATTTTAGAATATGATTAATAAATGAATAATTACCTTGATGGTTTGATAATAGCAGAGGCATCTTTCAAGATAGTGAGCTTGGTCCTTTTAGATAAATTAATCCCAAGCATTCCAATGGCAGATTCTGCAATATTTCTTGCAGCATTTGGCAGGGTAGGCAGAGCCCTGCTGCCAATTTGGCAATCTGCTTCAACTGTTAAATTTTCATATCTCACTTCGACTGTTGGAAGTCGAATTCCAACCCTGTAATTACAAAATATATTAGTAATTTAATGTTAATTAGAAAGCTATAATTATTGAGTTAGATAAGTACAAAATAAAAAAGTATCTAAGCTGACTGGTTAGTTTATGAGTTGAAATTCTCTAATTGCGTATTTAAGACAAAACATAAATGTTTTAACGAACCCTTGAATTGTTAAACATTGGATGCACCGATAATTTGACATTTTATTTTATTTACAAAAGAAAAAAAAAAAAAAGAGAGAGTGTATACTGTTACACCAACTATTTGCGGCCAAGAATATAAAACATCAACTTGAGATTACATCAATAATTAATAGATATTCTATTTCTATTTTGAGAAAGCAGTCTTTTATTTTATAATTGTGTTTTGTCCGGTGCTTAATGAATTTATTTAATTTTTTTTTTAATATTTATAGGCATTACGTAGAAAATCTCAATTTCATGGAAAGTGGTTGGTTCAAATCACAAAAACCATAATTAGAAGAGTCAAGAGTTCATGAATTATGCCATAAATCACTACCCAAAGACTCGTCTAATTAAGTCTTAGAAGTATATTTCTTAATTATCTACGAAAAAGAATTAAAATTGTTCACATAAATCCAACAAATTGAGTTTTTATACATGGCCTATAAATCATTAGCTAATTCTATTATAAATTATCATTGTAAATATTAGTAAAAAAAATTAAAACAAAAAAATAGTAAACAAAGAAAAAAAGCACTTACTTGTCGATTCTCTGACGAAATTTTCTCAAGAATTTTTCGTTATCTTCTTCAGCAACCTTGAAAAGCATATCAATGAACTTCTGGCGATCATTCATGTCAAGCTTTCTGACATCGATTTCTTTATGGACCAATTTGGAACCATCAAGTTCATGATCAACAAAAGATTTCATGACAGTTGTTCTCAATCTATCATAAGTAGGTAATTTCTCAATGGCAGCCCATTTTAAAGCTTCTTCATCTTCCTCTGCATGGCGGCTACTTCTCCTTGAATATCTGCCTCCTGAAAATACATCTTCCATGCTCTTGCTAAAGCTTCTGCTTATGCTTCTGGTCATCATATTGTTATGGCTTCCTCGCCTACTTGCTGCCATCCCATCCATCTTCTGCATTTTTCTGAACATACCCACCTCGTTAAATTTTCATAAGTAAATGAAATCAGATAAAGGAGTTAACTTGTTTCCTTTTCTATGATTTTCTCATAAACCAAACAAGAAAATCATTAATGTTATTAGCATTTACAACTTTAGACTAATTCTTGATTTTCTTTCTCGTATGCTATGTAGTGGTATTGAAGTTCTAACTCAGGCTATTAATTCAAAACCGATTTGTCTGTTATGCTTATGTGAAAAAAGAAGAAAAAAAAGGAAATAAATAAAAAGCACTCACCAGCTATGTTGGGTTAGTAAAGAGGAAAGAAGAGAGGACGATGGGTTGTTATTATTCACTTTCTTTACGAGAAATCTTGAAATAGTCTCTGTCTCTCTCTTTCTCTCTGCAAGCAGAGTTGGATTTTGGTGGAAGAGAGAGCGATGGAATGGAAGTTCTGAGGAAGTTTTGTGGATATATATACCGAAAACAGAGCGAGTGTTTGCCAAGCAAGAATTTTGAATGTTGAATATTATAATGTAATATTAAGTATTTAATGGAACACAAAAGTAAAAGATAACTACGAAAGTCTACACTTTTCCTAATTTATGTTTATTCAAACCTGATTGGCCGCAACCTCTCTCTTCTCCTCTTCTTCCTATATTATTACACTATTCCAACTTGATGCTTGTTTTACGGCTCGCATCGGCTAGGCTTTCCTGTCTGGCTGTCTTTCGAGCCGATCGTGGTTTAGATCCAGCAAAAAATAATATTGAGCATTATTATGTACTAAAAATTAAACCATTGAAAAAAAATTTAAAAAAAAAATAAGATTTCCCTCAAACCTCAACCGTTTCATTTTTTTTCTTATTTCTTTTTTTTTTTATTTTTGGGTTCATCTAGGACCTCTTCCTCATAAGTTATGAGGCATAAGGAAAGTATGTTTGTCATTCAATGAATTGGGAAAAGATTCGTCTAAAATTATCTTCAATTAGGAATAATTTAATTAATCAGCATCCAACAACTAATTATACTATTAAATCCAATTAAAATATATATTTACCGATAACCCCATATATATATATATATATATATATATATGGACGTAGGAGGTAGCTAGCATATATATCCAAATTAATCGGATACGCAGTTGAACTAGTAACACATCCAAACAACAAATTAAAAATTAATATCATTTTAAATAGTAATATGAGTTAGAAAATTAGAATTGTGACAAGAGAGGGTTGTGTGGGGCAATATTAAAATTTTAACTACCCTCATGTATAGTAATTTTTTTATTATTTAAAATTTAATTTCGGTTGGTGAGTGGTCCTCTCAATTATTATTTTTAACATATTATGTAGTTCATATTGCACACCGTGACTATGCCTATATGCAAGTACTGCATTTGGTTCTTCTTTATTTGGAAACTCAGAACACCTTTGAAGACTATGACGTGAGGTTTTTTTTTTATTCTTTTAATTTGATGCCAGTGATTTGACTTTCATCCACGAAAATTCGTGGTAACTGCTAACCCAATGAAACCCACGTGCGTATATCTCATATTTTTATTTCGATTTTTCAATTTAGATTTTCTTATGGTATACGAAGACTAATTAATTAGAATCTAATACTGATTAAGGAAGATTTGAAATTTTGTTAATCAACAGATTTTCATTTTCATGGCATCAGATTTTGTTTGGTACGAGGGCAGAAAATTACTAGGAAACTGAAGGGAAGAAAATTATCAAGGATGAATATTTTATTTTCCTATTTGTTGTTTGATTATATTGTTGAAATAGGAAAAAAAATGCACGTGTAAATAATTCAAAAGGGATATAAAATATTTTGTACATACAGACATACATACGTTTTTTTTTTATTTGTTTATTACTGTCGGCATGCCAAGCTTAAATAAACTACTTCAAATTTTATTTGTTTTTTTTTATTTGTTTATTTGTTCATATTTTTTACTTTTCGAGATCCATTTGACCTCGATTCTACTTCAAATTTCAACCCTGTACTCCCCATTACCAATACTTTCCGATGGTCCAATAAAATATTTTTCACTTTCGGATGTACTTTTCGGTCCGAAAAATACTATTCATCATTGAAAAATACTGTAAATTGCTAACCCGGTGCTAAGGCCATTACAATTCTCTCTCTCTCTCTCTCTCTCTCTCTCTCTCTCTCTCTCTCTCTATATATATATATATATATATATATTTTATCAGTAAATAAATAATTTGGTATTAAGATGGTATTTTATGAAATTTCAATTTAAATTACAGTGTGGCTATATATATATATTGAGATGGTTAATTGAACCAATATATTGTCAAAGTGACATCTATGGAAATCAATTAATTTATTTCAAAATATATAATTGGTTGTGTGTATGTAATTATATAAATATTGATTGGCCCAAAGAAAAATTAATGTTTAACATGATTATATATACATTTGTGGCAATTAACATGTGATAATTATTTGGTCATATATGTGAATAATAACTCGGCCCAAAGGAAGAATTATTATTTGACATGTTATTTTATTATTTGTGTTTAATTGCTACATCAAGATATCACTTACAAGTTAATATTTTGTTCAAAGATGAAATGTTAATGAAGTGTCAGATGTCTTGAGATGGGGATTCAACTGTATTTAAATTTGTTATTCAATTTTGGTATTATTTTGATACTTATGTGAGTTTATTTTATATGTTTTGTTCTGAATTCAGTTTCTACTCTTGCTGCTAATATTACTGCTAGTATCAACTCCATTCCTATGCTGACTGGCACGAATTTTAAGGCATGACAAGAGAGTATATTGATCACTCTCGGAGTCATGGACCTAGACTTTGCACTAAGGGAACCTAGACCTGCCAATCTCACTAATGAGAGTACCTCTGAGGAAAAGAGGGATATTGAAAAGTAGGAAAGGTCTAATCACATAAGTCTTATGGTCATTAAGCGTGCCATTCCTGAAGCTTTTAGGGACACAATGTTCGATCAAGTGGATACAGCTAAGGGTTTCCTTGAACCTTGAGAAGAGATTTGCTAAGAATGAAAAGGCTGAAACAAGTACAATCTTAGCAAACCTCATCTCTATGAGGTATACAGGCAAAGGAAACATAAGGGAATACATTATGGAAATGTCTAACCTTGCTTCAAGTTTAAGGGCACTCAAGTTGGATTTATCTGAAGACTTGTTAGTGCATTTGGTTCTGATCTCTCTTCCTGTACAATTTGGTCAAATTAAGGTGAGCTATAACTGTCAAAAGGACTCATGGACCCTTAATGAGCTCATCTCTCACTGTGTTCAGGAAGAGGATAGATTGAAGCAAGAAAAGACACCGAGTATTCATTTAGTCTCCACCTCAAAGGATAAAAGGAAAGAAAATAAGAAAAAAAAGAATAAGAAAGCTGCGGTAACAGCACCACATAAGAAACAACATAAGGAACAAACTAAAGGTGGTTGTTTCTTTTGTGGAGCTGTAGGACACCAGAAGAAGCAATGTACCAACTATCACGGTTGGCGTGCTAAGAGAGGTATGCTTCTTAACTTTATTTGTTCCGAGGTTAATTTGGCTTCAGTACCTAGACACACTTGGTGGATTGATTCAGGTGCAACATTAGTGTGTCCATGCAGGGTTGCCTGAATTGCCGAAAGCCTAATGATGGTGAAAGATACATCTATGTTGGTGATGGCAAATCAGTCGAAGTCAAAGCAATTGGAACATTTAGATTATTATTAAGAACTGGTTTTTATTTGAATTTGTTTGAGACTTTTGTTGTACCGTATTTTAGGCGGAATTTGATTTATGTTTCGGCATTGGACAAATTTGGGTATTCTTGTTCATTTGGAAATGGAAATTTTAGTCTTTTTCAAAATTCAAGTTTGTTTGATTCTGGTTCTTTATCAGGTTATGATAATCTATATTTAATTGATACAGTTGCTTCATTTAATGAATCCTTGCATGTTCATTCAATCAGTAAGAAGCGTAAATTAACTATTGAGAATTCAGCTTCATTATGGCACAAGAGATTAGGTCATATCTCTAAAAAGAGAATTGAGAGACTTGTGTCTGATGGTATTCTCGATCCCCTTGACTTTTCAGATTTTGACATGTGTGTGCATTGCATTAAGGGGAAACAAACAAATATCAGGAGATTTGATGCCAATAAGAAAATAAATGTCTTAGAACTAATACATACAGATATTTGTGGGCCATTTTCTCTGGCTTCTTGGAATGGCCAAACATACTTCATAACGTTTATAGACGATTTCAGTCGATATGACTATCTTTATCTCATTCATGAGAAATCTCAATCACTGGACATGTTCAAAATTTTTAAGGCTGAAGTTGAAAATCAACTCAATAAAAGTATTAAAAGCGTTAGATCTGACCGTGGTGGTGAATACTATGGTAGATATAACGGTTCAGGTGAACAACGTCCAGGTCCATTTGCTAGATTCTTAGAGGAAAGCGGTATCGTACCACAATACACCATGCCAGGTTCACCCAATATGAATGGTGTTGCTGAAAGATGAAATAGAATATTTTTAGACATGGTAAGAAGTATGATTAGTCACTCTACCTTACCTGAGTCACTCTGGGGAGAGGCATTAAAGACTGCAGCTTATATACTCAACAGAGTACCAACAAAGGCAACTAGTAAAACCCCTTACGAACTTTCGACAGGTAAAAAGCCTAGTCTAAAACATTTTTATATTTGGGGATGTCCAGCTGAGGCAATGCCTTATAGGCCAAATGAAAAGAAACTAGACTCTAAGACTATTAGTTATTATTTTGTTGGATACTCTGAACGATATAGGGGTTACAAATTTTATGATCCCACAACTAATTCTATTTTTGAGACAGGTAATGCTCGGTTCTTTGAGGATGTTGAGTTTGCGGGGGGAGAAAAAGTTAAGGACTTTGTCTTTGAAGAGGAATATATTGATATTCTTTTAATTGCTATGGACAATAATCAAGAACAGGTTATTATACCAGACATTGTTCATGATGCAATTCTAGAACAAGACAATGTCATTGATCCTCCCATTCAGTCTCAAGAAAATACTCTTGAAGAACAAACTCTACAGCCTCAAGAACCATTGCCATTAAGGAGATCCACTAGAGAAAGGAAAAGTACAATTTCTGATGACTATGTTGTGTTTCTCCAAGAACATGATGTTGACATTGGAGTGATGGAAAATGATCTAGTCAATTTTCATCAAGCAATGAAAAGCTCTAACTCTCAACAGTGGATAGATGCCATGAATGAGGAGATTAAGTCTATGAAAGATAATGACGTATGGGATCTTGTTCCATTGCCTGAAGGTGCAAAACCCATTGGTTGTAAATGGATTTTTAAAACCAAAATGGATGCAAAGGGCAATGTGGAGAGATATAAAGCACGTCTTATCACTAAAGGCTTTACACAGAAAGAAGGCATTGATTATAAAGAGACTTTCTCTCCAGATGAAAAGCTCTAACTCTCAATAGTGGATAGATGCCATGAATGAGGAGATTAAGTCTATGAAAGATAATGACGTATGAGATCTTGTTCCATTGCCTGAAGGTGCAAAACCCATTGGTTGTAAATGGATTTTTAAAACCAAAAGGGATGCAAAGGGCAATGTGGAGAGATATAAAGCACGTCTTGTCGCTAAAGGCTTTACACAGAAAGAAGGCATTGATTATAAAGAGACTTTCTCTCCAGTTTCATCGAAAGACTCTTTTAGGATTATAATGGCATTAGTAGCATATTTTGATCTTGAGCTACATCAGATGGATATCAAGACAGCATTTCTCAATGGTGACATTGATGAAATAATTTATATGGTGCAGCCAGAAAACTATGTATCAGAAAGTACAAAGTCAATGGTTTGCAAATTGAAGAAATCTATCTATGGGCTTAAGCAAGCATCTCGTCAGTGGTATTACAAATTTCACCAAATTATTATCTCTTATGGTTTTGAGATGAATTTGGTTGATGATTGCGTATATCACAAATTTAGTGGGAGTAAGCATATTTTTCTGATTTTATATGTTGATGACATATTGCTTGCCAGTAATGATATAGGCTTGTTGCATGAAACCAAGAGATTTCTAGCTATGAATTTTGAGATGAAAGATCTCGGAGATGCAAATTTTGTATTAGGGATCCAAACACATCGAGATCATTTTCTAGGTACCCTTGGATTATCACAAAAGGCTTATATCGAAAAGGTTCTTAAGAGATATGGCATGCAAGATTGTAAATCAGGAAATACCCCTGTGGCTAAAGGAGACAAGTTTAATCTTCAACGGTGCCCCAAAAATACTTTTGAGGAAACAAAAATGCAAAAGATTCCTTATGCATCAGCAATAGGAAGTCTAATGTATGCTCAAATTTGTACGCGTCCGGATATTGCGTACATAGTTGGAGTATTAGGAAGATACTTAAGCAATCCAGGAATGGATCATTGAAAAGCAGCCAAACGATTCATGCGATATCTTCAAAGAACAAAACATTTCAAACTCACTTATAGGAGATCGGATAAGTTAGAGATCATTGGGTATTCAGATTTCGATTTTGCTGGATGCCAAGATAGCATGAAATCTACATCAGGATATATTTTTTTGCTTGCTGGAGGGGCTATCTCTTGGAAGAGTGCTAAACAATCTCTTATAGCCTCTTCTACCATGGCAGCAGAGTTCATATCATGCTATGAGGCATCAAATCAAGCAATATGGCTGCGCAATTTTATTACTGGACTGCGAATTATTGATGGAATTGAAAGACCACTTAAGATCTTTTGTGACAATAAGTCAGCGGTCTTGTATTCCAATAACAACAAGAGTTCAAGTAAGTCAAAGCATATAGACATTAAATTCTTGGTTATTAAAGAAAGGGTTCAAAGTGGACAGGTGTCTATTGAGCATATTGGTACAAACTCCATGGTTGCGGATCCGCTTACTAAAGGATTACCACCTACGGTTTTTAATGAGCATACTGCTCATATGGGTGTCATATCTTTTGAGGATATTTAATTTTAGTGGGAGTTTTGTAATCTTGCTTTCTTATTATAGACATACTTTATTTTTGGCTTATCTACATTTTCTGCAGAAATGAAGTTGAGTTATTCTCACTTTGATTTATCTATGGATTGATCTCACTAAGTTTATAAAACGGACCAGTTGAAAATAGGCATGTTTAGATCACATTACATGTAATTTTCATGCTATGCATCCATACTGTATCTATGTCATTTGGTTGTGTTTATATATGTGATCAGGAATGGATTTAGTTACGACATATAAGTAACAAAAGTCGCATTGGTTCTATGTAAGCATGATTGATGGACGAGATTATTCAGAAATGTCTTTATTTATGATAGTAAAGTTTTGAGCTCATAAAGTTGACATTAATTATAAAGCAAAATGAATATATATATATATATATATATATATATATATATATATATAAATGTATAGTCCAAGTGGGAGATTGTTAGGATTTATGGACAAATACACTATATATATATATATTAGGATTATAATAATTATATGTCATAACTATATATCATTTAAAAGACTTGGACCAAAATATTAAAGTGATCTAATATAAAAGAAATTAAAGCGGGCAATAATAATAATAATGTTACAAGTATGGATTAAATGTATAGATACTCTTTTGTAATTTTTAATTTTATGATGGGTTAAATTAGAAATAAAGAAAAACTCTACCATATAAAAGGGTTATGGTCCCCAAATTATAGGTAAGTGATATCTATCGTCTCTAAATTCCCATCTGAAGAAGACAGATTTTTATCCTGCCTATCAATTTGGAAGATCACTACCAAAAGGAAATTCCGTCTTCCAAATCAAATCATGAATTCAGGTACGCTTCCATCATAGATTTGGTATTTTCTTGATGATTTGACATGAAATATATTGCCTAGATGATTCTAGGGTTTCCTACAAAGCTTAAATAGACCGATTATATGTAACAAATAATCCAACTAATCAAATTTTCATATCAACCTACTCGCAATTTAGTTGAATCTTCGACTTTGCTCACTCTACTTGCAAACCATGTTGCTCAGAAAATGGCATTATTTTTAAATGGCAATTAGGGCAATTTTTTCTCAACAAATTCAAACAGAAAGACAAATATTTTACTACTCAATGTAACAAATTTAGGCCATCAACCCACACAGAAAAATTGGGAATGCACAGAGTGGAAGGGGTGAAATGGACCCTATTCGTGTCAATAATCAAGAATCAAGATTGTTGGGATGATGTGAATAGGAGTTGTTATTTATTAGGTCAACCTTCTCATATATATTTATATCTTTGATAAAATTAATGTTTTTTTCTTTTTATTAAGTAGACAAATATCAAGATCTTGATACACATTCTCCTCGCATGATCTTGCTCGAAGTCAATAGAATGATATTACACCTTTTTTTTTATTTGTTTCTTGTAAATTTAAGAGAAGAATCTTTCTATAAATAGTTTTCATGCATCCCCATTTCCTCCTTTATTTCAAAAGATAATCATGCACAGTTAGTACCTTAAAAATCATGCTATTTGTGCTTTCTTGTAGCAGGGTACCATCATCATCTATGGACTATATGTGTCATTGCATCAGTCTTGATCGTACCTTTTACTTCTTCTTGTACTACCAAATGTAATTTATTATTTGTTCTCGAAAACCAAATTCCCTGAAAAAATAAATTCATGAAACTATTACCATATAAATTAAAACAATTTCGTCCACATATCTATGGGAGAAAATGTCATATCGTATATTTAATATGATGAATTAGAGTAAGTGATAATTCAATGAGAAAAATACACTGCAGTTGGAATATATTTTTATTCCAGAAGTTTTAGGGAGAATATATTTTTATTGGATTTGAATTAAAAGTTTGGCGAAGAATAAGTCATTAATTAAGCGAATATTCTAATTATAAGATGTCATTAAGAGTACATGTTCTAATTTGGAGCCTTTTATTAGAATTGTTTTCTCAGAATATACATATAGTTAAGCAAAGCAATATACTTCACAAGATAAATAATTGTTTTGACAGTTTCTATCGAAAGGAACAAATGACCTCACTCTTTAGAATATTTATTAAGCTGCAAATAAGACAATTCGCCATCTTTTGAAGTTTCTTTTTTTAATTTTTCACCACATTATCACGTTTAAACTTGTTGAATTGGTACTTAATCTGCAAAGTATTAATTACAAATCTAGAA
Source organism: Excoecaria agallocha (assembly GCA_037975025.1). Classification (NCBI taxonomy): domain Eukaryota; kingdom Viridiplantae; phylum Streptophyta; class Magnoliopsida; order Malpighiales; family Euphorbiaceae; genus Excoecaria; species Excoecaria agallocha. The sequence goes on from CM075812.1 coordinate 2,984,258, forward strand.
GTAGATATCAGCTTTCGAATTTTATGAGCAAAATGCTGATGAAAAAGTGTATAACTAAAGAAGAAAATTAATATCTAAATTCCATTTTCCAATAACTTTCTTCTTTCTTATTCTTTATTAGCCATCAAATAAGTTACTAATTAGAAAACATATTGAATAGTAAGAAGAATCAAATGTAAAGGCAACTATTGACCCATGTTTCACAATTCAAATTAAGTCACATCTCTTGAAATTTCTTCTTTTCTTTTTTTTTTCTTCAAAGGAGAGAGGAGAGAAATCTTGAATTTTAATGTTTTCTACTTATTTGTTCCAATTAATGTTGCCAATTTCCAACATGCACTTTGATTTCCTAAATCTATCCTTAATTGGAGCTCTTGACTAACACCCTGTTTGGATTATTCTAATGGGTGGTGCTGTCTTGAAAGAAACCACAGAAATCATATTTGGATTCATTGCATGCATTTTGAATTTTATAATTTTCGTATGGTGACTGGTGGTGTTAAAATTGCCAAGAAATGTGTTTTTTTTTTTTCTCATGGTTTGATGGTTTTTATATTTATTTTTAAAAATGCCCTCATGTTATTTGTTATATTACCTTTTTTATTCTATTATATATGTCCACTCTATTCTTTCATTTCTAGCAGCTGCGCAGGTAACACTCTCATTTTTTGCACTTTTTAATAAATAATTAATTGTATCATATCAAATATTCAATTATGAAAAAATTGTAATGCATAATTAATGACTAATAAAAAAATGAAACTGTATTTTAAATTATTGATATAATTATTATTTTCTTGAACTGATATTTACAAAAAAAAACATAATCTGATCATTTAAATCCTTGTACAATATAAAGTTATTCTAAACAAAGTATCAATAGCACATTAAAAAAAATTTAAACAATATCTTTAAATACATTATAAAAAGTTAAAAACATCCATAACCACCATCTAAATATATGGTGTAAGTTTTTAGACTCCAGTTCTTGATCCTGTCAACCAAAAAATCTATTGAAAGTTATTAACCTAATATTAATGTGAATTTTTTTAGTCGGTTGTCAATATTTGAGTTATGGGATGTGACTTGGTATGTACATAGCTAAAGCGTTTTGATATTCAGAGTGTGTATGATCCGATGATTTAAATATCTGCACATTATATGTGCATGTGCACCAAATTATTACTCTTGGATTATAATGCTAACTTATAGAGCTAAGTTAAAAAATAATAATAATAAAAATAAATAAATAAATTTAAGAGCCAAGTTGCATCTCGCTCTTGAATGTTAATTTAATTTAATTTTTTTTTCTGATATCACCTCTATAAAAATTATCATTGTGGTTTTTACATCAATATGAAATTTTATGTGTTTTTTTTTCTTAATTAAGTATAAAATAAGAATCTTGCTCTTTTTTTAATTGTATGAATACGTAGAATCGTTGAAATGGAACATGCTAAAAGTCTTCACCAACAAGCATCAGAAAAGGTCAAAGATACAATATAATCTGCAACATCATATTTATTTCTAATCCTAAGAAAGCTTTAGATGATAGATCAGTGTGTGTGTGTATATATATATATTAATGTTTTTAGGTTAGCCATGTATAGCTAATGAAAAAATGTCACCGAATGTGAAAATGTATATTCGATCCCTTCTCATGAAGGAAAGAAGACTTTGTTTGCTAGGGTAGGTAGGCCATATTTCTTCTTGTACCAAACCCACTTCTGTCCCTTTGGTTGAATTGTGACAAATTGATATTTGCATTACTCATCAATTCTAATAAGAAGACGTATTTTGTCAGAAGTTAAATTAACACATGTACTAATACAACACTTGGTGAATGAGTAATGGCATTTTTCTTTTTTTAGTATAATTTATTTAAAATTTACTCGCTCGATTAATTTAAATTTATGTTAGACAGAAACTCTTTTCAAAACTGATGAGAATTTTAACTTAAATCTCTAATCTTATTCTTTATAGATATAATTGCATTTCTCTTTCATATATCATAAAATTGTATTTGAATATGAATACCATATTAATAACATAACATGAAAAGAGAGTACTAGCTATCAAAATTAATTTCAAATAGCATGAAATAAAATATATTGGAAAAAAAGCATAAAATTTGTTCACTCTTTTTTTTTTTTTGAAAAAAATAAACTTGAGTGCTACTTTTTTCAGAAAGCAATTTATAGTTTTCCTTCATTAGAATTTGTTGATATGTCAAAAGTATTAATAAATTAAGATATGCTTCTTTCTCTGGCTGTTCACATGTAAATAATATATTTTTTTCGTTAATATCTGACTTTCTTGCATCATTAATAGAATTCAATATGCTTTTCCACTTATAAGCATTTTATTAGACGAAAATTAAAGGGTTTGATTGCTATTAGCTAGGGTGCAAGAAAGTAATAATATTGAATTCAAATTTTCTGTAGACGAAATTTATTTTAGTGAAGGGGAAAGAGGAATTAGGAGAGCACAAATGGTCACTTAATATAATTATTATATTAGTTCTCACCTGACTACTGATCATTCATATACAATTTACAGATCAAAATGTCTTAAGAGATAATATATACTTAATTGTCTATCTCATAATTAAGTCATAACACTATAATTCTGAACATTCCTGTCAGTGTTTTCTATTATTTTATTTATTCAGAATGGACAATATTTATTCTTGGATGCTCATCAATATTTTCAATGTGCTGAGATTAAAAAATAAATAAAAATTCAAATTTCCCACCGGCACAAGAATTCTTTCGTTGAAAATGTTCGCGATGTGGTAAACAATTTTTTTTAATTATTTTTGGTTTATATTTTAATACCAAATAAAATAGTTAAAAACAAGCTCTCATTTGGTATGTAAATATATTGTAGCAGGTATAAATTTAAATTATTAAATCCAATGTCTCAAATTTGTATACATCACATATATTCAGACACAAAATTGCACCAAAGTATTTTTTACTTATAAAAAAAATCCTGTTAGGTTTTTTATTTTTATTATATATTTGAGATTAAGCTTAAATCTATCATTTGTTATAATCACAAATATTTTAATCAATTTGTTGTATAAGATTCTTGAAGTGTGATTGTAAGTAGATGATATTAGAGGATAATTGTATCTACTGAAACGAAGGGTTTCGTTTGTTTTGAAGTTTCTTTGTATCTTTGATCCGTTGGTTTTGGGAATATTTTCTCCAATGATAATTACACTTTCAATTCACGCCATGCAGAAGAAAGCATAGTACCTATTGATTCCAACTTCTGCATTTTGCCAAAAATTAAGCACATATTTAAATCTACAAAATGTCAAAAACGCTAGGATTGCACATATCTAATCCATACAGTAAAAATATTATTATTGTATTAAATTTATATACAGAACTAATATGACATTATTGTTATTATTCTTTTATTGCATATTAAATTTATATGTGGTTCGAATTGTACAGTTGAAAATTGTAATCATTCAAATTAATTATACAATTTCAAACACAAAATGCAAATTCTTTTACACGTATTAATCCTTGATGATACCATACAATGTGAAAATAAAAACAATTAGCTAGCTAACGGACTTTAATTAACATACTTTTATTTATAAATCAAATCAATAATACAATATTATATGCAGCAAATGATTTATGATTTTTATACATAATATTTATTTTTTGATGATTTATAATGAAATCACATATATATGAAAAAAATAGGAAATTTTGAAAATAAGAAAGTCATCGTCTTATATTGGAGACTTTTTTAAAAATAGTATTTTTTAAAAACTTATTTTGAGAAATGATGTGTGTAAAAGTATTTGAAAAAATGGGATGAAGGTGTTTAATCCCGCAACATCTTGTTGCGGGAATAAAAGTGGGATCCGATCAATTGCGGTGAACGAGTAGGATCAAAAATGTGAAATGAATAGTAGGGCCCGCTGTCTAATCCCGCAATCATTGGTTGCGGAAATAAGATAATTTTTTATTATTTTTTTCTTGTACAAATTTGATTAGTTTAACTCCATCAATATTACTGGTTCAAAATCATTTAAATCCAAATTATAATACACATAGCATAAATATACAAAATAAAGTTCAAAATTTTAATATGAAAATTTGTAAAAATTTAAATCAACAGTGAATATATTTTATTCGTATAATGTGTCATAACAATTCAAATATAAATATTAATATTTTTTTAAGATCTTTTTATATATATTACTAATTTACTATGCATTTTTTATAGTTAATACACATGCGTGGATCAATTTCATTTTAAAGATCATGGTCCAAAGCCATCACAAGTTTGGTCAAAATAATATCCATTAACTAGAAAAATTATTAAAAACAACTCATATTCAGTAAATGTTTTATAAGAAATTTTGAAATTTTATAGTTCATAATATGGTATCATTAAATTAAATTTATTTGTGCGGTTTGACACTGCAACGTGACCCATCAAGTTCATGAGACTTCTTTACTAACATGACATGTATAAAGTCAGCAATTTTAGAATAAGAATTAATTAATCCGTAAAAGCACTAACAATATAGTGCTGGTTCGATTTATTTATTTTTGCCATTAACGCATAAAGGTGAATGTGAATTGAGGAACATGGATTTTTTTTTAATCTCTTCATGTGATAAATATGAATGATTTTGATATTAAACGAATTGAGTAATAGCATTGGAATAGTAGTAGTAGCAGGAAATTAATCATATTGATCACATGAAGAGGCAAAGAAGGCAAAGAAAAACAAATGAGGAAAAGGTTGAGAGGAGTGACATTAAGAAATGAAAAACCACGCGGCATTTGGTGAGCAGCCAAAGGCGGGGGACCAAACCCACCGGCAAAGAGGTTGGAAGGAAACACCGAGGACCCCACGGATTGCTCTAAGTCAAGCCCCTGAAATTCATCCTTATCGCATTCCCTATTCTCTCTTATGCCTCCCCATTTTACGCTATAAATAATGACCTTTAAATATAACATAGTTATGTGTTATACGTTCTTATTTAAAAATAATACAATATTTATTTTTTAAATATATTTTTTATAAATTTATTATTAAATTATTGAAAATAGTAAATATTTATTATGTATTTATGAATCAAAAAATTTTAAATTAACTCGTTATACTGTCTTATTAGGTAAGAATTTATTATTTAAATTTTTTTATTAAATTTTTATATTTTAATACAAAATAATAGCTAATTTTTCAAAAAAAATTTTAATATTTATATTTGAATTATTATAATGCATTATACGAATAAAATGTATTCACGGTTAATTTTAAATTTTTACAAATTTTCATATTAAAATTTTGAATTTTATTCTGTATATTTATATTGTATGTATCATAATTCAGGTTTAAATGATTTTAAACCAGTAATATTGATACAGTCAAACTAACCAAATTTATACAAAAAAATATATATAAAATTATTATATTTTTGCAATCAGTGATTGCGAAATTAGATAGTGAGCCCCACTATTTATTACATATTTTTGTTTTTTTTCGTTTATTGTAATTGATCGAATTTTACTTTTATTTTTACAATATCCTGTTACAGGATTAAATACCCTTCTCCTATTTTTTTAAATACTTTTATACACATTATTTTTCAAAATAAATTTTTAAAAATACCATTTTTAAAAAAGTTCCCTTGTATTGTTACTGACTGCATACTATAATTCATTAACTGAAATTGTGGTGATAATGGGAATGAAAGTGAGACAATATATATATATATATATATATATATATATATATTGTGTGGTGACGACAGTTCCTTAATTATCTGAAACATTGATGTTTGTGTACAAAAAGTACAGTATTATTGATAGACTTTGGAAAAATGATTGTTTTTGTCTAGAAATATTAAATGATGCGCAATATTTTCAATTCGTTAGGGTGGTTTTGTCAACGTGAGAAGAACCCATTTGAAATTTTGGTACCGAACGCTTAATTAATTCAGAATTTTAGATGCACAAATTTCCATTAATGATTTAATTAATTAAATATAATTTAATACTAATACGTGTTCTGGAAGATGAATTCGACCTATTAAATACTTGTAAATCAAGAACCACAATAAATTGTAGGGATGTAAGTTTTTCTCTGTTTTTCAAAAGCAAATAATTTTAAAATTACAATTGGATCGTACGCTCATGTCTTCAACTCCTCGTTTCTTCAGCTCACAAAAGAAATCCTATTCCATTCTTATTCTTAAATATCCAACTAAACTTATACAAACTTATAGTCAATGAAGAGCTTTTATAGGTTAAGTGATGGAAAGTAATTTTGAGATCGTTATTACATCAGCCAAATTTTTTACATTATTTTTTTTTTTTAAGAAAAATGAGTTCATACCATTCGTATGAACAAAACTTTTGTTTAGGTATCCGTCAAAAGAAGAATGTTGAACCAGAAAAGGATGGTAACATCGCTCTAAGAATAATGAAAATAAAGAATTAGTAAAATAATATTTTAGTAAATTATAGTGAATATTTTATAAAATTTAATGTTAATTAATGATTTTTTAATCTATAAGAAAAGTTAAAAGTTGTGGAATTGAGTGGAACCAAGGACTCCTAAATTTAATTAAAATTTATGACTAATATTAAATATATTAAATTTTATATGTTAATATGATATTTAAATATGTTTGAATATTTGGATAATTATAATTAGATTTGAAATGAATTTGAACATATTTTATATATAATCCAAAATTTAGGTTCTATATTAATATTTTTCAAAATATCTAATGACAAAAAGATAGCTTAAATAGGAGAGTAATGATCTCCAACTGAGACCTACAAAAAATAAAAAAAGTGTCAAATCAGATTAAAATATAAGCACTCCAATACTTAAGTGGATGACATATTTAAAGAGAAAAAAATGTAAAGAGACAAAAATTCAAAGTGCTGGTACATAGAATCTTTAAAAATTAAGCTATTATATAGGAGGATGAATAACGGGTACCTTAGGTACTAAAGTACATAATTTAGTAGGCTGACGTCGTTGGTGATTAAAAGCATAGGCGATGGAAGCATGTCAGTAACTTAATTGGATAGGTGCTGTCATGGGCGTTAGTTGTCTGATCGGACTTATATGTTTAGACAAATTAGCAAGTTGGCCGACTATAAACTTGCTGGTTCCAAAATAAAAAGTATTATCATATATGATTTTTATAATCTTTTTAATAAAAATTTAAACTCAAATTAAACATTAGATACGCAATCCACTTTTTTGCGTTATAAGTTTATAACCGCTAATACATAAGCCCTTCAAGTCAAAGACGAAGAGCTTCACGGCTTTTATCTTATTTTATGGACAATAACATAAATTATATTCCATGTAGTTATGAAATGATCAAAGTATACGTCTTTTTCAAACAAAATGGTCATTGAGATCCTTTGACTTCTTTACTTATTTTGTTTTTGACCCACCAACCATATGCAAATTGTTATCGGTCCCACACATCAATTCTCTCGAACCAACTTTCATCTTCCTTTCACATTTACAAAATAAATAATCCATACCTACCACATACATATATATGAATTACTCCGTGTGACAATAATATTTTTTTTAGACATAATACAATCCAATTGTATACTTTATTCCTTCGCAGATTTTAATTTTTTTCAACATAAGGTCGAGTTGCCAAATAGCCATTGATATAATAGGATATTTAATTTGGATACGATGAGCTATAATTATTGAAATTTAAATCCTACTAAGGAACATTTATCGAATTTAGGATATTTAATGCTAGATATGTATTAATGTAGTATTCTAGAAATGGGATAACATGCTGTAAATTTTCTCAGAGCTTATCACATTTTAATATATTAATTTTTAAATTAAATTAATTTCAAAATACAAATAATATTTCATATACTATTAAAAATTATTTTAAAATTATTTTTAAAATTACATGAAATATTTCCTAAAGTCGAACAATATTATTTTGAAATAAGATCCATCGTATTAGAAGATTGGAAATGATAGCTACTTGGTTTTGTCAGTTGAAAAATAAAAAATAAAAAAGGACACATGGGCTGCCAGCCACCAAGGCTTGAGGGGTTGGTGATGGAAAGGACCTACAGTCGCCGACGACGCATGGGAGAGACAGAACGCTGTCGTATTACAGACTTTGGTTACATACGGACACTTCTCTGTGGGGTCCGTTTGCACCTACCAATCACAATCAGTCTCTTTTTTATCTTATCGTGGGGCCTATCTTCTTCCACCTCTGCACTTCTTGTCCACTACCCATACGCCTCCAAGTGCCACTTATTTTTATTTATTTTTTTTTTGGTAGAAAATGTTTTTTTTGAAATGACCTTTAAATTTAATAGCTGAGAACATCCAGTTTTTGGATAAGATGTCATCCCAACTGGATATATCCAATTATCCATTCAAAAATCCTAAAAAATATTTTTGATTTATACTTTAGAAATATGAGGAAATATTTCTCAAAAAAAAAATATATATATATATATATATATATATAAAGAAGTAAATTTCATAGGATATAGAAAAAAAAGGAAATTATTTACAAAAATAATTAACTTGTAAAAATAAGGGACATTTTTAAATAATGTATTTTTAAAAAATATTTACAAAAATAGGATATGTCAAAAAATAATTACAGAAGGTATAGCAATTTTGTCAAAAAGCTAATGGAGACACAGAATTTTTTGTACTAAAACCGCAGGTACAGCGATTTCAGATTCTGAAACCACTGTACCTTTTAGCAGTTTTAGTGTATCGATTATTAAATTAATAAATTTTTTATATAATTTAATTTATTTTTTAATTTAATTTTTTAAATAAAATAAATTTTAATTAAATAATTTAATTGACCACACTAAATAAAAATTTATACAATAATTTTTATTCCATTATATATATTTATTTAAGAAAAAAGAAAATGCACAATTTTTATAATACGAAAGAGAAGAAAAAAAATCCAAAAAAGTCAAATAGGCATTACATATGGATTTATAATATGTATTTGAGAATAGAGTAATTTAATATTTATAATAAATTTATAAAAATTTATATATATATATACACACACTCACACCTTGTCCGTTTTACATCCACTCAATATTATAAATTAATAATGGCTTCTTATATAATTATTTTGTTTTCTAATTTTGTGTTGAATGAATTTTCATAATGTTATAATTTGTAATTTTGTATGCATGTGAGGAATTAAAATATTTATAGCATTAAGAATTGATTTTTATAGTTTTCTCAAAAAAATGATTTATTGGTTGCGATTGAAAAATTTTTATAAATTATATTTTAATAGGTAAAGAAAATAATATTAGTGACTAATCAATAAATTATGCAAAATTATTGCTTAGACCCGATTCAGGTAAAATACGTAAATCAAAATAATAGTGTATTGATACCTATACATGATAATTACTTACTTATTTTTCAACTAATTTTTCATATATGTCATTTTTTTATTAAATTTATTTATGAATTTTGCCCACACTAAATCAAGGCAAAATTTTTTCATAAATTAATCTGTTAGTGATTGACCAATTTGAATAAAATTATTTATTTTTTAATCTTTAGGAAACTGGAATTAATGATTTGAACTTGAAAAATTAGTTATAATCTGATTAGCACATCCATTTCCAATTGCCCATATATATCCAGTAACTTTTTTTTTTGTTTTTTACATAATTAGTCAGGGCATGTTTCAATGGTATTCATGATTAACATATAAATTGACATCTTATATTAATATGGTTATCATAATCAAGCGAATTATCTTACGCATGAGTCACGAACGTTGCATCCCCCTTCTTCTTCTTCTTCTTCTTTTTTTTTTTTTTTCAAAACAGCATTTTTCTATTGAAAAATCAATATTTTGTTTGCTTTCCAGAGGTATATATACTATTTATACACTGGCATTAATTTCATAAATACATATTATAAATCCATATAAATCCATATGTAATGCCTATTTGACTTTTTTGGATTTTTTTTTCTTCTCTTTCATATTATAAAAATTGTGCATTTTCTTTTTTCTAAAATAAATATATATAATGGAATAAAAATTATTGTATGAATTTTTATTTAGCGTGGTCAATTAAATTATTTAATTAAATTTTATTTTATTTAAAAAATTAAATTGAAAAATAAATTAAATTATATAAAAAATTTATTAATCGGTGCACAAAATTTTTTGTACTGAAACTGCTGGAAAGTACAGCGATTTCAGTATAAAAAATTTCGCGCCTCCATCAGCTTTCTGACAAAACCGCTATACCTGTTAGCGATTTAAAAAAAACTCCATTTCTGTAATTATTTTATGACAGATCCCATTTTTGTAAATATTTTTTAAAAACACATTATTTAAAAAAATGTCTCTAAAAATAATAAAGAATGTGATGACAACCTCAATATTATTAAACAGGTGCATGTTGCTATTAAAAGTATTTCATTAATTAATTATATTTTAAATTCTAACGGAAAAACAGTACATTGCAAGTTTCAAGTTTGTATAATATATATATATATATATAGCAGATTCGAAGTTCGAACTTATCCAATCTAGTTATCCTAACCTTGCTTTTGTAATAATAACATCATTTGTCTTTGATATAAATTTAAGTACTATGGGACAAAAAAGATTTTATATTTTAAATATTTCTTTGCGAGAATAAAATAAATAGCATGTTGAATTTGAATGTAAAAGTAATAAATTATGAAAAAGAAAATACAAAGACAAAAGTATTTTAAGGGTTTCCGACCGACAAGATTAGAAGAAGCTGTTGAGATGGGATTGTTATTCTCTTACCATTTCAACCTATGCATTAGGTCATAAATCACTTAAATAGTTAAAATTTATTTTATGCATTTTACTTTGTAATTTTGAAACGAACTAAAATAAATCTTATGAAAATGCATGGCTTTAGTTTCAAGGAAAAGATGGATATCTACTTTTCTTCGAGACGTTTTCTGCTTACTAAATTCAAGCATTTAATTAAACACATTCGTTGAATTCTAAAATCGGGCTGAGCTTTTCGGGTTTGAAACCTATGTAATGTAATTGAACTGTTTTAGTCTTCAGCTTGCAAATTCTGATTCGGTCTATCTTTCTAGTTCTACCAACCGAATCTGATTTAGTTTATCGAAACTTTGATTTAGGATCATTTTTCCTATGCTATAAAACAAAAAACATATACCAATTCAAACTTTCTTTCATCAAAAGGTCAATTTTTTTTAATAGGATTCTATGCCAGATAATATTCAGAGTGGAAAATTTTGATCTCGATTTAACCCATCCATAAAAATGTAATTTAAATATGATTTGATATATTAATGACTCGATCTATTTTGATTCGTAGATAAAGTATTTATATCAATCTTCATGTGACCCATATGTCCCGCTTATTACCTATTTATATTATTTAAATTTTTGTATGTTATGTGAATATAAAACAATTATATTCATATTTTTAATGATTTTTTAAAAAAATATCATAAAACTTATTTGTTTATGACTATGACTTAACTTATTTATAATTCATTTAACAATGATTTATTTTAGTAATTGATCCAACCTAATCTATCTATATACGATGCATAAAATTTAACTTATTTATAATTCAATCCGCAATGATTTGACTCAAATTCACGTAACTCAATTTATTTACCACCTATATGTAGATTTATATTATTATACCATTATCACCTTATCCAAACCTAAAAATCTATGAAGAAAATTTTTACCTCGAAAAGTTTGGTTTAGGACAGGACAAAAAAAAAATTAAAAACTGTTAAAACATTTAAAAAAACTAAGTCCAAACCAACTTTAGCGGATAATCAATCCGACTTTTTTCTTCTTTTTCTATATATATATATATATATATATATATATATAGGGTGGAAAAAGATACGATTTTTTATATATAGGAAACGAATATAATAATTTGATTAATATACCATGAATTTAATTTTTTTTCATAAAAAAAAAATCTTCTGCTAATAATTTCAAAGTTCACCTCAAAATTCAAATATCACAAATTTTCACCCGTCTAATTCAATTCTTTCCGTAACAAAGTTTCCATTTTTTCGAAAAAGGCAAAAACAAAAGTGTCCAATTCATGAATGCCACCGCATGCCGAGAGAATATTCAGGTATTGTTTATTAAATTAATTTAGGTAAAAAATTTTAAAATAAGACTTAAATATTTTTTAGACTAAAATATAAAATAATCAAAATAAAACTCGAAAGCATTTAATTTTTTTAATAGTTTATTAAATTATTTGGGATAAATTAAAAATATATTTTTTTCAATTTTTTAGTTGCTTCTTAGTTGACAAAATATGGATATTTTTTTTTTAATTTTTTAGTTGTTTATTGACAAAATATAAAATATATATTTTGACCTTATGTCAAAATTTACATATTTTGATTTTTTAAAATATATAAAAGTAAATAATCAAGCAACTTTTTTTTTTGTAAGATTCTTTTTTTTAAATGCTTGAAAACATAGAAAAAAATTTAAATAATTATCTTAGCGGTAGGAGGCATCATAGAGCCAGCAAATTGTTCAAGTTCAAGCAACCATTTTCATTTATTTTCTTTTTTTTTTATCCCTTTTGAAATAATTAATACATGATAATACCCCATTTCTTTTTTTTTTTTTCCCCGATATCAAATATATGTATAAAAATGCACTTGTCCAAATGTTCATCAAGTCTGATAAGCAGGAATATATATATATATATATATATATATATATATATATCGATTGTTTATCTTAAATTACTATATTCGGTCAAAATTCGCATATTAAATATATCTCAAATATAAAAAGGCTTTTAATTCCATATTAATAAAAATTGAAACCAATTTCAAAATTTAAGTGTCGAAATTAGAAATTAAATTATAACTGAAACGGATTAAGAAGAATATGCTTAACTATGCTCTTTAAAAAAACACACACACACAAATTTAACTGTCATAAAAACGTGAAAAGAAAATAATGATTGGCCAGGCCATGGTGAACATTAGTCCTAGATTTGAGGGCCACCTGGAGCTGAAATATGGAGCAAAGGGCCCAACCCTAATTGTATATTATGAAGAATCGTGAGATGTAAACCATTAATTTTATAATTAAGACCCTCACGTTTCTCATCATCACCTTACTTTTTTGGAGCATCCGTCCATGCTTTTACCCCTTTCACTTCATTCTTTAGCTTACTCTAATTATTATCATACTATCTCTCTAATTTTGGAATTTTCTTTTTCTAATCCAAACTTCTGCTTTTCCTTCAACAAAACCCATTCTACAAAACACATCGTTACTGCCCTGAGTTGGCAAATTTTGATATAATATGCGAATTTTACTCGATTTATTTATAAAAATATGGTCTAAATTCGATTCAATCCTTTATTAGTTTATAATTCAATCCATATGGTATCCATAAAGTGAACTGATTCGTTTATATTATTTGTAATTTTATAACTTTTTTTATATAACGTGAATATAGAAACATTTATTTGTAGTTTTGCGTAGATTGCTTTTTTTAATGAATTTATATTTAAAGATAAAAAAATTAATATCATGAAATTTCATTTATTTATAATTTAACATGTTAATCACGATCTAATTTTAATTACATTTACGAACTCATCCATTATGATCCGTTCACTTGAAGAAACCTACGTGACTCCTATAATCCTTATCCATCAAGATACAAACATTGAAAGTTTATAGAAATAATTCAATTATTATGCTGAATTGCAGTCAATTAATACTTAATAGTGGCTTAATTAAACATCTAAGGATATATTTGTTATATAGTATTATAATATAATGTAATAGATTAAAAAAATGTAACGTAATAGAATACAATTATAATTACATTATTATATTTAATAGTAAAAGTAATATATATTTATAATTATCAACTAATTGGATTATATACATGAGATGTAATTATATTTATAATTATCAACTAATTTTTTATAATTATTTTATATATTTATTATATTATAAAAATTCAAACTCGGTAAAGCATAATATTTTTAAAAAAAATTATATATTAAAAATACAGTCTCATATTAAAGTATAATTCTATTAAATTTAAGAAATTAGGTTGATTTGGGAAAATAATATTTAATTTAAAAGAAAGGAATATAATAAAAAAAAACACAAAATATTGTATATTAAAAAGTACATTTATTGATGTATTGAGAATTACATGTTTATTCATAATTACAATGAATTGCAAAAAATTTAAGTTAGCAAATAAACTAATCAATGGATTATTAATTACATTACAATATTATATACCAGAAATCAACTAAATTCTTTCAACAAGTTTGTGTTCCAGTTGTATTCTTTGTAATAATATATATATATATATATATATATATATTAGAATGGTTTTAAGTTGTAAAGGTGGAAAAATAAAAAGCATGGTGCAAAAGAAAGTAAACCTTGATAAGTGATGATTCTCCATACATATGTCTGCAGTGTCCATGACAAGTCATCATTGCTGCTGCTTCGCGCTTTTCTTTTTCTTCTTTTTCTTTTCTTTAATTTTGCATAAAGAAACTAAAAGAAATTAGAAGATGAGAATCAATACCCTTAAATTAAAAACATCTGTCCAGCAAGCTAGAATTGTAGTACTGATATTTCACTTTTAAATAGTGTTAATCATACACTCAATGGCATTTTCTCATGAACCAATGCCTGAAAATCCCATTGATTTCCGTGCACCGCCGCCATCTCCAATCGCCTCTGGCCGGAGATCTTCAGTGGCTAATGATGATGTGCTCACTGAATTTCTCGAGCACTCACTTCGAGTTCCTGATTTAGTTTTGCCTGACAAGATTTTTCCAAGACAAAAATTTGTTGAAACCCCACCAACTATTGACTTCCAATCACTCATTTCTGATCAAAAAGATTCAATCTTTAGGGTTTTGGATTCCTTGGCAACAATTGGGTGCTTTCAATTGGTTAACTATGGGATTCCTAGTGATTTGATCAAGTTGGTTCTCGCCATGGCTGCCGGAATTTTTACATTGTCGCCGGAGAAAAGGGCAGCCGTGACGAGGTCGCCGGAGAATCCGTATGGGTTTGAGGAAGTTCATGGAGAGGAAGAAAGTACAGTAAGTGAAGAATTTGTGTGGTGCAGAGATAAGAATTTGAAGTTGAATATGGAGGGAATATGGCCTTCTGGATATTCAAATTTCAGGTAATTCATAACTAACTTTCATGTTTGTTCTTTGTTTACTATTATTATCATCAGATTTTATAATTTTTCAGTACTAAGGGGAGATGATCGCTAAAATGTTGCATTGCTTTCAATTGAAACTCTTTGCTACTGTATCAACAAAATCCTCATATCATAATCATAATAGTCTCAATATGTACATTCTGGTGAGAATAATAAATGGAATTAATAAGTGAATTTAGCAGATTTTGTCATGCTTTAAAAATTAGCAATGAATGTTTATGAAGTACAAAAATGCAGCTACACGTGTTTACTAATAATGTATATTCAAGAAAAATATATGGGAGGTGTCAACCAATCATACTAAACTTTTAATTGTTCGATAAATTTTTAATGAAAAATTTTGATAGCCAAATCGGTGAGAGAGTATATATATATATATATATATATATATATATATATATATATATATATATATATTCGTGTGTGTTAAAACTGTATAGAATATCTGGTGATCATGAGGGTTTTTATATATAGTGTTTAATGAAATTATATTAAATAATTCAGACTATTAAGGCTAAATAATGGCTGGTCATTAATAGTATAATGTTCATGAATATATAATTTGATTCTTAAACGCTAATAATGTTCAGACATGAATTTAGGCTCTAACTAAGTTTAAGGAGTTCTAATTATATAATTCCGTTATCAACATGGAGATAACCGTGGAAATTGAGTTCCTACCTATTACATTACATTTCATAGTTTTAAACTACAGAACCATCAAATTGGAATTGCCTAATTTACATGATTTTCAATAACATATATATAACTGATTGATTGTTACAATTTGCAGTGAGAAAATGGAGAGCATAGCAACAAAAATGGAGAATGTAGCAGAGAAAATTCTGAAAATTGTGGAAGAAAATTGGGAGCAAAAGACAAAGAATGGAAGTGAAATGGTGGAATTAGGGGAAGACAGTGCTGGGTGGATGTGTTGCATTCAAAGGCACAAGCAAATTGTTTCAGCTGATGAGTTCTTAGGATATGATGTCATAAGAATGCTTATAAGAGGAACTGATTATTCTCATGCCTTGTGTTTTCACCTTTCTGATTCTTCTTCACACTTTCTTGTTTACTCCAAGAAAGGTTGGCTTTCTTTCTCCCCAGATCAAGATTCAATCATTGTTACTGTTGGAGATCAAATTCAGGTATTTCTTTAACACATTAAAATATAATTTTATTAGCTTTGATTTATGGAAAAAAATTACGAATGTTGTTTATTTTAAACTGAATTTATGAATAATTTTTTAAATCAAATGGATCAGAATTTATCATCCTTACTTCTTATATATCGTAATTTATAATTGAGAAAAAAGATCCCAAAATCACTAGGTGTAATTTATTGTTATAAAAATTTTAATTATTTTTTATATATCAACTTGACAGTTTATCCTAAGTGATAATATCTCTAAAAATTGAAATATTTGCAAAATAAATAACAGTAGCATTTATCATATATTAGTTTCACATATAATCACTAAACTTGCGACCAATTTGATAACAGTAATAAAAATTTTTTTTCAAAAAAATAACTGAAATTTGTAAATTACCACCTGTCATGCTGATGTGATGTCACGCTGGACGTCATGTGTGCATATTGTGATGACTGAACATGCCAACTGAATTTTCTAGCATTTTTTTTGCCGGAAATCGGTCAAAATAATTTTATTATATATACTTACAAATTTCAGTAATTTTTATGAAAAAAAATTATTATTATTATGAAATTAGTCACAAATTTAGTGATCATGGATATCGAATGAAATTACAATAGGTTTTATGTTCGATTTTTTTTTAATAATACTTAGACATGTAAATGTAATTAGAGATTATATATATATATATTCTTTTTAAATGATGGTGGTAACTTAGTATGCCATTGAAGTCCCTTAAATGGGCCGACAAAAAATAATAATGCTCCATAACCTAAATAATTACTGAGAAGCTGAAAGCGAAAAGGTGTTAGAAATTATAATTTCAGCTTTATAGATTCTTAGCAATGACGTAAATCACAAGTCATTTCTCCACTTTACAACTATTAATTGCAATCATAGTAGTAAAAATTTACCTCAATGTTTTACAATAGGGGTGTGCAAAAACCGAACCGATCCGATCAATCCAATCAATTCGAACCGAACCGATAAAATCGGATGGGGTTAATTGGATTATTAGGGTCGGATCGGTTTTTGATATATATGTTAATCGGATTTTGGGTTTCGGGTCGGGTGAAACCCGACTAATCCGAACAACACGAAAATTAAATATATAAATAAAAAAATTATAATTTTTCTACAATATTAATTAATAAATAATATATATTTAATGTAATTTTGAAATTTTTAGTTTATTGTATTTTTAAAATATTTTTTATTGTATTTAATATTATTTATTTATATTAATTTGAGATTTTAATTTAAATATGTAAATTTAAAAAAATAATTTCGGGTTAATCGGGTTGTGCGGGTCGGGGCCCGAAAAAATCGGGTTGTTCGGATAGGACCCGATATTTATATAGGGTCGGATCGGGTGAAGAAATAGGTAAATTTCGAGTTTCGGGTTAATCGGGTTCGGGTTGGGTTCACCCAAACCCGACCGATGCACACCCCTATTTTACAATGTACAGCTATTATTTTTATTATTATTATTTTAAATGCATGGAGAAAATGATAATTTTTAATATTAATTTATTTCTCACAGAGTCTGAGTGGCGGGCAGTACAAGCATGTGTTAGGGAGGCCAATCTTCAAAAATGAGAAAGACGACAACATTGCAATGGCATTTCTCTGTACTCCTTCAAGCTTTAACAACACCGTTACACTAGCTGATGAGAAGGGAAAGACTATTTCCCTTGGCCAACAATTTATATTGGCAATAGTTTTCACTCTTTTTTACCAATTTTTTGTTTATGTTTATAACAAATTTTGATACAAGCAATGCAACGCATCGGCATTTTTAATTTGCACTTTCTACATTTTGAAAAAAAAAAGTCACATTACTTGCTTACAGAGGAGTGTACTTATCTTTTGAAATTAAAAAAAAAAGCACTAATTAATTAAGTTTAATTATCAAACTTATATAAGATCATTACTTAAAAATTTAAACCCGAATTCTCTTTAATTGTAGGATCTTGGTTTTGTCCATTAATTTCAAAATATTCTTTGGCTTTTCTTAGTGTTAGTGTTAGTGTATATACAGTCTATGATTTGTTTAAAACATGTACTTATTTAGTGAATATTAATATGCACATAAATAATTAAATAAATAAGATTATACAAATATAAAGAAATTGTAAATAATATTAAAATTCAAATCCTTAGTAAAATTAAAATGGATAATTTAACCATATTCTAATTATTCTTTTCTCTTATTTTTAATTAGAATTAAAAATTTTGTATTTTATATAATTATACAATAAAATAGAATAAGGTATTTCACATCATCATTAATTGAAAATACTTTAAAAAAGGTCGATATTGTTAACTTAGATCAAAAAAGATAAATATGGAGAAGTTTTTCTATCTGTTTTTACAAGAGGTATTCACCCTCATATATACAACAACTAACCCTAACAACCCTACATTACAGGAAGTTAATTATGGAAAGAACTCTAATAGGAAACAAACCCCTATTTACATAATCTCTTAATTAGATATCAACAATTCATGCTAACACTTCTCCTTAAGTTGGTGCAAAGATGTCTTTGATACCCAGCTTAACGAGAGAGCTGTGAAAACACTTACTTGCCACAACTTTGATGAGAACATCTGCAAGTTGATCTTCCGATTTCACAAACGGAAATCTTACTACCTTAAAAACCAAATTCTCCTTAATAAAATATCTATCAACTTTAATGTGTTTCGTCCGATCATGTTGAACCAGATTGTGAGAGATATCAATTTCAGCTTTATTATCACAAAATAACTTCATCTCCGATTTCGGTAGGAAACCTAACTCCACCATCAGGTCCCTTAACCACAATAATTCGCATAAGCCTTTTGCTATTCCTCTGAACTCAGCCTCAGCACTGGACAAGGCTACTACCTTTTGCTTCTTACTTCTCCATGTGACCAGATTACCACCTATAAAGGTAAAATATCCTGAGGTGGATTGCCTATCAATAATACTTCCAGCCCAATCTGCATCTGTATATCCTTCAACCTCAAGATGCCCATTTCGTGCAAAAAATAATCCCATTCCTGGAGAAGATTTTAAATAACATAGAATTCGAATCACTGCATTCATATGTTCCTCACTCGGAGCATGCATGAATTGACTAACTACACTTATTGCATATGAAATATCTGGACGAGTGTGAGATAAATAAATCAAACGACCCACCAATTGCTGATACCTCTCCTTATTAGTAGGTGTTTGATCTGGATATTTCCCAAGTCTGTGATTTTGAACCATTGGAGTATCTGCAGGTTTGCACTCTAACATCCCGACCTCTGTTAGTAAATCCAAAACATACTTCCTCTAAGATAAAAAAATTCCTCCTTCGGACCAAGCAACCTCAATACCCAAAAAATATTTTAAAACGTCAAGATTTTTCATCTCAAACTCTTCCGCCAATTTTATCTGAAGATCTGAGATTTCCTTAAGATCATTCCTAGTAATGATCATATCATCAACGTATATAATAAGTGCGGTTATTCTTCCTTCTTTATGTCTCAAAAACAGAGTATGATCAGAGTTAGATTGTGTGTACCCATACCTTTTCATGGCCGAACTAAATCGACCAAACCACGCCCGAGGTGATTGCTTTAAGCCATACAGGGACCTCTCGAGTTTGCACACAACATTCAAATGTTGTTTACACCCATATCCCGGAGGAATCTCCATATATATCTCCTCCTTTAAATCACCATGAAGGAAGGTATTTTTCACATCAAATTGATGCAAAGGCCAATCTAGATTTACAGCTAGAGATAGCAATACTCTTATTGTGTTTAATTTAGCAACTAGGAAAAAAGTTTCTTGATAGTCCACCCCATACGTCTGTGTATATCCTTTAGCTACCAATCTCGCCTTATATCGTTCAATAGAGCCATCATATTTGTATTTAATGGTAAATACCCATTTGCATCCCACAACTTGCTTCCCTTCAGGTAATTGGACAATTTGCCAAGTATCATTCTTCCCTAGGGCTTCCATTTCTTCTTCCATGGCTCTCACCCATTTAGGATCATTCAGTGCTTCCTGTATTCCTCCAGGAATTTGGCTTATAGAAACATTTGAAATAAATGCTTTCAGAGGATCAGATAATCTCTTTGTGGTGACATAATTGCTTATAGGATATTTTGATCTTTGTCCTCCTACATTTGGTGAATACTGAACTGGGGCCTTACCTCTATTGTGCCTGTCAGGCAATGTATAACTACCACCCTCATTAGTATCTTTAATCAAACCAAGAGATATATGGGAATTTACCTCAGAAATCTCCTCAAGAGCATTAGTGAGTACTGAAAAGGGGGTCGAATGATGTGCGAGAGCTTTGTGTACTTGGTCTTCAACTCCTATTATCGAGGAAAGAATTAGACTGGACTTCTTAAACTGATCATCAGGTCTAGGCTTCAATTTCAAACACATAGGATCGGGCTTTAACTCCGAACACATAGGACCGGTACCCAATTTCGAACACATAGGATCGAGCTTCGATTCCAAAGACATTAGATTGGGCTCCTTGAACTGATCATCAGGTCTGGGCTCCAATTTCGAATACATAGGACCGGGCTCCAATTCTGAACACATAAGACTGGTACCCAATTCTGAACATATAGGATCAGACTCTGATTCCGAACTGGTACCCATCCACCAATTTTTACTTCCGTGCTGATCATTCTCCCCATGGAAGGGATAATTAAGATGGATAAAAAAGAATTCATCTTCCATGAAGGTTACATCCATGGTCACAAACATCTTTTTGGTGACATGTTCATAACATCGATATCCCTTCTGATGCGGTCCGTATCCAAGAAAAATACATCGGACTGCACAAGGGTCCAATTTTGAGCAGTGTTGCTTATGCACATGAACATAGGCAATACACCCAAAAATCTTAGGAAGCAAGGTTAACACAGAAGGAAGTGACGCATGTTGTGACAATACCTGCAGGGGTATTCAAAATTGTAGCACTCAAGAAGGCATCTGATTCATTAAATACATTATGGTTACAATAGCAGCATCCCACAACCGTTATGAAACGTTACCACCAAAAAGTAGAGCTCGGGTTGTTTCAAGTATATGACGATTCTTTCGCTCGGCAACACCATTCTGCCGAGGTATCTGTGTATAGGAGGTTTCATGAATAAGTCCATGTTCACAGAAATAGGCAGAAAGATGTTTATTAATATATTCTCCCCCATTATCGGATCGAAAAATACGCACATTAGCACCAAATTGTGTGTTCACCATAGTATGAAATGCACGAAAAATATCCCCTACTTCACCCTTATATTTCATTAGATATACCCATGACATGCGGGTACAATCGTCAACAAAATTTACAAACCACCAAACTCCTGATAAAGTGAGGCACGCGACACATCTGAATATACTATAGCAAAAGGTTTTGAAGTTTTATTTAAAGATACTGGAAATGAAGCTCGACGACTCTTTGCCAAAGTGAAAATGTTACATTGGAAAACTAAATCTGGCACCTTATTGAATAAATCTGGAAATAAATGTTTTAAATATCCAAAAGATGGATGTCCCAATCATTGATGTCACAGCCAAATATCTCATTCTCTACTTGTCAACTGACCTCGGAGATGATGCACTCTACCAACTTTGAAATCATCGACCAAGTACAAGCCTCCCCTCTTAGTACTACGACTAATAATCTCCTTTGTGAGTAGATCCTGAAATTAACAAAAACCAGGATACATTAGAATGCAACAATTTAATGCTTTTGTAAGTTGACCAACAGATAATAATCTGCTAGATAAAGAGGGCATAAGTAGTGTATGAGATAATGATAAGGAAGGACTTAAAGTAACATTGCCAGCCCCTTTGACAGGGTAAGCATAACCATTGGCATTATAAATTGACCACTTTCAAGGAGGAGTATGATACTGAATATCAGATCGATAGGGGGTCATGTGGTTCATGGCCCCAGTATCAACAACCAACCCTTGACTGATCATATGGTTATTGTCAATCAAAGTAGACCCAGAATTACCTTCCTTGGTCGAATCTGTAGTAGCAATTGAAGCAACCACCGGCACCAAAGAAAGGGATGGCGCATCGATAGCTAACGAGGCATGCCCTTTCCCCTTAGCATTGCCAGCCTTTCGTTTTGCTTGAAACTCCTCCCATCATGGAGGATACCCATGCAATTTAAAATAAGTCTCGGTGGAGTGTCTAGAATTTTCACAATGTGTGCATCCACCCACAACAACAACCTTCTGTCTACCCCCAGAATTGCCCCAACTTCCCTTTGTTGTAGGACTAGGAGAAACTAGTTGAAGACCAAACTGATCTTGGTTACTATTCAAGGTGTGCAATCGTGACCGAGGTGTGTGAGAGATCAGAGCAACAACTTGCGGTCCAATAGGGGCATCCAACATCACTGACTGGCTCATATCTTCACGACAAACCCGAGCATAAGCCTGTTCCAAAGAAGGAAGAGGCTGCATATGAAGTATATTCGCACGAACTTTGTCGAGGCAATCATCGAGTCCATCCAAGAAAAGATACACCCGATCCTCTTGCATCATGGTATTGTACTTATTAATATCAACTCCACAAATCATGGGATTAGGACGATGAAAATCTATCTCGCGCCACAAGCCTTGTAAATCATTATAGTATCGTTCAATAGGACCTCCCGCTTGTTTTAGCCGGGGTAAGGTGGCGTTTGAGATCATAAATTTGTGATACATCAGTGCCATCATAAAAAGTTACTCCAACAACATCCCAAACCTATTGAGCAGTAACAAATCGGATGAAGTTGCCAATTAAAGAAGGATCCATCGAGTTGATCAACCATCCCTTAACCATAGAATCATTGATCTTCCACTGCCGAAAACTCGGATCATTAGTAGCCGGTTAAGGAAGAGTCTTGTTGATTTAGCCCAGCCTGTCTTTGCTTGAGATGTACATCTCAACAACTTGTGACCACAAACCAGAATTTTTGCCATTCAATTTGATAGCTATTGGTGGAGCCGGGGACTCCACAAGAGAAGAGCTTTGAGTTCGGTTTTGGATGAGAATTTCAGTAAGTTTAGACGTAAGATTCTCAAGAAGTGAATCTGTCGCATTCGCTCCTCTATGTGGAACAACAGCCCCAGAAGCTGTATTTGCCATAACACCAACAGCACAGGAACCAAACAAAGATCACATATACAGGTCGCCTCAAATTGTTTGAGGCTCTGATACCATGTTAACTTAAATCAAAAAAGATAAATATGGAGAAGTTTTTCTATCTATTTTTACAAGAGGTATTCTCCCTCATATATACAACAACTAATTAACCCTCAACAACCCTACATTACAGGAAGTTAATTATGGAAAGAACTCTAATAGGAAACAAACTCCTATTTACATAATCTCCTAATTAGATATCAACAGCTCATGCTAAACAAATATTTCTATATATCTATACTAAATATAAATGGAAAGTGGAGAAAAATATTTTTTAAATCTATATATAATACCCTCATACTCTAATGTAATTAACAAAAATCATCTGAAAATTCCAGCAAAGGTTGAAAGCTTCGTGTGCAGATTTCTCTATGAGATACTGCCTTTGAAAGAAAGACCAAGGAGAAAAGGAGTTCTCCTTGATCTATCTTGTCCTTTCTGCCCAGAATATTTGGGCTATTTGGAACCAGGTTTAATTATCTTCTCAAGAGTGTAATCCAGCAAGTACATAGGGCTCTGCAGTCGCTAAATTCTGACTTGTGTGAACAATTTTGCTCAATACTCCGGAGCATTTTGGTGTGGAAGAAGTCTTAAAGTGTGGAACAATGAAGAAATGCCTGCAAGGGAAGCGGTTCAGTTTACTTTGAAGTACGGGCAAGATCACTGGCAAAGCAAAAGTTACAAGACAGAAGAAGCCACCTGTGGGCTGTGTCAAATGTAATCTCGATGCTGCTTGGAGCCCGACATTGAAGAAGAGAATTTTGGAGCTGTTATTGGCCACCGCTCTGGAGCTTTTGTTTCTGCAATCTCGGGTAGCATTATCAGTTGTAATGCGGCGAAGGAGGCTGCAGCTTTTGCATTGATGCGGTCATCTGAAAAGCATATTCAATGTTGCTTAGTTGAAATGGATGCGAAGCTTGTTGTGGATGCAGTGCTGTCTTGGTCTGAGGATCTTTCGGAATTGAGAACTGCAAAAGTCTTCTTAGTTGGATCGAAAAGCAAGCCAACAGAGTAGCTCCCGAGCTGTGTTGCTCCTCAATGTTTTGCTAGCCTTAAGGAGTTGGATTATACTCCCCATTCTTGTCTCAATGCGTTATTTGCTGATATTGAATAAAATTCTCGCTGTTCTCTGAAAAAAAAAGTAAAACAAAATAAAAAAATAAAGTCATCTTTTATATTTGTATTAAGATAAAAAAGTAAATAAATTAATTTTTTTAAGAATAACTTCTATATCTATATTAGAATAAATTAATTAAAATTTTCTATAGATTGCCTTCTAATATGAATATACTAAGATTTTATGCATTTAAAAAAAGAAATAATTTTTTAAAGCATAATTTTTAATATACTAATGATTTTATTTAAAAAGTGTATTGGAATAATTAAGTAAAAATAAATAAGTTAAAAAATCTTGTAAAATGTTACTTTTTCTATCTATATAAATATAATAAGCTTGAATCAAGAACATTGTCTAAGGTTTATGGGGCAACATTTCGAGTGATAAATTAACTAAATGCTTCATCAAGACATGGAGGTTTTATATGGATATTTTTAAGATTATTGTTTCTATTATTTCTTTCCTAAATGATATTTTATAAATATACAAAATAATACCATTGGAAAAATATATTTGAAGGTATGATTATGAATGATTTTTTTCTCAAAGATCTCACTTTCAATTTAATAACGATTTCAAAAGACAGAGATAGAATTAAAACTCCATGTAAAGATACAAGTCGATGCAATATTATTGTATTGCTTGAGTTATAATCATATTTATTGCGTTTTTAATATGTTTGTTTGTATATCAATAGTACCCATTTTATCATATTTGGGTCTGACTCAATGATCACAAACCTAGTTAGACTCGGCTCCGATTGCTACCTAATTAGCCTATCAGCCACATGTATCGACATGTGGCATAACAGTTTGATCGAATCTAATGTCCGATATAACTACACCATTCCACCTATCACGTCATATATGTCGTATCCTATAAGTCGTCATACCAAACGCTCAAACCTACCATTTCAGGTACAAGGATCCAATAATTGAGTAATCTAATCTTATAGGCTCTAACCATCTAAAAACTACATATACAGAAAGAGATTTTAGAAATAAGGTATTATATATACTGCTTTTTTTTCAATATGTTTTCTCTCTCTAAATTTTCTAATTTAGGTACCAGAGTGTTAATCCCCTACATATCAAGGATTAGTCCTTTCTTGTTTTGCAAATTGGCTCGCCATGTCCAAAAATTCGGCATAACTGATTTTCAGTTCATCTTTTTTCCTTTTATAAGTTCAATCATTATGTATTTATCATACATTACACTCTACAATTATGTGTTTGTTTTAATAATTTTGTTGTAAATCTTTCATTAAACATGTAAATTTTGATTTTTTCATTATATATTTAAATAGATAAATAAAGACAGAAATATATTAAAATTTTTAGAAAATTCAAAAACTAATTAGATAATTCACTATTATACCAATTTTTTTAGTATTTTTTACATAATTAATATTTTATATTATTTAATTTTAGATATTAAATACATCTGCGCGAAATTCGCCTAGTAAATAAATAAAGAGAGGTAAATTAAAATTTCCTATAGATTTTTTTTTAACAAACAACTTACGATATCATACATTAGAAGGAACCTTTATAGCCTATTTCTTAATATAATAATGATTTATTAAAGGAAACCACATAATATATGTTATATATTTCATACGTTTCAAGTTTATTTCTAATTTAATTTGATACTTGACTGCTTTTAAAATTTCTAATATTAATTAATAATTAAAGAATTAAGTACTTGCAATTCACCATAAAATAATCTAATCAAAGACTAGAAAAACTTAATATTTTTTTCCTTTAAAGGACAAAATAATAATCCATTAATGAGATTAGTTTTAATCCCATAAAACAGTCACAATTGTTTTTCAAATTAACATAAGAAATTGAAATTGGCATTTTCGAATGAGAAGTCTATTCTTGTGAAGCTAAGGTGGCATGAATCTTAAGAGACTCCACACAGCAAATACTAAAAACCTTACTTGCAAGTTCCAACAAAAAGTAAAACCCTGTCAAAAAAAATCGCGGAGTAGACTTCATCTCCCATTATGATCAGATCGCCGGTTATGGAGTCTCATACTGAATTCACACTTGCGGAGGTACAGTTGAACTTAAACCCTATTCCTTTTTTTTTTTTTGTTTTGGTGTCGATTTATTTATTTACTTTTTACTATTTGGTTCTGCTATTTTGCCTCAAAATCTGCGAACTTTTTCAGTTTAGCTCCAAATTCTTGCCTAAAGTCCTTGTCTTTTTTCACCTCTATGTGGTTCGAACCATTAATTTTCATAATTTCCTTTGATGGGTTGCTATATGATATCACGGTATATGATTACAGTGTTCATCAGGCATTATGCGTTTCCCAGCAAGCAAATTCATATGCAGTATGTTTGTTTAGGATGCAGTCACCAGTTTATAAAGTTCATAGAGAGAATTGAAGTCATTAGTTGTCCCCTATTTGTTGGATTTCAGCCCCTTCAAGTTATATTGTCTTATGCGTTTGTTCATTAGCAATGGAGGTTTTTTTTTTTTTTTTTGCTATCTAAGTGACTTTTGCACAATTTTGCATTTGCTGGAAGATGTTAGAAATGGAGAATATGTATAAGGAGATAGGAGCAGAAGCATTAAACGCAGAGTTTTGCCAGAAGCTTGCAACCACTTTTAGGTGAGGTTCATTCACGAAAATCTTGCTGTTGCCTCAAATTTGAGGAAAGGAATATTTGGACTCTCATATGTGGAATATACTTTATAAATTTGACTCACATATCACTGAATATGTTTCAGTTTTGCTCCAAACCGTGCTGGAAAGCCAAGCAATAACATCAGAACAGGTTTTTCTGTACTTTTTAATTTCTGAGAAATTTTGAGCTTCAATATTGAGCACTTATTTGCTGTTCTTGTGTTCTAGGTGCAAAGATGGTTTCAGGATAAAGAAAAGGAACCACAACCTACTCTCACTCCTCCACCTCTGGGTCTGAAATTATTTGTTGATCTTTCTGATGCAAGTATTCTAAGTGACCCCTTTGGAAGTTCTCGGAAGTTTAAAGGTCATCCTTTTAATTGGCATGAGGAAACTACAATTAAGATTGTTGTAACATGCTGCCGTTCTTTTTATCTGATTCAATTTTTAGGCATATATAGTGGCATCCTCATAGTAATTAACAAAACGGTTATTAATTAATTAATTGAATAAATGCTTTTGTCTTGCTCTTTGTTGCTACTCATGCTAGATTTCTATGCTTAGAACATGCCATACATCTTCATATAGCATATTGATTTGGGATAAAAAGTGCAGCTATTTTGTCCTCTGCTATTCTAAACAATTATGTTTGCTTTTTTTTTTTTTTTGGGGTTCTTCAACTATATTTCTCCCATCTCGTCATTGTAGATCTCCCCCCTTTTTATCTTCTAAGGATTGATATGTCCTCTTTCCTCCAGTCTTTGACAATGGTTGTTCATCAAACGCCTGTTTTTACATGTATTAAACATACATGTGGGATCTATCCCATATCTCCATTTTACTTACATCTGCAACAAAATTTCCAGTTACCATTGTGGACTACTATGATTTTGCCTGATACATCCAAGTGTTTTAATTGGAGTTGTAAAATTTGACCTGATTCTTTCTAAATGCATTTATTACTTTGTAATACCAATTATTGCCAAATATCTATAACTTAGCAAGTGTTGATTCTTCACTCTTTACAGGTACAAAGGTTTCTGATCTTTCAGACTTGTCTTTTGAAGCAAAATCATCAAGAGATTATGCTTGGTAAGAATACATTACCTAATTAAGGATCAGTTAAAATGAATAATACATATATTTGAAAGCTAGCAATGCTTCTTTGATATCTATCATGACTTTGCTTGAAAAAATAGAGTTTTTCTATATTATGCACAAGATGGAATGCAAGTACTATGGTGCATATGGAATGCTTTAATTTTTTTTTAACTTTGTAATGGCTTCAATATGAAGCGTGGAATACAGTGCCTAACATCTGATCTTTCGTGAAGGCTGAGATCTGGTGGAAAATTCTAGTCAATACATAAAGCTAATTTTCTCTAGTTTTTTACAATTTTTCATGCTTTTTCAGCTCCAACTAGAGTTCGTTTTTGGTTACGGCCAAGACATTAATCAATGTTAAAGTTCACAACTGGGTAATGCTTAACATCATTTTTACTAAAATCTGCCTTTCAGGTATGATGTTGTTGCTTTCCTCAACTACAGAGTCCTTCACAATGGGGAACTTGTAAGGATTTTCGATAATACCGATATGTTTCTTCGGTCATGGGGTGCATTTCATGCAATTCTGCTTCTCACCATATGATATTCAACATTATAAATGCTTTGAGAATGTTCTGCATTGTAGGAAGCTCGTGTAAGGTTTGCTGGATTTCGTAACACAGATGATGAATGGGTGAATGTGAGAAGTGCAGTAAGAGAACGATCTATTCCTTTAGAACCCTCAGAGTGTCACAAGGTTCAAGTTGGAGACCTTGTGTTGTGCTTTCGGGTCTATATCTATTGATTCATTGCTTGCTTAAAGGCAGAAAACTGAAGAGCTACTACCATATATCTATTTACATTGATTTACAGGAACGCCTAGATCAAGCAATCTACTGTGACGCCTATGTGATCGGAATCCAAAGGCGACAACATGATGCATCAGGTTGCGTTTGCATTTTTGTGGTTCGCTACGAGTATGATTATTTTGATTTAAATCTAGTTCATGCTAGCTCTTGATTTCTCTGAATTTATGTGTCAGCTGTGTTTTGCAAGTTAAATTACTCTCGTATTTAGCCATAGTTATCCTAAAACTTGAAGCAACAATTACTTGCCTGCTTAAAAACACTTGAAAATTTTGACTGACCAAGTTATGATGCTCAATAACAGGAAACTGTTCAGTTGAGGAGGCTTTGTTGCAGACCGACGCAGTAAATCTCCTAGGCTGCCAGTCACAATCAATGGCGTTAAACTTCATTTCACTAGCTGAGAATGATTTATTAAACTAAATGGGTTGATGCCTTCTAACCAAGTACAAGTTGCAAACTGTTCTTCCAAAGCAACCTGCAATGTTGAAAACGTCGACCTAATAGATTATTCTGCAATTCTGGCTTTTTATTTACCTACTTGTAGACTATACTTCTCATCAAAGAGGGAAGATTTAAACAATATTTATGGCAGAAAAAAAAATCATTTTCATTAACTAAAGAAAAATAATAATAGAGACTCGCGACTGCTAAAGTAATTTTTCATCGTCAGAGGAGAGAAGGTGCTACCTCAAATTCCAATATCTCCTGGATCACGCACGGAGACTGTTTAAAGCCTCACCCGTGTACAGAAGCTAGGCTTTTCATTTCGTCTGCTTTTCATTTAAGGTTTATGTGGCAACATTTCAAGTGATAAATTAACTAAATATTGGTACATTCACGAAAATAAGCCAATACCAAGTAACTACAATCTAAATGTCGAAACTATGATTCAGAACATGCCAAATTTGATTAAAATCATGTAGGTTACAATCTGAAAATCCAAATGCGCCTGCTGTTGAGTTGGTACCATCATCTGTTAAAATTCGAGCAACAATCATGAATTCTTAATATTCACATACACCTGCAAAGCACTGTTCGACTGCAGCATTCATCCGAGGATGGTTTCCTCCTTGCGGCTAATAAAATTTGGAAAGGGAAAAAAAAGCCATCACCAACATTCAAGGAGAAATCAACAATCAACACAAGGGGTACAATGCTATTCTACAAAGCAATTATCCAAAAACTGTACAAAAGTTGAACAAAGAAGTCCATCATCCCTTTGGCTTTGGCTGGTCAGATTTTGGGAGAAGAAATTACACATAAATAAGACACAACCCAAAGCTTCTATACTTAGATTACAATTGAAAAACCTATTTGTCAAAATTTCTGTAATTCTAGATTTAGCCCAGTCAGGAATCCAGATTTTCAATTTTCAAGCAGATAACGACAACGAGAGAGAGGTAAGCAGCTCATGAAACAGTTCGCCCGTAACATATAGATGCAATATATAAATTCTTTGCCCACTTCTCCTGCAAGACCCCCAAAAATTTTAGACATCAATGCAGGTATATCAGTAACTAAAGTAGATAGCCTATGAATATAGAATTCCACCTTGACATGAGTACTAGGAAAAGCAGAAGTTCGAAGTGTCTCCTGTGTTTCATCTGTAGGTTTCCTTCTAGGTATGCTAAGAACAAAAGCAGCCTGGTCCCATGTTGCTGCAGCTGCTGTAATGCGATATCCCTTGTCCCACCGACGATGTATGCCTTCACTTGGATAAAGGAAATCAAGTTCAACAACCTGAAGATAATACCACAAACCGGTCAGTTTTCAAGACTTTCCACCAGACAATATACTGGGATGCAAAGTTTGAAAGGATGACCTGGTGCGCATATCCTGCACCACAAGACATAACAACTCCCCATCTACTGCCTGAAGTGGCCATTGAAGTAACATGAAATCCCTCCTTCCATTTCTTGTTGATCCATTTAAAAGGGAATGTATCACTGACTTTATACGACTGCTGCACGAACAGAGTACCTGTGTGCTCAAATAGAAGAATAAGTCAAAGATACCCAAGTATATGTCACATAAAAAGCAAAAATATGAAGTACCTTACCTTTTGACATTACAACTAATGAGCTTCCATTAGCAGCTCCAGCCATGGCACTTATATAATAATTCTTCTCCCACTGACCCATTATCCACTCCTTCATTAAAAAAAATTAAAAAAAAAAAGTTACATTATTACCACACATCCAGACATTACAAAGAACAATTTCAGCAGTTCAGCTTGACCCAAGTAGACAATTCCTTCAAAGAGAAGCATGAACCTTGTGAAGAAATTGTGGTGATAACTCATAGACTTGTGAAGTATAACCAGTTCCAGCATCCATAATCAGGGCCCATAGATTTTGACATGAAGCTATACTGCTAATATACAAACCATCATCATTTCCTTTTTCAATGTGTTGGGCCAGCCTTGCATCAGCAACATTGTAGTGATATCTACAAAAGCACATGAAACAAGTTTTCAACATGCCTGAGTCTTGATCCAACAAGAGATTGAATACACTGTTGTAATAAGATCACAAACAAAGAAACCAGGTTGAACCACAAAAGCACATCAAATTTTTTCTTAAAAATAAATGAAAGGAGAACTCCTGATTTCTGATGGATTTAGTTTTTACTTTCATAAAAAAATAAGAGAGCAAGGGAGAGACAACATTATAAATCTATCAATAAAACAGTGCTTTAAGCATATAGTTTATACCTTTGCTTCATAGGTCTACGCGCATTATACATGCTAATCCACTGTGTTGCTGGCATGCCCATACGGATCTTCTTCTTTGGTTGTTCATCATCCTCGTCCTCCATACTCAATCGGCCTCTCTTCTGACCAACCTGATGAATAAGCTGTACATGACACAATGTCAATGGCTCAATGAATAAACTTGAGGTCATGCCCATTAATAGATCAAACAAAATTTCAATGTCATTTACCTTTTGAGCACCATCTGTGTGAATTGGTCTGGTATCTACATATTTACCAGCAATCTCATCAAAAAAGGAAATGCACTTTGCATAATTAGGTTCTTCATCAAACTTCAAGCTCACCACATATTCAACAAATTGCTTGAAAGGCCGTGGACAGAAGCCACAGATGGCATCTGTGGAGGTGGCCATCTTTTTCTTACAAACAAGAAACCCCTTATTCTCTCCCTAAGAAAATCATGATGTTAAAAGAATTATTGCACATACATACAAGTATATTTGGTGTCTGGGCCCATAAATGCAAGATAAGGGTGACCAGAAAAACAACCACAATGGCACATTTTGTTCAAGTCAACAAATGGACAGACCTGGTATCCCTGCCAAGGTAAACGACCTCGCAGAAGAAAAATGAGAGTATAAGCAAGAGATTCTAAATCATCTCTCCTGCTAGCTGTTCTTCCCAAATGGGCGTGCACACTAGCATAACGAACTGTTCCTCTGCCAAAATCAAATAATTAGCACACCAAGAAGCAATATATCTATAAAATATAATGATGGAACAAAAAATAAATATTCATATGAATATATTTACATCAAAAGGAATACAATCACAAAAATACCTAAAAACATCTGGCCTTTGATCATAATCAACATGACGACCGGTTGAAGGATCTTTCCATTTTGTAGCTGATTCCCAAAAGGATTCATTAGAGTAACAAGTAAGCACTGAAATGCATGCATCTAACAGTTAGAAAAAAAATAAAAGTAATCTAGACCCATTACCTAATCCAAGATCAACAAGAAACAACTTTTTCTCATCAGGAGTTCCAGGAGGACCAAGCAGAAAATTCTCAGGTTTCACATCTCCATGCACATAACTGTCGAAAAAAAAAAAAGGAGTTTTGTTTGAGATTCACAATTTCTTTATACAATTTGAAAACAAGATAAAAAGCATATTGAATAATTATCTCAGTCATAATGATTTGCATATCAAACAAAACGCTGAGCATATGTTTACATCAGCACTGCACTTGCCAGTCCAAACCAAACCAACCCACTATGACAAGACTGCAGAAATAGATAGGGATATTATATAGAAACATTGAAAAAATGGAGAAAATAATAATAATAAAAAACTTACCCCCTAGAGTGCATATTCTCCAATATCGATACAGCTTCAATGGCAATACATGCAACCATTTCAGTAGACATTCTGTAATCACAACAATTTCTTGATATAAGTGCCCATAATGTACAAAAGGATAGCCAATAGATAGCAGAAAATTAGGGAATTGGACTCACGTGTGAGAATTATTATTCCAGAGATCCCACAGGCTTGGCCCCAGCATGTCCATAACCTAGAGGCATAAGGATTTCCCATCAGAGACAACTATAGAACCCATAAATGGTAGAATATTTTAAAAATTATAATTCTTACAATGTTGAACCAACAAATAGAACTAAGGATAGCATACCATGACATAATAGTCACCTTCGCGACCCTTGTAGTGTACTCGCGGTATACCATGAGTGCCCCCAAGATTGCTGTTCAAGTGAAAAAAAAGTAAAATTGATTCAGAAATATTACCCAGATTATGCAGGGAGAAAGACACAATAATGTCAGATAGAATCACTTCACCTGTAAACTTGCCACTCATACGGAGGTCCATAATTACATCCTTTACTACGTCTATGCTCAAATTTTAAGGCCACCTAAAATCCAAAGCTTGCAGGCCGTCAATGAATATAAAGTAGAAAAAGGGTTGAAGTGACATCAAACCCGCTAATCCTAGCATGACAATAGTGGCAGCTATACCTCATCAGGTGCAAAGCCGCCAGGAGATATCCGCCGACCAACATAAACTTGACCAAAGCCACCTTTGCCTAACTTTTTCTCTAATTTGTACAAAGGAGAACCCCCAACCTGAACCTGTGGCATCATAACAAGGAAAACTTTATAACCACGTGAAAAAAGAGACTGCCAATGCAGTGTTTTGTGGGAAAAAAGAAAAAGCATTGAAACTTAATAAGTGCAGAGGATATTCTATCAAGGGCATAAATAAGTAAAACACTCACCCCAATAGAAGGATTAATAAGAAAAGCTTCCACATGGAAGGCTAGCCATGAAAACCATAACATGCATATGAATGATTTACTACCACCTGCCCCATTACCATCAACAGCCCATGATTCTCACATGAATTTGTATAAGCACAAAAGGGCACTTGTGAACATAGAATTGCTTATTTCCCAAAACTTTCATCTCATCTACTTAATGGTATTCCGGTACTCCACATAAATATATTGCTTATAATTTATTTCTGAATTTTTGGGTCATTAGCCTTAAAGATCTAAAAGCATGTTATACAATATTCTCTGAATAGTAAGATACAAAGAACCCAATTTCACATATTCTACAATTTAACCATGCATAGTGCACTCAATTAATCCAAAACAGAACTCCAATTATGAGAAGAATGCAAAACAGATTGCACAAAAAATATATTTTTTCTCAACAGTTGGGGCATTGTACAGTTACAATCAGTGACAATTCTTTACATAAACCTTTAAATTTATATTGATCAAAGAAATTACAATGCCAAAACCTAGAGGGTAATTGGAATTGAAATACTAGAATTCAAAACAAGGTTCGCTATCCTAAATTGTGTTTGGACTACCAATAACAAAAAGATGAACGCATTCTGCTGTGAAGATTGGCTACCTATGGAGTCAATCTTATAATGTTGACACATGCAAGCAGTCAAATTATCAAAAAAACAAAATTTAATTTACAATCCACAAACAACAAAAACTCACAAAGTAACACTCATTAGTATATTTAGGTCTCCCTCTTAATGGGAGTCCATATACGCACGCAAAACATCACAAACATGCTTAATTTAAGGCTGTACAAAGCAATAATCAGAAACAAGTACTGGAACCCCAGAATAAACATAGTTCCTAATGGAAGTCAGCTCTCTCCCGCCCATAACAGTCAAAAAACCATTTTCAGCCTGGAACCTCGTAACAAAAACATAAGCTTTCCCCAATATCAAACACAAACTCAAAAACATATGAAACAATCCATAATTATACGCAAACGTATATATCAATTAAAAAGCAATTAACGTTAATGGCAATTAAAACTCAACAAACCTTCTCAGGAAGTGGATCAGTGCTCCCTTCATCATCACCGGCATTGCCTTTATCATTACTCTTCTCGCCACTATCATAGTCCTCCATTGGTTTCTCTACTACCGCCTCTTCCTTTTCCGCCACTACGCCGCCAACAGCTGCCACTCCCTCCTCTAAACCCCTATTATCCCCTTGCTCCTCCACTGCCGTAGCAGCAACCACAGGAACTACGTTTCCATCTGCTGGTTGCTGTTGCTCCTTATCGTTATTGTTGTTATTAGTGGTGTTTTTAGGCGCAGCCCCTACGGCTGCCGCCGCCGCACGCCGTCCACGTGTCCTTGTCGCGATCGCCCCCCCGCCAGCCTCCGTCGGTTTCGCCCGTTGCTTCGCTGGTGTTGCTGCTCCACGGCCCCTGCGCGCTCCGCTACGCAGAACCGGCATCGTTCATTCTCCGATTACCATTCTCATCCCAAAATCAAAAGACCAATTTACAAAAAAGAACATTTCCCCAAAAATCCACACTCAGAGAATCAGCCAGTACACAAAACCCTTCTCCCAGTCGTCAAGAATCGCCAAGAACCAATACGAAGCTCAACACAGCAAACCAAGAAATTGAATGCGAGTACAATCAGAATGTAACAAAACTAAATTAGAAAGTAAGAGAATTAGGGGTAACAAAGATGAACTGAGACCGAGCGAGCGAGCGAGGGGCAATCAAGGAAGAAAAACCAGAGCGCTTTACAGGGAGAAAGGAGGAGACTGTAGATTGTAGAATTAATAAATTTGTATGTTTTAAGGAATGGAAAAATATTTAATTCATATATATTATTACGTGAGAGATTATTGGCCGTGGATGTGGAGAAGATGGACGGTAAGATTTGGGTTTTAAGGGAATTTTAGTTTTTCTGGAAATTAAATTAAGAAGGAACGAACGGGAATTACGAGAATGGGCTTGGCTTTGCAGTGGTGGTTTTGTTCTGAGTTCTGACAAAACCAGCCCACGGCATCTGTGTCACAGTGTTCGGACTTCGAAGTTGTTCCAGTGTGGTTCAGTGGGTACTTTTAGATGTATTCGTCAATTTTATCCGTTCGATCTGGTCCTCTACTTTGAACCGGATAGTTAAGATTGGTTGATTTTGACCGTTTGATCGGATGCGGTGATTGGTTCTGGCATTTGTTTGATAATAATTTCTTCTTATTATAGACGGGAAATAATTTCGTAAATTTGATATAATGAATGTACTAAATAAAAAAAAAATACTTTTAAGCTAATGATCTATTTAAAAATAAATAAAAATAAAAAATTGTGCATGACACCCTAACTTATTTGATAAAGAGCATTAAATCGCCCTAAAACTAACTAGAACATATTTATTAGACAGAATTTAATTTAAAATCTTACTTGAATAGGATTTTATTATCTTTATTCGTTAATCAAATTAATAATATTGTGATTTCGAGAAAAGGACTTTCCGGTAAAAGAAAAAATTAAAAAAATTATTATCATTATTTTTTTTTTTTTGGCAATTGATACATATACAAAATTTTCATTTTAATAACAATCAAATATAAATTCATGATGAACTAAAGAACGAACAAATTAGATCCTGTAAAAACTTCAAATAAATATAGAACTGATAGTACCCATTATTATCTGAGTCTAATTTCTCAATCAACCCAAAACCTAGCTCTAAGTAAAGATTCAAATTCACTTATTTATCCCCATAAGGGTGATCTAATCAGACCGACAAAATCTTTTCTTTCGAATTTATTTATACATGTTATACTTATGGTATATCTACGTTCGGTACTTAAGTATAACTGCTCTTAACACTTGAGTATATCTACAGGAAGACTTTAAAAATACATTATAAATAGCTCAAAATACACAAAAGTTAAGTATTAAATTTTTTAGACCACTTCTCTTTAATTTTCTGTCTAAAAAGTTAAGGGTGCGTTTATTTACAGAAAATAGTTTTCTGTTTTTTGTTTTCTATTTTCTTAAAAAATTGGAGTATTTATTTTCCATAGAAAATTTAGAAAATGCGTTTATTTATCAACAAATGAAAAACTGCAGTGTTTATTTTTTTTTGTGTATATATATATGTGTGTGTGTGTGTACATATGTATATATGTATATGTATGTGCATACTTACATATGTGTATGTATATGCATATGTATGTGAATATATGTACATACATATACATGTATTTATGCATACATACATATGTACATATATGTATATATATGCACATACATACGCATGTATTTATGCATACATACATATGTACATGTATGTGTATATATATGTACATACATATATATGCATGTACATATGTATATATGTATGTATGCACATACAGATATATGTATATGAATATGTATGTATATGTATATGTATGTGCATATGTATATATGTATATGTATATATATACATAAATACATATTTATATGTATAAGTATGTATATAGATACATACATGGATGCATGCATGTATGTATGTATATTCGTATATGCATATGTATGTGTATATATGCACATATATATACATACAGACACATATGTATGTATACATATACATATGCATGCTTATGTGTATGTGTATGTGTGTATATACATATATATACATATTCATATGTACATATGTATGCATGTACTACATATACATATACATATACATATACATATATATGCACATGCATATACTTATGTATGTGTGCACATACAAAAACTTACATATGCATATATATGTATAAATGTACATATGTGTGTGTGTTAATATTATTTAAAAAATTTGGAAAACATCTTTTATTAGTTTTTTAATTTTTTCTTTATTTTGGAAAACTGGAAAATTCATTTTCTGTTTTCTATTTTAGAAAACTAACGAAAATAAACATAATCTCCATTTTCTGTTTTCTGTAGAAAATTTTTCTGAAAAACTGGAGCAATTTTCTGTAAGTAAACAGGCCCTAAGTATCCGCATACTCGGTTAGTCTTAACGATACAATCGAAATTTTCCACTAGAAGTTCATTCATTTCTGATTTTTTAAAAGTTATCGGGAACCAATTGCTACTTCTCACTCCCTATTAGTTTATCGTTGCACAATGTATTACATTATATACATGATCAAATAATAATAAATATAATAATTAGTAAGGAAATAAAAAAAAATTGCTGCGCTATTTTGATCGTAATTGACAGCAAGTCAACGCAAGTAATAAAACAATAAAAATAAGAAAGTAATAGACGTCAACTGAAAAAAAAACAAATAAAGGTTTTATCGGTAGCCATCACGAGATTGTTGAGGTAAATATGATAATTGTAAATGATACAGCGGGTCGAAAATCAAAATTCAGCTAGTGGGGATCCTGGTGATTAATAATTAAGGCCATAATTTCTTGCATTGCATATTAATTATTTAGTTTACGACAGTGATGAGTGTTAGACCTTAATAAAAAAAAATCGAAAAACTAAAAAACCAGTTTAAAAAATAGAGTTTAAATCAAATTTAATAATTAACCAATTCAATTGGAAGTTAATGCGGACGTACTTTCAAAACTATAATTAATTCATTTAAATTTTTAATTAAATATCTGGTTAGCAATTAACTCTACATACATATACAGTTAAACAGAAATTTGTATAGTTACCTAGTCAATCAACTCTACATTCAAATTTAAGCCTTGCAGGGCCAAAAGAAGCCCATGGACCAAGGCTACCAACAAACCCACACTGATACCCAAATTTAAGGCGATTTTCTTTTGCAAGTTCATATCACAATTTGACATTTGACTATAAATTTTGTTTTAGCTCAATTCAACTTGCTGCATACATATTTATGAACCATGTGAATTTACATGGGCCAAAATCAAATTATTATTCATGAATCAAAGTTTGAGCTAATTACAAATTAGGACTATCACTGAATTTCTTTCTAAATGTACAAGGAAATAGAAAAGCAATGGGCCAGACAGGCCCATTATTGTGAACCAAACAATTAGCCAGCAAGACCCCATACTCAAGAAGCCTACTAAGAATTAGAATTTTTCTGCATGGAACTTTTGTTCAAATATGAAGAATCAAAACAATTGGTACAGTAGGATGACCAAAATCCGTTTCCATCGATTCGGATTAAAATTTCTATATAAATTTCGGGTTAATCAAGTAAAGTCGCGTTGAATTCAATTTAAACAACCCGACATTTTAATTGTATTATTAATTTATAGTTATTTAATTAATGTGATTTTTATATAAATTTCATACGCCTATAACTTTCAGGATATGTATGATGCCATGCTTAATTATTATTATTATTATTATTATTAACTACTACGTGTAACTCGTGCATGAACATGATGTCTTGAAGGCTTGAAGCTCTTTAGACAACAGAACTGATTACTTGAGATTTGTAAATTTGATTTATTTTTCAAGGGAGAAAAATCAGTCAGATTCTATTATTAATCATTTTTATGGTGAATATAATTATAGTTGATCCTTACTTACTTGCTTCAGCCTTTATTAGCTAGCAATAGCTACACTTTCCACATGCACCCAACCAAATATACATCCGATCGCATCTCTCGCCCATATACTCGATTAATTTTATAAACTTTGTTTCCATTTAATTATTATTATATCGATGCAAATTGCTAAAGCATGTTGTGTATTATTGTTATTTTATTTTATTTTATTTTTTTTGAGAATGTTGATTTATCAGCAACAGCGGTATTAAAAACAATTGTTTTAATGTATTTTCCTTGCCCAAAATTAAATTAAAATACCCCCAAAACAAGAAAAAAAATAAAAATATTTAATGATCATTAACGCTCTTTATTTATATATTTTGCAGTCGATAGAGTATTACATCATGTTTCTGATATGCAGAACATCCTTGGAATGAAGATGAATATCCCAAAATGGATAAAGATAAAATTTATCCAAGTCATAGAATTAACTTTAAATCCAAAGATTGGATCCTAAATAAGCATTTAATTATTAACTGGATTAGATGTGGAGCCCCATGTATAATGACTGATTAAGCATTAAGTATAAAGTGGGGATCCAAAGATGTATTTCTGTGTGTATTTATAAAGCAAAATTATTATAATTTTCAAGTTCACTTTATTTGTGTAGAGTGTTGGAGCCTCAAGCTAACTTAGTTAGGGAATATAAAGACACCTCAAGCTCTAGATAGAATTCTTTGGATAAGCACAATATTTAGGAGATTTGTATTTTTCTAACTTTAAAGAATGAAAAAATAATGCACCAACTTTATTGTTTCTTTAGCATTTCAAACCTATAGATTACACATGTGGCATGCAAATATTTTTCCATAATAACAGGATTAATTTGCAAAAAAAGAATATAATTTTTTGCTTTTTTTTTTAGTTGCTTTTGTCCAATATATCGGTGCAAAACAGGTAGTGCAGAAGAGAATCATTTGTCGTGGAACACATTACTTCAAAATAATGTATTGATATCTTTCAAAAAAGAAAAAAGAAATCAGACCGGATAATTAATATAGAAGGAAACATAACAGGAGCAAAATAGAAAAATAAATGGACTTTCTTATCCAACTGAAAAGAGCATGCTATCAATGAATGGATAATTGAATATTTCCATGTATTTTAGGCTACATCTAGCCAAAGATATATATTATATAAATTCAGGACGAGGACGGTATTGTTTAATGTTTTTGTTTGGGTTAAATTTGATTTAATTTAATTACAAAAGAAAATTTAATAACATAAAAATGTTTCAATTTTATCTATTTTACTTTCAAAAATTATTTTAACCAAAAACCGATCAATATTTACTGGAATATACAATTGGTATGCATGCTAACTCATCAATTAGCTTTCATTTTCTACATGTACTTGAAATACATTATTACATTAACATGCTTTTCTTCCTCATTTTGGATTCATTGGTATATGCCAATTATACATTTCGGTAATGTTTTGATTGATTTCCTACCAAAATAACTGTTTAGGCTAAAATATACAAGTTAAAGTATTTTTGTGTTATATATTTTTTTTGTAAATTTTTCATTATAATTAAGTGGATGAGTATAGTGACTGTCAATGAAATTAACTCTATTCTTTTTTAGGTTAGATTGATGTATAATTAAGGGAAAAGATCATGGTGGATTAATTGCTATCCACTTTGGGAGAAAAAGGAGGGGTTAATTGTTAAAAACTAGATAATTAGTAAACAAATTTTGATTTTTTAACCTTACCACACATTAATGGTATGAAAGAAAAGAAATTTGTTTTAAGGAAATAGAGATGATTGCTCAAATATCGGACCATATGTTTTGAAAAAAAATATATCCAAATTTAATAGATTTGACTAATTTAAATTCGTACTAATCAGGCCTCTGGATAAATTGCTTATTTTTAAATAATTAAAAATGCTCTTTATACATGAAACTTAAAACTGAAACCTTTTATTGAAAAATAACATTCTATCTCTTCATGTCTTGAGGATAGTATTTCTTAATTTTGCGCATCGAATCGGTATAGTCAAACTACAATTTCTTTTAACAGTTAAACACAGCTTAAAACATACATATATGCATAACCCGAGCTACGTTTAAACTGAGCTTATAATTTCTGAGATTCAATCATGTGACGTGTGGTATTTACATAGGTAGAGCTTGAAATTGAATTATAACTAAAAAGGAAAAAAAGAGCCCCAAAAGTCTTGGATTATTCTAGCCATTATCTAAAAAGTAAAACCCATTAATCAATTTCGGTTTAAAGTGAAAGTTTAGCGAAATACAACATATATACGGCGAAGTTCAAACGTTTATATTTTATGTTAGCTTTGTGTTAACCAAATGCAAAGTATTAAACGTCTCTGACTCTAACAAATTTCTTTTTGTGATGGTCTAAATTGCTACTTTCTTTTTTTTTTTTTCCTCCCACGTTGGTTGTTTATATATACAAAAGGGTTGATTTGCAAAATCTTGAATAGTTTGTCTTCTTGAGCTAGTTATATATGTTATACGACTCCATTTTAACATAATATTACAGTCATTAATTTTGTAAATTCGAAGCAACTAACTGCCCGTAAATGTTCGGTCTTAAAAAAAAAAACTATTATAAGTCGGGTGATTAAATCTATAAGTTCATTTTAACAATTTTTTTTTATAATAATTCTACTTTAAGAATATTATTATTCAGTATGAGTTGAGCTTAAATAAAAAAAAATCTTTAAATGCCATATTAAATAATCAAAATACCATTGAATGGAAAAAAGAAATTAACATCAAAATTTGGGGTATGAATATTAGGGGAAAAAAGAAAAAAAGTTAAATTTTAAGATTGTGGACTGTCACCTCTGCCT
Organism: Excoecaria agallocha; assembly: GCA_037975025.1. Classification (NCBI taxonomy): domain Eukaryota; kingdom Viridiplantae; phylum Streptophyta; class Magnoliopsida; order Malpighiales; family Euphorbiaceae; genus Excoecaria; species Excoecaria agallocha. Next base: position 3,027,016 of record CM075812.1, read on the forward strand.
CCAACAAAAGTTTCTTAGCGACCAAATAACAGAAAGCAAAACCACATTAATCTTATTATATACATAGTTTGGATGCTCACAAGCTTTAAGACTTCCATGTGTTTCAGGTTAATTCAGACAGGTATACTAAAATTCTTTTGAAAAATTAGGTGACCCCGTAAAGCAATAATTTATCTACTTTATTTAGTTTTAGTTTTAAGTATTCTAAAAAGCACTGCCTTTAGTTCTTTTCACTTTAACGTGCAACTTCTAGCTTTATAATAGCAAACAAAAGTCAATACACCTTTCCTAATAAACTCTTTTATTTTCTGCCTTCCAATTATTTGGCACAAATATGAGGAAATCTTCTTTCTTCATCCCATATAATGAAGAGCTTCACTTTTTCGAAAACGGTTTTAATATTAATTTTTTTATGACTATCTAACTATACGATACATGAAAATAAAGCAGCGACAAACTTTCAGCAATAATCAAATTAACTATATACTTAGAGTTAAATATGAGATGAGATCCTCAGTTAAAAAATGCTCCCTCATTTTTTTTTATATGTCGCTTTTGTTGTTTTTATTAAGATTAAAAAATAATAAATAAATTTAAATTTAATATTAAATTATATTATTAAAATTAAATTATCAAATCTAATCGATCATAATTTTATTGAAAAAGAAAAATAAAATGAAAAAATAAATTAAATTACATTGAAAATTTAAAATTGATAAATAAATATAATTTGAATTTTAGTCAAAAGTGACAAATAAAACAGAACGGAAAGAGCAAAAAATTTATATTATCCATCTCATAGTTATTTTTAGCTAAGTTATATAAGAAAAATAAAAAATACAAATTTTATGGTCAAATACAGCTTAATACAGTATGTTATATTTTTATATTTAATTATTTATCTTTAATTTTGTAGAATTTATAAAATTATATTTGTATCAAAAAATATTTTACAAATTTCAATAATTCAATTAGAACATAATTCGAGTTCCGCTCCAGCGGGGATATTAAAATATAAAAGCTTGCCGAGTTTCAATACACATAATTTATTTGCCGGTATAAACAAACCCTTAATCGGATTTTAAAGATTTAATTATTTCAAATAATCGGCAATGAGTATTTTATTTTATTTTATTAATCTGTTTAGTGTGAATATATATATTAATCGGATTAATAAATTTTAAATATTAAATAATTATAAAAAAATCGTATAGGTAAATAATAGTTAATTTCTTATTGCTTGATTGACCTTGCTTGGCGTGCTTTTAAGAAAGTTAGACATTAACATAATTGTCATTATCAAAAAATGTTTTATATATATGGTCGATTTTAAGCTTATAAAGTATTTATTTTGTACGTGTTGAATGGTCTCCCCTTGATGTAACGAGTCTTTGATTAAATCATAAAAAAATACCAACAGGAAATTCCACGTCTTTCGATCAGAAGAAAAAGGATGAACAAAATTTCCACTTGTGTCAAATTGAATGGTTGCATGGTTTAAAAAAACCAATTCTAGAATATTAAAAAAAAAAATCGAAGAACCAAAAGATCATAGGAAGTATGCTTTTGTCATATTATTGTTATTATTATTATTATTATTATTATATTATGTGATACAGATACAGGGAGATATAGATTATTGATTAGTGCACAAGTGAAGATATCAATTATTGAGCACTAGCATATGGCAACCTTTCACCTACTACTTTCTTTTCTTAATTTCCATGTCACAAAATTACTTTTCTTTAAGATTCAAAATCCCAAAAAAAAAAAACTCAATGCCCAGACAAAAATTGAATCCATTCTAATCCATTTCAATCATCCGTGCACACATTACATGCAAATAAATCCATCCATATCGTGCCATTTTTTTTTCAATCTTTTTGCGTAAATATAAATATTTTATTTACAATTGGTTGCTTAACAATCTAAACTATCACACACAAACACACACACACACACACACATATATATATATATATATATATATATATATATATTATCTTTTAATTTAATGTTTTATAGACAGAGACACTATATTTGATGTACTAAATATATCATATATTATATTAATTATATTTTTTTACAAAAATAGTACAATTTATTTTTAAAAACTTATAAGTCCCATGATATATTTATATGAATTAGGTTTTTTTTTTTTGGTCTTAAAACATATTCCGCCTCATGTAATCTGTACGTGTGTGTATAATTTTATAAAATTAATGTATAGAATTTCAATACCCAAAATTCAACAAGTTTTTCTTTTTTTAATTGTATTATAACTTATTACATGTATTAGTATTTGATAATTGAACTTTGTAATTGGACTTTTTCGATCAATCCGGTCACTTGGTTATCCTGTTCACTTCGAATCCGAGCTCATATCCAAGCTCAGAGTTATTTTTGGACTTACATCTGGATAGATACACTCTGTTATCTAAAGTGGATAAAAGTCCTATTTAGGAGTTTCAGTTTAGTTCCCTAATCAGCAAAAATGTCTTCTTAAATGGGATTCATGTTTACGAAAGGATATTGCCCTAATAAGAAAACTGAATCCTATTGGAGATATATAGGATTGGTATCTCTATAGATAGGTATTGATAACACCCAGAAGTATAAAAAGTTGTAGGCCCATAACCCTCAAAGGGCCTAAGATGATGGCCCATGAAAGTCTCATCAATTAAGGAAACCAGACACAAGGATCGAGGATGTCCGATCGTACTCGATCTCTCCCTAATAGACAGAAGTCGTCTGACATACGTTATCATCTAATCGTTGTTGCCTACAAGAATAAGCCATACATGTTACATAGTAGAGCAACTGTTGGACACACTGTTCGAATCTCTCTAACTCTATAAATAAAAAGTTCATTTCTAAAGAGGACACATTTTCTCTCTAAAAATAATATTATTCTCTCTCTGAATTGCTTTATCACCCTTTACTAACTTAAGCATCAAAGTGTCAAAACCCAAAACAATCAAGCTAAGCACCGTTTTGTAGGTACCATCAGCGACCTTCAGATTGGATCGCCCCTACTTTTCTAAGCCAATCCTTTTATTCACTCAAACACAGAAATACCCCATCTCTATAAAATTTTACGATTTACCAGGTATGATATCTTAGGTATTATCTCTTTTAGCCAATTTTCTCTAAATTGTTCATAACACATTATTCTGACTTGACCGTTAAAATTTTTTCTCGTCAAAAATTCTGTCGGAATTTTTTGTTTTCAAATATTCAAGTAATTTTGAAGGAAGTTTTCATTCAAATCTAATCCAAAGAACAATTCGGTTATCCAAACTGTTATCGGTATTTATGTTAAAACAAGAGTGTTTATTATGATAGTGCAGGAGTTAATTTGTGGTGCTCTTAAAAGAATTCAATAAAATTAAAAGGCTGAATTTACAATTTGATCGCTGATATTTGGCAAAAACAGTAATATAGTTTCTAAAATTTCATTTGATGCAATGTCACCCTTGAAATTTTAAAATCGAAGCAATTTGGCCCCTAAATAAAATTGTTCCAATCTTTGAGTGATATGTGTCAAATTTTTAAGCGCTAGCCGTCACCTAAACACAGAGATATCCCATCTCTATAAAATTTTACGATTTACCAGGTATGATATCTTAGGTATTATTTTTTTTAGCCAATTTTCTCTAAATTGTTCATAACACATTATTTTGAGTTGACCGTTAAATTTTTTTCTCGTCGGAAATTCTGCCTGATTTTTTTGTTTTCAGGTACTCAAGTAATTTTGAAGAAAGTTTTCATTCGAATCTAATCCAAAGAATAGTTCGGTTATCCAAACTGTTATCAGTATTTATGTTAAAACAAGAGTGTTTATTATGTGAGATAAAATAATACACTTAACTATATAACTAAAAAATTATTATTGTGACAAGCGCAGCAGTCAATTTGTGGTGCGCTTAAAAGAATTCAATAAAATTGAAAGGCTGAATGTATAATTGGATTACTGATATTTGGCAAAAATAATAATATAATTTCTAAAATTTCATTTGATTTAATGTTATCCCTAAAATTTTAAAATCGAAGTAATTTGGCCCTTAAAAAAATTGGTCAAATCTTTAAGTGACATATATCAAAATTTTAAGCATTAATCATTATTTTAAAAGCAAAATTATCCAAATTTTAAAATATTAAAGCTAATATTATGTCAAATGAAATTTTAAAAATTAAATTACCTTTTTTATCAAATTTTAGAAACTAATTTATGCGTTTAGCCGAATTAAAATATAAAAAATGGTCCGGTTTTGAATATATATAGAATTGTTTGTTTGAAAGTGTAAGGCATTATTTGAATAAAAAAATCAACTTTAATTTCTTAATGGAGGAGAATGGAGAAAGCTTTGCACGAAAGAAATTGAACTTTTTTAAAAGAGAACTTTCCAACTCTGCCATATTTGCCACATGTTTCTCGCAAACTTCCAAGCTCATGGTTTTTGAGTAATATCTACCCACCTTGTTTTCTTTCAAGTACAGAGGACAAACAAGGACCGGATTTTTAAAATTTCTCTCCATCTTTTTCTTTTTCTTTTTCTTTTTCTTTATAAAAAATTATCCAACATCTTTAAATACTTGAAAATAACAATATATTTATTTTTTTCAAATTTAATTGGCACAAATTTAAAATATTTAGACATATTAATCTTGAATACCGAAATCCATGATTAAAAAAAATACGAATCTATTTTAGAAATCCATGATAATTACATTTGTCTCCATCTTTTTTCTTATATATATATAATATGATTTATATATATATAATAATATGAGTCTATATGAGTTTAAAAGTTGAAAAATGGTGTCAAATTCTCCCACAATTTCGCAATCAATAATTGAATCACCCGACTTGAGTTCCTTAATAGATTTCTAAAAATGTATTATTATTGTTTATGAAAAAATCAAGGAAGAGTAGGCTGAGTTGATATTGCTGAGCAAACAACAAAACATATGGGGCCTAATTAATTAAGGTAGAACTTAAATATCATATATTCTGATCCACCACCCATGGAAAATCAATTAAATACAGCTTAATAATTCAACCATTCTTTGAAATATTTTTTCAAATGTCAAAGTTGTAAATTATAAGACATGCTTTATAAAATTAGTAACTTTTGCTAAAGTTTTTGCTTCTTTGGTGCGGTTAGGTGTATATTACTTGTCTAATTAACTAGCTACTTCCAAAGATAAAATGACAACAATCATCGAGCAAATAATTATTATAATATTAAATTATAAATAACTAAGTTTCAATATGAATTTTGTTTTTCATATTAAGATTGATCGTTGTTTAATTATCATCAGATTCGAAATAACTTGTATTTGCTTTATAATATACTTGAAATTTTATTTAAATAATGACATGTTTAATTATCATCAGATTCGAAATAACTTGTATTTGCTTTATAATATACTTGAAATTCAGAAATTTCACTATAATTATTTTCTAAAAATATTGGCTATGGCTCTGAATATATCATAGTTGTACCAAAAACCAGCTGCTAATATTATTGCCATCAATAGTTTGGGGGTACAATAGCATGACTTAGGCAACATATGGGCCCCTCAAAAATATCTAGCCGAGGCGTTGTGCGAAAATAAAATTTTAGTAATTTTTATAAAAAAAAAAATTATTGTTATTGTAAAATTAATTATAAATTTAGTGACTATAGGTAAAACTAATTCGTTGTATTTATAACTGATAGCGCAATATTTTTTTTTTTCAAATGTTCGGATGCTTATCGTTTTAAAAAAAAAAAAGAAATGTAAAGGCTGCTTTAAAACCTTGTTTGGATCATAATTTTTAATGGGGCGGTATATGAAGGTATGGTTTAATGGACTATTTGGGTTTATCCACCGTTAATTCGTGAGTTTATTTTGTCTAAATTTTAAAAACATCAAATTGGTGGTTCTACATTGTTTTTTTAAAAAAAATTCCTCTATTATCTTTGTTTAATTTTGATAATTCCATTTATATTTTAATATAATTCTATTTTTTATAAAATTTTTTATTTTTTAAATTTTTCTTTCTATAAAAAAACGTATTAAATCATATTATATTACACCATTCTCACAAAATAAATTAGCAAATATTATACCCCCTCTATTTTGTGAACTATTTCATGGAAAGATAGTGTAAGGGAGGAAAGGAAATAAAAAATTTTAGCAGTCAATTACACATGAACTAGAATTACTGTACAAATATGATCGCAAAAATTCCACGTGAGCAATGTATAGAGAAAGCAACAGTAAGTTCAAAAGATGACATCTGGCTCGCAATTGGCCGTAGTTTCACACTTTCACCCACCATTATACCTAAACTTTTGGCTTTAATATAACCCTTTTCTTTTAAATTTTTGTATATATAATCACTTTGTATTTATTCCAAATATTTAAATTCAAAATCATACTAAACAGCTGATTAATAAACGAATTATTTAAAGAATAATTTACATTTAAATTTTGAACTCTATATATCTAATTAAAAGAGAAAAAAACTCTTACAATCACATCTCATATAGTGTGTTAGCGAGTAGGCATCTTTTTTTATAGTGTCCGCTCTTCCACCACGTCTACTAAAGTTAAAAACATATGTCTCTGTTTATTATTAGATCTTCTTCTCTCTTTGCCTACTTTACACAAAGATCGTGCCCGCAGGAAATAACAATTCCACCTCATGCATTTTCTATTTTACAATTATCTTTATTGATAAAGTGCAATTTATCTTTATATGAGATAAAGAGAGCTAGTAATTGAATGATCCGATCGGACAATAAAATCTGCAAGATGGAGTGTCCGGTCGGATCCAGACGTTAGCACTCCGAAACTTAAATTAGTAACTTTTAGAGAGAGAATTTAAAGAAAAAGTCTCAGATATTTAATACCTGAAGTCATTATATTTTAGGCTATTTATAGGAGTTTTTTGTGAGGGATACTTGAGTACCTTAAGACGTGATAACTGACATTGAAGTAGGTGTGCAGTGATATGACAGGGAGCAGATGGAAGGTATGGATACTTGCTTATGTCAGCGGACTATATAGGATAAGGCGTTCCATTAGTCCAATCAAATACCGCGCCTTTATGTCTTGTCTTCCAGCTCATGCTTTGTCCTTTTTATTGATGGACTTTGGGCCCTGCTGAGCGTTGTTGGACCAATTTGACTGGGCCTTGGAGATATTTTTTTCGTAGTTATCACTTGTCCCCACTCCAAAGGGTCCGATCAGGCAATTTAAGTCTTTTGGCGAGGTTTTTGAATTTTCAGGAGGCTTCCATTTGAAAAGACGCGTCCGTTCATTTCATACAACTGTTTTGCATTTAATATTGTGCGTGTTTCTAGAATGGCGCTTCGCTCTTCGTAACCGCAGTAACAAATCGAGAATACGTGGCGTCCATCCAATAGGTAGGCATTTGGAGTATTCTAAAAGCTTTTAAACTATAAATAGCCAAGTTTGAAGCGATTTTCCTTCACTTTTCAGCGATCCTTAGCAAAAATCTGCTAAATTTTCTTTGTGAACTTGCTATTTGGAAACCCTTGGCAAAAATTTCCTGTGGAAAATTCTTCAAATTTCGAAGATTCTCAGAGTGTCTTCGAGATTATCCAAGTAAGTAAACAATCCCTGCATTTGATTTTCTTCTTCATTCATCCACTGTAATCCAAGTAAGTAAGTAAACAATACCGCATCTTTTTCCCAAATTTCTCAAGGTGGAGGCTTTCTCGGAACTTCTTGCAATCCTTTCGAATATTGGAGCGCGGTTGAACGACCGTCCGTCTGGGTGCTGAAGCATGTCCATAACGTTGCTCTTTCTGCCTCGGCTGGACCTCAAGGCATTATCCAGCTGAATGTGTTGTCTAACTCTTTCCATTAGATCAAAAAAACTGACTGGCGGTCTTGTTGTAATTGACTCAAATAACGGCCTATCAACAGTACTGTTGGTTAAAGCGGTGAAAGCCATCTCCATGCTTACATTCCTCATCTCCGATATTATGGCTTGAAATCTGTCGATGTAGTTTCGAATACTTTCATCGGTTCTCTGATAGAGGTTGTACAATCACTCGTAAATTTTGGTGCTCGCATCTGTACAATGAACCGTATAATGAATAGCTCATTTAGTTGTTGGAAAGAGATGATTGACCCCTGCGAGAGCTCGTGGAATCACGTGAGGGCATCTCTTTCCAAGGTGGTAGGGAATATACTGCAGGTAATCCTTTCATCGTAGGTGTACACCTGCACTTTCATTAGATATTATGCAAGATGAGTGGCAGGGTCAATCTTACCTGTATAGCTGTCAATTATCACGTCTCTCCACCTGAGAGATAGCTCTGACTTCGTGATTTTCCTGCAAAACGGGGAGGTTGTGTTGCCGCAGGTGTTTCCCTCGAACATGCCTTTTTTGGAACCTGTCAAGCCAATCTGCATGAACTATTTGTCTTCCCTGCTCATGGTTGTTGAGGCAAATTCATCTCTCCGTCCCTTCGTGCGGCTGGAATTTGGCATGCACATGAAAGATAAATCATCCCCAATGAACGAGGTGGAAGATCTACTAGGAATGTATAGAGAATCTCTTCTTGAGAACATCGTTCCCTTTTCCTTGCCGTATCTACCTGGGGTTCTGGCCCCCACCCTCTTATTATTATGAACTCTTGGATCGTTGATGAAAATTTCCTTGTTGTTCCTTATTTCGAAATCTTCGGCCACGAAGTTCATTTCATGGCCTCTTTCAGAAGTTCTGGGCATTTTTTTCTTTTTTAGAGTTTGGACTATGTTCTTAGTGAAGTCACTAAGAATGACGCTCATGTCTCTAATAGTAATAGGGGTATCTTTCGATTGCCGCATGGCTACATCGTTAAAATCTGGGAGGAGGTTACCCCTAGTAGGGAATCTGGGAGACCTCTTTCTTTTTTCTGAGGGCCTAAATTTATCCTGACTGTTGTGATTATACTCTTCAGAAGCTGCGCGTTCATTGAATCTCGAACCTGCCATTTTCTCTCAAAGAGAGCACCAAGTGATAAAGCACGATTTGCCTTTATCTGATATAAAAAGAGCTGGTGGCTGGAAGATCCGATCGGATGACAGAACCTGCAAGATGGAGTGTCTGATCGGACCAAAGCGTTAACACTCCGAAACTTAAGTTAGTAGCTTTTAGAGATAGAGTATTTAGAGAAATAGTATCAGATATTTAATACATGGAGTCATTGTATTTTAGGCTATTTATAGGAGTTCTTTGAGAGGGGTACTTGAGTACCTTGGGGTGTGATAACTGACATTGGAATAGGTGTGCGGCGATGTGATAAAGATTTTTTGGAAGGTATGGGTGCTTGCTTGTGTCGGTGGACTAGATAAGATAGGGCATCCTATCAGTTCGATCGGACACTGTACTTTTATGTCTTGTCTTTCAGTTCATGCTTTGTCTTTTCTTATTATGAGCTTTGAATCCTGTTGAGCATTGTTGGACCGACTTGACTGGACCTTGGAAATATTTTTTTTTTAGTTATCATTTATATTTTTATATACAACTAGATATTCTTTTAATAGTTGCTGTTACTTTAGTTATTTTCAAAGCTATTTCCGTCTTTTTCGTGTTGTTTTTCCCGTTTAATAATATATAATTTGAGTAATCATCAATTCCTTTCGTATTTGAAATTTTCCTTTTCTATACGTATACTGAAAAAATGGCGGATTTCACTGATTAAGATTAAATCCATGTTTTTTGCTGGATCATTTTTGCATTTATCCTTATTGCCATCCCATTGCTAAGCAGTCCAAAAAAAAAATTTTTCTACACAGCAATACAGTAAAAGTAAAAAATAAAACCCAGCCAGTAAATAAAAATTATTTCTACTGATTTATTTTGTCCAATTTTGAAGTACTAGTCCACCATAACTGGACCATCTTAACTGCTAATCAGAATATAATCTAACTGTAAACTAGTAATATTAACTGAAAAATGATGAAATTGCTTTTTCTTTTATTTATATTTTTTAGAAGTTCAGTCAAAAGCTTTTGCACTAAGGAAATGGACAAGCAAAGAAAGCAATCAATAGGACCCTATGTACAATCACTATGCAAATTTAGTGGTATAAACTGAATATAATTATCTTTTGGGGGTGTGACCACAAATTAATTCATCAACTCCCAAAATAACAAATTGATGAAGACCCAACACAAGGGTAGTTTGTGTTCCTCATTAAATTTTATAGTCTAGGAAATCAATAAAGAGAGAGAGGGAAAAAAAAAAAGAAGGAAAAGTTGGAAAAGTTTAGAGGGGCCAGCTAATGTGGTCACTTTTACTTAGTGGAATCATATCAGGACTTGGAGAAGTGGAGTTGATTGCCTAAAAGGCAGTAAAAGCTGCTTAATTCATAAAATTAATCCCTTCGTAGTATTATTAAACACCAATCCATAAATATACCTTTAACAATTTCCATATATATATTAAATGATCAAATTAATTAGGTCATAATAAATCAACTAACAATACGAGTTCGACTTTTTATGAATACAGCAAATTTCATTGAAAGAGATTTTCACAATTACGCTTAATAGTATATCTCGAGTGAATATTAATTTGAATATAGTATAACTTAAAGTTGCCTCCCATCAATATAAGTCTGTTTAAGATACCATACTAAATACACAAAATAAATCAACTAGACTCTCATAAAAATAAAATTCAGATTTTTCTATATTATATAGATAATTAAGAAAAAAAATAAGTCGTAATCAAATTATAAAGTTTGTCACCTTTAATTACTGAGAAAATTCAGTTTCTTTAATATTTTTAGATGAATACCAGAAATTAATGAAATGAAATAGCATATATAAATTAGGAAGTTGGAAATTAGAATATTCTACTCTATGGGATAGTATGAATTTGTTTTCAAGATCCAATTGCATCAAGAATTTAGTTATTTTGGATCGATATAGATTCCAAAAGAGCAAATAATATTAAAAAAGAAAAAAAAGAAAGGAGAAGAAGGTTGAAGTATTAATTCCCTGTAAATATACAGCTCATTTTTGTGTTTTGATTGATTAATTACAACCTCCTTCAACAACATACTATATATTATAATTAACAACGCAAACTTTTTTAATTTTTGTTTTTTCTGTGAACAACAACAAATACAATATTATTACACCAAATAAACCTTACAATTAATAACCACAGAGTTAGGATTAGCCACTCTTTAATTCTGCTTCCTCAATTCCTTATAGAATTTCTGTATAAACTCTTCAGCTCTCTGGTCAACAAAGCCGTGATCACCATCATCTCTTAACGGAAACGGAGAGTCCGTTATCCTAAGCTGCCTCACCATAGGGCTCCGGCCAAACCCGGGCAACATAGGCGACGCCGCCACCACCGCCTCATTATTGTTACTCTGGAGCATCTCCAAAGCCATCTTCACAGCGTTAACAGTGGTTGCATCATCATCGAGAGTGGGAGGCGCGTGGAATGCACAGGAGAAGAAGTTGTTATTATTATTGTGGTGGCGGCGCTTGTTGGCGCCCTGGAAAGGGAGAGTGTAAATGGGAGTGTTGCTGCAGCTGAATTCGTACTCGTGCGGCGGAGTAGTGAAAGATGAGAAGTCATCGCTGCCGCTACTGTGGTGGTGGTGGTGGTGGCGGAACATGAGATTTTTAATGGCTTTGGCTTTGGTGGCGATCTTGTTGCCTCTTTTAAGCATCATATTGAGATCGAGAAGAAGCTTTCTCTTTGAAATGCCTCTTCTTAGCATGAGGTAGATGATACGCACCGTTTCCCATACTCTTCTAGCTAATACTGGTACACTTTGTTCCATTGCTGGTGTGGAGTTCAGAGAGACAGAAAGAGATGGAGATTTGTTTGAATTGTTTGAGATGGGAGAGAGAGGGGAGAGACGGGGAGTATATATAGGGGGACGGAGAAGCTGAATTATTAATAATAATAATAATAATAATAATAATAATAATAATAATGTGCGTACTAGAACAACCAATGGGTGCATGGATATCTAGGTTTTCTTTCTTCACTTAATTAAGGAATTTGTAGGAGTTTGGTACAATCATTTTTAATTATTGGTGGGGGTGAGGATCTAGTGTTCCTAGGATTTACGTGAGCTTCGCTGTGGTAGGGCCGGGCCCCTTCGCCTTTAGAAAAAGCCGCTCTTCTCGCAAACGCCGCGTGTTATCACATAACAAGATATTTTAAATTTTTTTATATCCCAAATTCATACACAAGTAATTTCATGTAATATTAATTTATAAATTAATATATAAATTTTCACCTAAACTATTATCATTTATCAGATTTTTCTCTTATATTAATTATATGTTAAATTATTCTTCTGAACTTATTGAAAATTTTATATTATTCTCATATAGAACACGTGTCAGTTCACAAAAAATATATAAAAAATACGCATCAAACAGTAATAGTGAAATAATTTGATATTTTTAACAAATTTTAGAAAATAATTTAACATTTTTAGTAATATAGAATATATTTTTTATATTTTAAATAAATTTGAGTGGCTAATATGATATTTTTAATAAATTTAGGGGATAATTTATTATACAATTAATTTAGGAGAAAAATCTGATAAACGATGATAGGTTAAGGAATAATTTATGTATTATTCCATTAATTTATTTATGGGAGCATAAACTATTATCTTTGTTGCATAAAAAATTTTCATTAGCGACATGCAAGTAATAAGAATTTTTTTAACAAAATTTTAATAAATAACATAAAAATTCTTGTAGCTAAAATTGAAATGCGCTTTGTTTAGCTATTGAAACAATAAAGTATCCGTCCAGATTTTATTTTTCAAATTTAATCCATGAACATATATTTTTTAAAATTAATATTTAAATTCAGTCCATAAATAATTAATATTTGAAAATCCAGTTACAGAATAAGTTATTAAAAACAATCAATTTTAATTTAGTGATAGTGATACTAATATCATTTTAGAGTCTCCAGCGTTAAGAAGAAAATTTAACTGGCTTTAATTTTATGGGGGCCTCCGAAGTTTGTACCATTCACAATTTGGAAAATGTAGATTGTCTTAATAACGAATTAACCCTTAATTAAAATCTTTAACCTTATTTCCTGAAATTGAGTTCAAAAAATTCATGTTTATACACTTAAAATTATTAAGAAAAGCCTATTGCCCTGCTCCAATTAAAGCTGAACCACTCGGACAATGAGTGGGTTCGACTTTTAATGCAGTCCATGTACATTTTTTCTTTTTTCCAAATTCAAAAGTCAAATTATGTATTTAATCTTCGTTTAGAACATTATAAATGTTATGGCATGGTATTTAAAAACAACTATATTAACACAATATTTTTATGCAATAGATTGGATGTTAAATGGCCTTGTAATTCAAATTCATTATCGTGTTAGCATACAATTCTTTGTTTTTGGATGTTTCATTTTTGTAGACACAAGGAGTAAGATCATCTTGTATTTCTTGATCAAATACAAAAAGAGTATTGATAAAACACGAAATTTTACCGTAGAATGAGAGATCGCTGGTCACGGTAAAGAAGCTTTAATGACCTACAAAAAAAGAAACTAGTTTGGCATTGCCGGGTTTTTAAGTTTCGATGCCTAAGTTAACTATCGAAATGTGAAGAAAAAACTTAATAGAGAGAGTATTAAGAGTTAGAGAGAGAGAGCCTCCCTTGTTATGGGTATGTCTGTCAAATTTATAGATTTGAGTGTTGGATTTTATGGACTTCTGATTTTAAGCTTCTTTGTGGACTTTTAATGAACCAACCTTATAGTTAATTTTAGTTTGGATATTATTAAGTATCATACCAAAATCTTTTACCAGTGGATTCATGTACGTACACTATTTGAACTTCGTTCAACTGTTTATTTAAATATTTAAATTTTAGCAATAATTTACTGAACACTTTTACTTGTCAATTTTATAAACAACAAACATAAATTCATACTCAATTTGAAAAGTTAAAGCGTGTAAAACTGAACTACACTAATCGGCATTATATAACATAAAAATCAATTTATTCCATTTTTAAGTTTTACCGGTTTCTTTACGTATATAAAATATCTATTTTCATTACAATAATTTAAATACTATATCAATACAATTGAATGTCACGTGTTTCAATTTTTTTAAAATAATGTTAGTATAATATTAATTTGTATTTATTATATACAAAATTGATAAATATAAATGCTCAACAGATTGTTATTAAAATGTAAGCGTTCAAATAAATTATAAAGTCAAATTCAAGTATCATCGTATATATGTTGAGTTTACAAATTGATAAATATTTCTCCAAAGTATTTGTTTTGTGAAAAAGAAAAATTAATAAAGAGTATTCTAAACTGCTGTTTAACATTTAATTCTAAAAGCTAGTTAACTTTAATATTTTCCGTGATTATCGTTGTATTAGGGGCATCAACTTTTTTTTTCTTTTTTTAATAAATCATTAGGTATTTAAAATTCGTTAGTTTAGTTAGTTTAAATCCTTGCTGATTAGATCCCTTAAATTGATGATATGTTGGGTCACATATATTTAAAGTCACTTTTATACCTTTACGTTCCTTATCTTTTATTAAAAAAAAAAAAAGGACCATAAAATAATTACAATCCCATTTCAATTCTTATGGTTTAAAAAAAAACAATTAAATTCTATGACTAGGAATTTGTGAACCTCGTTTTGGGCCTCTCTCTCTCGTTATGGCCCATCATTTATGAGAAGAAGTAACCTCAGTGCTGGATCCCTCAGAAATTGGGCTCTATATATTTTTAAACGGCCTTTTAGTTGTACTTCCTTAGTGATTTGGTTTTCCCTTCTTTATTGAAAGACAGACATAGGATGGGTACGTTGAATACATAATTTTGGCCAACAATCCAACTCAATGAGTTAGGCCCAATTAGGTATGCTTAATTAAAAAAAAAACTTGGAGCCTAATTGAGTAGATTTTTGTAGAAAAAAAATACATTTAAATGTATGAGATATTAAAAAATAGGTTTTAAAAAATTATAACACTCTCTTCATATAAGAATTTTGCATTTATTCACGTAAAAGGTTATCTATAAAGAACTTTCTATTTAGTTATTCATTTATCGCAATATATTGAATTTTTTTATATAAAATTTAAATTTATTTCTCTTATTTGTTATTTTTTTATTGTAATATCCTAAGCAAATCCATACTGGCCGAATGCATTTTTAAAGCATACCATACTCAGACTAATCTTCACTCAAGATATTGTCAAGCGCAGTTACAAGAACATTTTCCAACGAAATTTGTTGCATACATAAGGAGTCGAATTCGAAACCACTTGCTTAAACGATCAGAGTTCGTTTCACTCAGATCAACTTTCCTTGATTTATTATCATATCTTTATTAATACCATTTGATAATCAACTGATTCTATACTCTCTAAACTCAAAGAAGCAAAACTACTCAGTGGGCATAAGCGTTAATAAGAATGATTGTTACAAATATTACACGAATAATCTTCATCCGACATAATTATTATACATTTATGGCTCTATTCATTGATGATATGTTAAAATAACAACATATAAAGAGATAGAAGTACCTTTAATAGTTCTCCATACTATATTTTCTTTTTAACACTGCTCTTTTGACCATCTCCATGCCATATTTTCTTTTTGAAACTACTCCTTTGACTATCTCCATACTATATATATATTTTTTTAAAACTGCTCTTTTGACTATCTAGATATTTACACCCAAAATCTACATGATACTTTGTGTCTTCAGCTTATTCAGAATACCATTAAAGTACAAAGTACTATAGTTTAAAGAAAAATAATTTCTGATTTGATACTTTTTAGTTTTTATGTAATATAAGTGTCCAGAAGGGAGAAATAAAACGGGCGATTTATGTGATGGAGCACAAACACTGCGAAGGCGTCTAGGGAGGCGGCTGCGGCATTGTAGAGCTCATACGAAGGCCCAACAGGCCAACACCCATTTTTTGATGCCGCCGACTTAAATCAAATCATGGCACTGTTATGCCACCTCAGCCTCCAGTTAAGCATTGGCTCGCCTTTCCAAGTTTTCTCTTATGGACCCCATTAATCTTTTTGTGGGATTATGCCTGTCAGCTCCTAATGAAATTTCCATACGTGAACCAACCACGACAGTGTATCATGTGCATGTCACGTGACAAACATTGTAAATGCTATTTATGTACTATACGACCACTAATAATGATTACCAATTAGTATATAATATAATGTCTCACATTGTATATTAACCAATGACCCTTTTTACCATTGAAAAACAAAGTAATTATTGATGATATTAAGTTTATATTGGAATGTAGAAGGTGGTTGATTTTTTATTTTGATTCTGTCCAATCAATCATTTTCTGTCAATAATGTCATTTTTTTACTTTACTCATCAAATAAACTTATTTTATTAGATAATAATTGTTTTTGCGCTGATTTTTAAATCATTTCAATTAAGTCTATTTGTCCAATAAAATTTGACTCCTGGAAGCTAGCCAGAAAAAAATTTCCTTTTATAGTTTTAATAAAATAATAATTAAAATTCATAATTTTTTAACGTTGGCTAAATTTAAATCCAATATAGATAGAAATAACAGTAAATTTACATACTAGTGACTCATGATTGTTTTGACTTTAACTTGCTAGTGCTCTAGAGCTATTCTAATTAGGGTAAAAATACTTTCTGACTTTTTTTTATCCGATTATATCTGTAAAGGAACGAAAACAGATAAAAAAAATATTCTTATTTTAAACAAAATATATGGCTGGCAAACAGATTTAACAGCACTACCCCTTGGCAATCCAATGGCAAAAATGGAAGCAAGATTTGAAAAATACAAATTCCTAAATGGCAGTTTAGCAGAGAACAAAGGGATATTTTTTTAATAAAGTGTTTTTAATAATTATTTATAATTTTAGTGTTTATCAGAAATTATTTATATTTTTTACTTTCGGTACGAAATTACTACCATGTACAGTAATTTTATCAGGAAATTATAAGAAATGTAGATAATTTTGCACTGAAATCGCTAGTGCAAAATTTTGGTCCCTAGCAAAATAATTTAATTTTAATTATATAATTTAATATTAAATTTAAATTTATTTATTATTTTTTAATTTTAATAAAAATAATAAAAATATAAATAAAAAATAGCCATGAAAATTTAATTAGATGGTGAGTACTTAATTAGATTTACATGTTAAAATTTTTTAATAATTAACCAGTAAATCGATTGAAAAAAATTGATTAAAAACGAAAATTGATATAGAAATTAATCAAATTAATAGACTGATTAATAAAAATATTAATGAACCGATCAACAGGGATGGGGAGAATGTATTGTTAGTTAAAATGTGAAACCAATTCTATTTGATTTGCTTCGTGAAAATGTAGGCATGGTCATCAACTGTTATGACTTATGATGAGCAATTAATTCATACGAAATGTAATTATGATTATGTTAGATTATCATTTTTAAGTGTATAATTGTTGTTAATGCTTAATAATAGCAATATAATCATTAATTAAACTATAGCTGTTGTAATTAAATTAAATTTGTCTGAGGTGTAGAGAAATAATTTTTGGAGCTTTAAAGGGACACCTCATTTATCTTTATTGTATATAATTGTCTTAAATATTAAATAATTAAACGTACCGAAATATAAATTTTAGTAGGTCAGATTTAAAGAATTACGTTATGATATTTTGTTTTTTAGCTAAATTTGCAATCAATTTATGTTTATTACATCATTTTAATAATTATTAATTTTAGAAGCTGCCGTCATCTTCATCTCCAGTAGGTAATTCTAGAATTTTCATCAAAATCGACTTTAATTAATTAATATAAGATAAAATAAATTTTGCTTTATTTTCCAATTATATCATATTTTTTTTATTTTTTATTCATTTTTTGCTGCAAATTTTGTTTATTTAATAAAAAAATTAAATTCTTGCTTAATTTAAAAAAAAAGTAAAAACCAAAAATTCATAAAAATTGAAATTATTATTATTATTATTATTTTATATCCTAACAAAGAGGTTGGCAAGTTGGTCCATAGCTTCTTGAGTGGGGGTTGCTTCGTGTGAGTTGTGACTAACGATTTTCATAATTACAAATTAGAAGATGACTTCAATGCACTTTCATTTCAATTATTATTTTTTTATTTATTTTTGAAATCCAAATATCAAATTTTGTAATTCTTTGAAATGAGGTTGCGCCATTCACAAATATATATATATATATATATATATATATATATATATATATATATATATACACGCGTGCGTGTGCATACATTTTAACTAAAAAAATATGGAATAAGATATAATTTTTAATATTAAAAAATTGATTTCACCAATTTCTGTTGTTAATCTAGAAATTAACAAATATTGGAAATAACATTTTTTTAATGAAAATGAGAAATTGGATAATTTTTTAATAATGTGTTTTTAATAAATTTTTATAATTTTGGTGCGTGTCAGAAACCGCTGATAATATATATATTTTTAATAAATAAATATTAAAATTATTTTTTTATTGCTATTACTTATTTATTAAATGTGTATAATTAGGATTTTTTTTTTTGGAAAGAAAATTGATATTTTTCATTAAAGCAACTGTTGAATACAAGGGGGATGAGATGAAAATCTAACTTCCTGAGAAGCAACAGAGATCCTAGCTAACAAATGGGCAAGGTCGTTTCCAAACCTTCTTACAAAAGAAAACAAATAACTTTTAAAAGAAAGATTTAAAGAAATAGAATCACGAACTAAAAGTCTAAAATGAGAATTATTCAAAGCAAGAAAGAACGGTGCTTGATAGAGAATATGACTATCGATTTCAATTTGCACTTGATCAAACATTTCTTCCTTTAACCACTTTAAAGCTTCATTGACTGACATTGCTTCCGCAACGAGTGAATCAAGAGGGCAAGAAAAAGAATCATGTTGAGCAACAATAAAATTCTTGAAATAATCCCTACAAATCCAACTATAGCCAACACGATTTTCAGATTGGAATAAGGCCGCATCAGTATTGTATTTAATGTAACTAATAGGAGGAAGAGTCCAAGCTTCCAACAAAGGAAGATAAAGAAAGTTATTTAAATTAAAATCCTTATGATGCACTACTTTCCCCTGAGGAAGGACTGCTCCATTGCTCATTCTATGCTGCTCCCAACTCAATTGCTCATTCTATACTGCTCCCAAACAAATTTGTTTCTTTTGAACCAAATAGACCACATCAAAAACAAAACTTGATGAATCTCATCCAAACGCAAAGACCCAAACCAGCTACCAATGATACAGTCCAAAAAAGCATTGATATCAAAACACAAGCCTAATGGATTTTAATGCCAAATCGCTTGAGAGGATGGACATGAAAATAACATATGATGAACTATTTCAGTAGAAGGTGGAAAACAAAAATGACACAAATAGGAATCTACTGTATTTCTTTGAAACAAATTTGTTAGTTTAATGTAGGAAAAAGAAAATGATTTTAGGCAGCAATTGTATTTTTAATTAAGTACTCTCCATCTAATTAAATTTTCATGGCTATTTTTTATTTATATTTTTATTATTTTTATTAAAATTAAAAAATAACAAATAAATTTAAATTTAATATTAAATTATATAATTAAAATTAAATTATTTTATTAGGAGCCAAAAATTTTCATTGAAACTGCTGGTAGGTATAATAATTTCACAGTCTGAAACTATTGTTAATTTCAGACTTTGAAACCGCTGTACCTGCCAACAGTTTCAATACAAAATTGTCTGTATCTCTAACAGTTTTTTAATAAAATTGTTGTACATTATAGCAATTTTATACCGAAACCTTAAAAATATAATAATTTTTGATATGCACTAAAATTATAAATAATTATTAAAAATATATTATTAAAAAAATATCCCGAGAATAAATACGTGGGATTTTATTTAATGAAATTGTCAGCAAACTGGACGGTGGATATAATTGCAAGATCCCCTAGTAGTGTGGAGATATGGGGGCCAGTGTTGCAAAGGTAAATGCATGCGATCACATCCTCACTCTCTGAGGAAGGAAAGAATAATGATGGAGGCTCTGATCATCATTTCCCGGCACATCTTTGAATTTCAACGTCTACCTCACTCTCGCCATGCTATTTGCCTAATGGCTGCCTTCACCTCCTCCTATAATCTTATTTATTTATTTCTTCAACGACCAAATATCACAAGAGAAAATATCTAATTGGACGCTATGCAGTTTCTTCCATTAGATTTTGTTGTACTAGTTAGTTGGATTTATAATTACAGCAAAATTTTCCTTCATAATTCATTTCAATAATATTTAAAATTTAATAATAATTTAATCAGCTCTTATTAATTTTTTAGATACTAAATATAAATTTATAATATATTTTTTTAAATAAAATACATAACACTTGAATATACTTGTATATAATTTAAATAATTATGATAAAAATGAAATTGATTGATTTTTTTTACTGAATTCGATAGTGTGTAATCGAAACAACGCAATTTAACTATTACACTTTAATTCTTTAAATGTATTATAAAATTTATATTTATTGATAAGTCATGATGTAACAAAACTTTGAAAGAGGATGAAGATGGGTTTGGAATCGGCTAGCTGATTTGTTCAAGTATTGTTGACCAATCTGCAAGACAAAAGAAACTAACATGATCTACATGGAATTAACACCCCGAAATTTAAGTTAAATATTTTTAGAGGAGAGATAAAGAGATAAAAGATGGAGACATAATAACTTATTTCTTAAGTTTCTTTTTATCTATAGTTTTTAGATGATTAAGATCTATAAAATTAGGATATTTAAATGCAAGATTTCAAATATCTGCGATTAGCAGATTCAGGCGTCTGAAATGATGCCTGACATAATCTTGATTAGGGATCAAATTCGATCATAACATATTATCACATATTAGAGTAGACCAACGGACTTTAGACTGGCTAGGGCCAGTGTATATTGGGCTTGACTCCCATATATGAAAGCAGATATTGTCATTTATTATTTATAAAATTAATAAATATAAGTGTCAAGTAGATTATTATTAAAATTTATGCATTTAAATGAACCGTAAAATAAAATTGGGACGCATATATATCTACTGTGCCAGTAGTTTTTCCATCCTTTTCAAACAAAGGTAAGAGGCTAACGAAAACAAAGAGTTACAAGTTTTGAGGTTTAATCAGAAATTTCAATTGAATATTATATTGTCCGAAATAGAAACTAAAGTCAGAAGCATATATGGAAATTTGATATGAGAGCAATGGCATCATCCTGAGCCAATTCTGCAGGCTGCAGCCACCGAATCGAAACCCACACCCTGCACCTTGGCTCCGTTAATGCATAAACCGTCAAATTTCAATTTCAATTTTTTGTTTCCACCTTGGAATTTAGATTAGTGTAATTAATTTAAATTAAACACAATAATATTTATACGTTCATGCTTATACAGTAAGTCTGTAAACAATACTATAATATTTTATTCTTCCTTTATTGTGCCCCTAACGCTCCCAAACAATACTCAATTAGAACATATTTATTTTGGATTAATCTAATAGATTATTATGTATGTAAAATAGTTAGAAATTTTTATATAAACTATTTTATCCAAATTCAATTAGGTGAGGAAAAGTCACTCCGTAATGCTTAGTTGCCAGATATATTAATCACTTCTAATGATTTTTATAATTTTATCGTGTTTTTAGTATTGTGAGTCCAGTACCTCTCCTTTTTTTTTTTTTTTGTAACATATATATAGAATTGAGAAGTTTAAGAAACAATTTTGTTAAATCTCAAATTAGCTCGGAAGATGTTCAAAGTCATACGATCCATTGTACGAAGTTGAATTTTTTGTAGTGTAATAATTATAATTAGTGGTATGCGGCTTGAATTAGGTAGGTTTAGATTGGATTATGAGGTATTGATTTATAAATTTATCAAAATTTTACAGATCTTAAATATATTAGGTTTCATTGTATAGGATTACGGTTTAAATAGATTATTATTGAATAAGTTACAAACATATTAAGCTTTATGATATTAATATATATTTTTTAAATTATACAAATAATAAAAATATATATATATTTTTACATTCACGTTATATAAAAACGTTATAAAATCATAAACAATATAAGTGAATTATAAGCATATTATTAATATTTCGAGACATAAAACTTTTATAATTGTAAAATACAAAAACTTTATAGCTGAAAGGACGATCTTATTCCTCAGAAAAAATGGGCTATATATAGCCTTGCTGAAACAAGAAAATAACAAAACATAACAAATCAACGCACAGCATGGTGAAGTAGTTTCAAAACAGAGCAAACTCTATCTTTTCCTAAATAATAGGTCTTCCTAGTGACCAGGTCAAACAAATAACGACTCAATACAATTTTATTCAAAAAGTAAATAACCAACAATCCCTCCCTTAAGCTAATTCGTCTGAACTTAGATTACTTCAGTAGCATCAATTACTCCAAGCATATTACGAAGCCTCTCGAATTGCTCCAGCTTCAATGATTTTGTCATGATATCTGCAATTTGGCTCTCAGAAGTGCAGTAGCTCAGCTTGACGACTCCATCATTCACCAGGTCTCTAAGAAGTTGAAATTTCACATCTATATGCTTACTCTTTCCATTAAAAATTGGATTTTTGGATCGCTCTATTATCACACACGATGACAGTTCCTGACTTCTCTGCAACTCCAAGTTTCTCTAATACTCTTCTAAGCCAAACACATTGGCACGCACACAAAGCTGCTGCTATATATTATGCCTCCGTGGTGGAGAGAGCAATCGCTGGTTGTTTCTTCGAAGCCCAAGATATAGCTCCTGACCCCATTTTAAACACAAATCCATAAGTACTTTTTCGATCATCTAAATCGTCGTTATAGTCACTATTAATGAAGGCCAAGAGCTTTAAATTGCTTCCTCCTTTTCTTCTCTTAACTTTGTGAACAATGTATGCTCACTAGGACATCTTTCAAAGTTTTCTTGCACAAAATAGGCTTTAATTCTGCTGTACCAAGCTCGCGGCGCCTGTTTAAGGCCATAAAATGCCTTTTTCAGCTTGTAAACTTTATCTTCTTCTTCTTTCTTTATAAATCCCTCAAGCTACTACACAAAAGCTTCTTCTTTGAGTTCTCCATGAAGAAAGGTGCTCTTTACATTAAGCTGAAAGATTGCCCAACTAAATTCTGCAGCTACAAAAAGAATTGCACTAATGATGTCAAGTCTTGCTACGGGAGCAAATACTTCATTGTAGTCTACTCCATGACGTTGAGCATATCCCTTTGCTACCAATCTCGCTTTAAACTCTTCACATCCCCATTTTCATCAAGTTTCATTTTGAATATCCACTTGACTCCAGTGGGTTTGATTCCTTTAGGCAAGTTAGCGAGCTCCCATGTTTGGTTCCTCTCAATGGCTTCAATTTCGGATGACATTGCTTCTCCCCATTTTTTGCTTTTTACCGACTCTTTAAATGAAGTTGGGTCATCTTTAGTCATCATCATCATTACATTCAAACTTTCTTCTTCAGAGAAACCTTCACCTATTTCATAATCTGTCATCCATGTTGGTGCTCTTCTTTCTCACACGCCTCTGCCCAATTCATTATCATCAGAATTCAGTTCACTTCTTTTTTTATAAATCGTGGCGTTAGATAATGTCTAATTCAATTTATTTATATTGGTTTTCTTCAATAACATCCTCATCTGCAAATAGTACACACAAACCTGTGCTTTTCCAATATGAACTAAAAAACACACTTTGTTGTTCCGTAAAAACTTAATTTCAAATCTTGTAAATTGAACTGTAAACAAGTTAAGCTGAATCGTATGCAGGCCGAAAAAATTCTCAGCATTATACAAAACTTTCAGCAACACAAATCAGTAAGCACCTTTCGTCCAATTAGCAGAGAGCAAGTATACCATTGAGCAAGAGGAGTAAGAGGATTTTAGAAAAATTCATTGAGTTCAAATTTAATGGATTAAAAAAATGAGTCAATTTTGGGTTGATACATTCGATATTGAGTTGGAAAAATATAAAATATAAAATTTGCAAAAATCAATTTTCTTCACTTAATTTGAAAATACAATAATTTCTTGGTAATTCTTCCTTTTTTTCTTCCTTGTTTGCAGGAAAAATAAGCTTTTTTTTCTTATATAATGCCCGGGAATCCGTGATGCTACTTATAGTTCCAAAGTCACTTCATGGATAATTAATAAATTGCTATAAATTAATAATTATTTTCAAAAATTTAAACGAATTTGAAGAACGTCAGTAAAAACAATGAAACTTTGTGTGCAAATAAATCGCCATTTTTCAAAGAGACGATAATGAGATAAATTATGTTGTTTTGAGTTTTTATTAATTATACTATATAATTAATATAAAAATAATAAAATTTTTTAATTATAAAATAATTATAATTTTTAATTATTATTTTTTTTTTTTGACGTCAAGTATTAACAAATAGAGGGAGTAACTCTTATTTTGAATGGTATTATGTGATCTGTAGCTATTTATAACTGGATTCTTGATTTTCCTTAAAATTTGTGAAGGACAGTGAACAAAAAGGTAGAAGAAAGCGAAGAATGAAAGATTTTCTTAAGTTGGGCGATTTTAAACGGATCCATAAAAGTCGGTAGTCATTTTACTTTTAATTCTACCAGAGAAACATTTTATTAAAATTTGTAATATTAAGTAGCAATTAAATTGATGATTTTTACAGAAAAAAGAGTTTTCTGTATTAAAAAAATGCTTACTTAAATATTAGGGAATGAATGAGATTATGATGGTTTCTCCTCTCCTCAGAACATGTAGTTAAGAAACAGACATGAACTTCCAAAACGACAAGCTTCAGCTAACACCTTATCTGTTCCTACTGCCCTATTACATCGCACACCTATATATGTCATGTCCTGTCATGTCCTGTCCATCTCATACCTTTATTTTTCTATATTTGTATAAATCAATGGGCTTGACTTAATTGGGTTGTTGGTGATCGGAGTAATTATGGCTCAACAAAACTCAACTGAAGTTGTAACTCCAATCCAACTATGAGCAATTCGGTTCGTTTAGATTTTGATATAATCGTTTCGATTTTAAGGAGAAAATTCAACTTTTAGCGTTCAATTGTCGCTAAAATTGCATCCACCTTGGTCATTTATATATTTATTTAAAAATATAAGATGTAAAATATGAAGTTCCGTTCTTTGATTTGGTTTTAAACTTTATTCGGTTCGATGTTGATTTAGATAATTGATATTGTGGTTTTCAATTTAATTGTTTCGGTTCTTAATAGAGAATATTTTTACTTTTAATTCAATTGGTTGATATGACTTTGAACTAAACCGATCCATATTCAATTTTAAAAATAATCGCATCAAATTGATCAAAATAAATTATTTAATTTGACTATTAGTTCGATTTTTATTTTTAATTTTATTGAAATTCATTAATTTTGGTTTAATACTTAAGTGTAAAAACGTAAAATAAATGAAGCCAATCAAAATTTACCAAACAAGATTGATTTTTATTTTAAATCTAAAGTATCTTAATTTCTTGTCCATATGCTTTTTTTTTTTAACTATAGCGCTATTAGTTTAAATTTATTTTCGTTATATAATTTGAATGATACATAATAATTGAATTAATTGACTTCTCTTGTATTTTTTAATTAAATGTTATTTTTATTATAAATTTATATATTAATATAATTTAGTAAAAGGTTAATGCCGAGTCAGGGATATTATAGCAGCATTTTGTTGTGGTGTTTATATGTTAAAACTCGAAGTATTCGCACCTCGTTTGAATTGGAAGACCATAACTTGGTTCTTGCTAGGGATGAGAAAAAAATTAAAATTTAGGTTAATTGAAAAATCGATTCAAAATAAAATTGATTTTTATATTAATTAAATCGAAAATTTAGATTTATAGTTTTTATTTTAAAAAATTGATGGTTAACTAAACAGAACCGTTAACTGATATATACATACATTTTATAAATTATATATTAAATTTATACTTATATTTTTCAATATTTATGTAATTTATAAATATTATGATATATAACTTTCTAAAATATTACTAATTAACATATTTTTAATAAAAAAACATTAAAAATATCTTATTATTATTATTATTATTATTATTATTATATGTGCATAATTAATACTCTGTTGTTAGTTTTATATTAAATATATTTAATTCTTATAATTAATTATGAAAATTTTATTTTTATTTTGAATCTTTTAATAAATATTGTATTTAATTTATATTTGTTAACTGATATATATACATTTTATAAATTATATTTTAAATTTATACTTATATTTTTCAATATTTATGTAATTTATAAATATTATGATATATAACTTTCTAAAATATTACTAATTAACATATTTTTAATAAAAAAACATTACAAGTATCTTATTATTATTATTATTATTATTATACGTGCATAATTAATACTCTGTTGTTAGTTTTATATTAAATATATTTAATTTTTATAATTAATTATGAAAATTTTATTTTTATTTTGAATTTTTTAATGAATATTGTATTTAATTTATATTTTTTCATTTCTAAAGCATTTTTAACCATTAAAAATAATATTACAATTTGTATAATTTATTAAATTTATATATTAAAATTTTTTAGTGGTTAACCAATAACCGGATTCAAAAAAATCGAAACCAATATAGCGGTTAATCGAAATTAATGGATTAGTTAATAAATTTATTAATTGACCGGTTAATCGGTCTATGCTCACTTCTAGTTCAGGCAAATTTTATCAAATATTTGACAATAATTATTTAACAATTATCAAATATTAACAACATATTTATATAATTTTATCAAATATTTGACAATAGTTATTAAACAATTATCAAATATTAATAGCTAGTAATATGTATCATTTACGGCCATGAGTTAAACTAAATGAAGTTTATGATGTCTATTGACAAGAGGTTGAATCACAATTCATGGCAATAGTAAAATATCTAATTTCACTTTAAATATTTTAAATGCATTTCAACCGTAAAATTATATAAATTCTATTGATTCGATGATTTAAATGTGCATATATTACCTATATATATATGCATCCTATTACTACTACCACCATACTGCTCCGTTTTCTCTATGGTCGCCAGGAAGAAGCGAAGCTACCGTAGAAGCTTTGCTGGGTGTATTTTATGGCTTATATAATCACTGGAAACCATTAATTTATTAATGTTGATGAAAATAAATTAACATTGAATTATTTTTTATTATCTTGCAAAGCATTTACGTATTTTTTTATTGTATTAAAAAGGTTTAAGCTCTGTTTGTTTAGATTGAAATTGAAGAGAAGAGAAATGTGCTGCCATTCTATTGTTTAGACATTTTTTAGGCGGTAGAATGGAAAGGAAGAGAAAGGAAAAATTGATTTTCCTTTTATACAAGAAGAATTTCAATTTCCTTCTCAATTAAATACCCTAAGCAAACACAATAAGAGAAATATAATTTCACTTATTTTCGGGTTAATTATGTTGGTGGTTATCGAATTTTAGTATTTATAATCAAATGATCACAATAAAATAATTTATAATAAAAAAATTATTAAAATTGTATTTTATTTCAATTAAAGTGAAAATAATTTAAAAATTAATTTTATATATTACTGAATTGACAGTTAAGTACGCCATATATAATTATCATATCATTTTAAAATCAATAAACATTACAAGTTGAACCACTGAATAAAAATAGCGTCACGTTATCATATAAATATAAAAAAATAACATGTATATAACAAAAAAATCAAATAAGTAATCAGGTCTATTTATAATGTTGATCTCTTCAAAAATAGTATGACAATCATATATTATGTGTTTACCTATTATTTGGTTGATATATAAAATTAATTTTTAAATTTTTTTTATTTTTATTAAAATAAAATAAAAATTTTTTAATTTTTATATTATAAATTATTTTATTGTAAATATTTAATTATAAATTTCAAAACTTCCATTGGGGCGAAGGATGCATTAAAGTGGATGGATTGAGGATGATGTTTGTTTGCGTATGTAATAAATTAGTGGCAAGGTATATATACTGCACATGCATCATGTTGATGTACAAAGTTCGGGATTTGGTATGGTAGTAGCACGTCTATGATACGGGATTCTGCAAGTTCTCAGTGTGGCCCATGATGATACGTAGCATTAAATAATTGGATAGAATAAAATAAATAAAATTTTGTTTTATTTTTGGTGATATTTTTTTGGATTCACTCAGCTTTAAAAGCGAGGCGCATGCAAAAAAACCATCATGGTGTCCTCTCTGTCCCACGCAAACCCCTCTCTCTCTTTGCCTTTGCTGTTTTATAAGCTCCCTATTCCCGCATTTTCCTACCTTTTTTATCTTTTTACCTCCCCTCATCCATCTAATTTACCATTTTGCCACTCCCCTTATTATGTAACAAAAAATAATAAAAACATTAAGCTATTATTAAAAAATTTTAATAATTTTTTTCTACCCGTTTGAATTTGTTTTGATTTTTAAGTTTGTGTATTTCTCCTAAAAAATTTATTATCTCAACTAGTTTATTTTTAATAGATCTAATTTTAAAATTTTATTATTTATATGTTGATTTTTGATCGATTAATATTTCTATTTTATTATATGGCTGGATGTTCATTTTGTTAAAATTTTACTTATTTATTTGAAATATTATAACCAATTTATATGTGGTTGAATTTATAATATTCATAATACTACGTTTATATGAAGCTTCATTGCACATCATTTAACTGAAAATGTCATTAACAATTGAATAAATTATGTAGATGTAAGTGTCCTCCACAATTAAGCTTTTTTATGATTTAGTTCCAATTAGAACATAATTATAAATTAAAAGCAATTATTAAGAACCTCTTATCTCTCTAGAAAGGTACATCTTATCACATTTTATGTCATCAAATAATGTATTAATTAAGATTTATAAGTAATAATATTTTTTTAATACAGAACTTTCGATAAAATATTACATCATTTAATTTGACAATAAAGGTAAATACAGTTAAAATAAACTTGTAAATGGAAAACATTCACTTAATTGAAAAAGGAATTCAAATAATAAAAGGGTTAAATTAGGGTTTCAAAACAATTGGAGGATGAGGGATTAATTTGGACATCAAAAACATTGACATTCAATAGTAAATCCTAACTAGAGCAAGTCCTCATGGTAATTCCACTGGAAAAAAGTTTAACCACCTAACATGACATTTTATCCACAAAGGCAACAAGAAGGGCAATATAGTCATTTCAATCCTCACCAATTAGTTTTTTTTTTTTAAATAGTCCTCCCATTTCCGCACACAGTGGTGCTTAAAGACAATACTTTATCTCTCTTCTCCTTCTGTCTGTAGCTGAAAGCGACGAACCAATGACAAAACCACACGCACAAAAACACAGTAAAATCCTCATAAAAACAAAACAAAAAATAAGCACCAAAAGCAAAACCGAAGTACTTTACTAACATTGTATTTACTTTTATGTTTTTTCCCCTTTTCTGTTTCAACCACTGAGATTCTTCTTACTCTTTGCTCTCTACAAATTTCAAAAACAACTTTACCCTTTTGTTTTTGTAAATTTCATTTTTCGGTTTTGGGCTCTAAATCCTTCACATGTTTCAAAAGCTTCAACTTTTCTCTAAAACTGAAACGCTTCCCTTTTGTTTCTGCGCTTTCTTGTTGCTGGTGAACCACTAGAAAATGTTTCAGAGGCTGGGGACGATTGTTTTCGGAGCTTGGATCGGCAATACAGTGCCGTTTTGGCTTCTTCTTTGGCCTTGAAGGGGGAGATCTCGACAGAAGGCTTTGATTTCGTCTTCTTATTATTGCTGGCAAGTTTAATCGGTTAAATCAGGAGATACGTTTGTGGGTGTTGTTTGTTGTATTTTTTCCGGTGGTTTCTGGTAACATTTTTAGTGTTTTGGTGGGAATAGATCGTTGGGTGTGGAGCTCTGATCTCAATAGGTTTGCTTTTCTTGTGTTTGGGGGTTGTCTAATTATAGCAAAAACGAGGATAACGATGTCTCCAATCTGGATATCGCTGTCTCTGGTGGCTTTTTCTTTATCCTGGCGCTTTACCCTCTTACATTAGAGTAATTCCAAAGCTTGAAGGTTTACAGTTGCACCCATTTTCAGAGCTAGAAGACTTTCTGAGATTGTGATTTTAGAGGATAAGCTTCGTGGGTTTGCTTGAAATTTCACTGTAATTTCTGGCTACAAGCTCCAGTAAGTCCAACTCGTATAGTTTTAGCTCTTCCTTGAGCTTCATAAAGTTCTGATTTTGGTGAAGGGAAGCTACTAGGATTTCTTTAGTTTGATTTCGTGCTATTACACTCTCATTTGAATACTAGAAAATTGTGGTTGTGGGAAATTTCTCCTGTGTTGATTTGGTTATGCCTAGCTAGTTTGAATTTGCGGCCTTTTTTTCTTTTTCTGGTGCTACAAGTTTTTGAAAGTGGGTTGGAGGAAGTAAAAAGGTACTCGGGTTTTGATTAGATTCTGGGCTTTTTGGGTTGCATTTTCTGAAGCCTTTTAGTGAAGTTGAATTTGAAGATGGCAATGTCCTGCAAGGATGGTAAGCAACCACTGAACATTGACAATGGCAAGTATGTCCGCTACACGCCTGAGCAGGTAGAAGCCCTCGAGAGGCTCTATCACGAGTGTCCTAAACCCAGCTCCATTCGCCGCCAGCAGTTCATTAGAGAGTGCCCAATTCTCTCTAACATTGAACCCAAACAAATCAAAGTTTGGTTTCAGAATAGAAGGTATATCTTTTTGCTTTCACATCCCAGGAATCTCATTTTTGTTCCTTTTGTTATCTTTAAATTTTGGAATCTGTCTTCTAAAGTGCAATTAAAGGGTTTAAGATTGCCTCAATGAGCTAGTCTTTTCCTGAAAGACTAAATATTAGAAAGAAAATGAAACAGAATAAAAGGATCCTTCTTTCTATATTTTGTTTTGTTTTTGATTCCTTATTCAATGGACTGGATTCTTATTTCTTATATTTTGCATTTTGTTTTGTTTTTTTCAGATGCAGAGAGAAGCAGAGAAAAGAGGCCTCACGCCTTCAAGCTGTGAATAGGAAGCTGACTGCAATGAACAAGCTTCTCATGGAGGAAAATGATAGGTTGCAGAAGCAGGTGTCACAGCTGGTGTATGAGAATGGCTACTTTCGACAACATACCCAGAGTGTAAGAATTTAATCAAACATATTTGATATTCTTCATATATTGGGTTGTTTTAATATAGCGAGTTGATTTAAGAAATAGACAACAAACTTGAGTCTTTGATATTTTATTTGCACTCCATCCCTCGTTAGACTGAAAAATATTTGTATTTCGTTTTTTGTGGTAACCAAGAGAATGCGAATGGTTTTTTTAATTAAATTAATAGCGAGTTGTATGGAAATTGACATAGAAGGGATGTTTTCTTACAGACAACGCTTGCGACCAAAGATACAAGTTGTGAATCAGTGGTGACAAGCGGTCAACACCACTTGACACCTCAGCATCCGCCAAGGGATGCGAGTCCTGCAGGGTTAGTGGGGATACGGTTGTTGGGTCCTTTTCTGTTACTGTGCTTTGTGACCACTTTGTTGTGTGCGTGAGGAATATTGTATTCACGCTTTGTATTTTTTCCAGACTTTTGTCCATTGCAGAAGAGACTTTAACAGAGTTTCTTTCAAAGGCTACTGGAACTGCTGTGGAGTGGGTCCAAATGCCTGGAATGAAGGTACCTTTTGGCACTTTTTTTTTTTTCAAATTTTTATTAATTAACTAATCTCTTTCTCTTTTAAATAATTTTAAACTCATGTACTTATGTTTCTTGATTTTTGTGTCGTGGTTAATCTATTTGTTAAAGTCATTTCGAAGGAAGAAATAATAAATGAAATGTTAAAGATAATGAAGTGTACTTCTTCGCCAAAAAAAAAAGAGAGGTGTACTTAATACTATCTCCTAGCATTAAATCTGCACGTGAAAGAATATTAGTGTGCTCTTGATTTGAACTCTATTTTTGACAAGGAATTCCAATGGAGCTAGTTGCTTCTTAACCAGCTTATTTCTTCCTTACGGAATGTTTTTATTTTGGGCAGCCTGGTCCGGATTCCATTGGAATCATTGCTATTTCTCATGGTTGCACTGGTGTGGCAGCACGAGCCTGTGGCCTGGTGGGTCTAGAACCTACAAGGGTAAGTGAATTATTGTTTCTTTCTTTCTCTGTTATTATCAATTTTGGAGCAACTAAACTAATGCACTACACTGTTCCTCACAGGTTGCGGAAATCCTCAAGGATCGGCCATCTTGGTTCCGTGATTGCCGAGCTGTGGATGTGCTGAATGTGCTGCCCACTGCCAATGGTGGAACCATTGAGCTGCTGTACATGCAGGTTAGAACCAATCAATTTTGGACTTCTATTTCTTTTTTTGAAGGAATCTGGCATGCATGCCTCAACACCCAAAACTTCTATTGATAATGTAGCTCTATGCGCCAACAACATTGGCTCCTGCTCGTGATTTCTGGTTGTTGCGCTATACTTCTGTTCTAGAAGATGGCAGCCTTGTGGTATGTGCCCTGAGTTTATCAATTTTTGCTTCGTGACTTCTGTTGACTTTTGCTTTTTATATAACATCTGTTTTATTTTCTGGTTAGATTTGTGAGAGATCACTTAAAAATACTCAAAATGGCCCTACCATGCCACCAGTACAGCATTTTGTGAGAGCAGAAATGCTGCCTAGTGGGTACCTCATTAGACCCTGTGAAGGGGGTGGTTCAATCATACACATAGTAGATCATATGGATTTAGAGGTAGCTGTTGTTTACTTAATTTTCATTGCAAAATAATGTCTGAGATTCAAAGTTTATTATTGGCAAAAAATGGGTGTTAATTTTGATTATTCATTTTCTCAACTAGCCTTGGAGCGTGCCAGAGGTGCTCCGGCCATTGTATGAATCATCAACTGTGCTTGCTCAGAAGACAACAATGGCAGTAAGTTGCTAAGTCTATTTTCTTTATATTGCCAAGTTTTTACTTTCTGAAAGGTGAAACAGTTGGCCTATATGCTTTGTAACCGAGCAATTGTGAATCAAAGAGAGTACGGGAACTGATGTTCCAAATATGCCATTTGCACTATCATTTAGGCTCTGCGCCAACTGAGGCAGATAGCTCAGGAGGTTTCTCAGACTAATGTAACCAACTGGGGCAGAAGACCAGCAGCACTGCGAGCATTTAGTCAGAGGTTGAGCAGGTTAGTAACTGCCACTGTTTTATTGAATCTGAGTCAGTATTTTAATATTTAATTATTATTTAGAATCTAATTATGTGAGCATGGCAGGGGATTTAATGAGGCTCTTAATGGGTTTACCGATGAGGGATGGTCAATAATGGGAAATGATGGCATGGATGATGTGACTATCCTCTTGAATTTGTCTCCAGAGAAGTTAATGGGTTTAAATCTTTCCTTCACTAATGGATTTCCAGCTGTAAGCAATGCGGTTTTATGTGCCAAGGCGTCTATGCTTTTGCAGGTTAGGTTATGATTTTTCTTTCAGCCCCTAGGTTTTTATAGGAAACTGTCTGAAATAAATGCTGCTTAAACACTTATTTCCTTTAGTTTTAAGTGTGTTATTTTTATTCATCATTCTTGGGAGCATTTAGCCTTTTTTGATAGGAAATTACATTTCTCCAACTCTCTGTGTATTGCAGTTGATAATAATATTTGCATGGATTTTTAGCATTAATTTGTTACACTTTGGATTTGCCTTGTAAGATTGAAATTCTGCGGGTGGCAGTTTTTTTTTGAAGTTTTACATTCAAATCTTCTTCTTGTATCTTTCATCAGTGTTGACGTACTTTTCCTTCTTCAGAATGTTCCTCCTGCAATCCTTCTTAGGTTCCTTCGGGAGCACAGGTCAGAATGGGCAGATAACAATATTGATGCTTACTCAGCTGCTGCAATTAAAGTTGGTCCTTGTAGCTTACCAGGGACCCGAGTTGGAAGTTTTGGAGGTCAAGTGATACTTCCACTGGCTCACACTATTGAGCATGAAGAGGTGAGTAAGTTAGAGACTTTATCTCCTATGTCATGAAGTTGAGCAGGGTATTAGCTTTATTGTCTTGTCTCTGAAACTCGTTAATGTGACAAATTTGTTCTTGTGCATGTTAGTTCTTGGAGGTAATTAAATTGGAAGGCGTGGGCCATTCTCCTGAAGATCCCATAATGCCTAGGGACATGTTTCTTTTGCAAGTAAGTATAGTTTCTTTACATTATTTGTGGTCATGTTTCCTAACTTGCATCCGTTTTGGGCTTGACATTTTGGCTAATCTAGATGAACTTTTATTCTTTGATTTGAGTTTTTATAATTCCTTTCATTTTGGCGAGGATAGGATTTTAAACTTTAGCAAAAGGCATGGAAAGTCCATCGCAGCTTTCCTGTGGGCTAATAATGGGTCAAAGACTCAAAGTGGTGGACAGAGTTGGAGATACTCTAATTCTTATGTTACTGTATAGTAAATGTGATGCATCAATTTGCGAAACAATTTTTAACAAGATATGAGGAAAGAAATCCTAGTAGAATGGAAGTTGTGTCAGCAGAGAGGTTGAATGGTTTTTGATCAGGGAAGTGGAATTTTTTAAGTTAATGGCATAAGATGGTTTCATTCCGAATTTAAGTAAATTTGGCAGGGAAGATGCTGCTTCTTGTCATCGTTATTTTGATGGATGGTGGCTTTTGTTACTTCATATGTTGCCTCTTTTTTTGATGTTGATAGCTCTGTTTACCTGTTTGAAACGGTTTTGACAGCTCTGCAGTGGAATGGATGAGAATGCTGTCGGCACCTGCG
Organism: Excoecaria agallocha; assembly: GCA_037975025.1. Lineage (NCBI taxonomy): Eukaryota > Viridiplantae > Streptophyta > Magnoliopsida > Malpighiales > Euphorbiaceae > Excoecaria > Excoecaria agallocha. The sequence goes on from CM075812.1 coordinate 3,061,985, forward strand.
CTGAGCTCATTTTTGCTCCCATTGATGCATCCTTTGGTGATGATGCGCCACTTCTTCCTTCTGGTTTTCGTATCATTCCTCTTGATTCTGCAAAGGTTTGCTATTGTATATGCTTATTTATATTATTCTTTTTTGGCCTATCTCTTGTGTGTTGTATTGTGAAAAATTATAAAATTGTGCAGGAAGCCTCCAGTCCAAATCGCACCCTGGATCTTGCTTCTGCTCTAGAAATTGGACCTGCTGGAAATAGATCATCCACTGATTATTCATCTAATTCTAGCTGCATGAGATCTGTCATGACAATTGCATTTGAATTTGCGTATGAAAGCCATATGCAAGAACATGTAGCATCTATGGCTCGACAATATGTCCGTAGTATTATATCATCTGTCCAAAGAGTTGCGTTAGCACTATCTCCTTCTCATTTGGGGTCGCATGGTGGTCTTCGTTCACCACTTGGTACTCCTGAAGCTCAGACACTTGCTCGTTGGATCTGCCAGAGCTATAGGTTTGTCACTTAAAAGTTTCCATGATATAATCTGATCCAACTTTTTTGCTGTGACTCCAATTTTCATGGCATGGATTATTAAGCTACATTTCATTAAATGGAATGAATTACCTTAAAACTGAGATATTATCTAGCTGGTAAGCCCTTTGTAATGCATGTCTTCTCTATTGCCTAATCAACAAATCATTTATTATGCACATTTCTATCAAGTATTTTGAAGGGGGATATAGTTTAATTAATTGATTTTCCTGCAATCTAACAGGATTTTGTCTTTTCAAATAGCAAAAAAAATTTGAACTGGATATAGGGATCAATGTTGTTTCCTAAGTTTATAGCTTTGATGGCATCCTACTAATGCAACGTTATTACATATTTGAATATCCATTTTTGGGACAGGAGATATGCTAAAGAACTTTTTTTTTTCACATGAAATCTCTAATTGGGAGATGTTATGAAGTCCAAACTGATATAGTATCTCAGAAGTTATTGATTAGAATTATTCAATCGAATGGTGATGTCATATTTTGCTTCATTGGATAATCATGACTTTGCAGGTGCTACTTGGGTGTGGAACTACTGAAATCTAGCAGTGAAGGAAGTGAGTCTATCCTTAAAACTCTTTGGCACCACTCAGATGCTATTATGTGCTGCTCTCTCAAGGTTTGTGCCCATTCCTAATTCTTTTTCCCTCTTACAGTATGAATAATGAGTTGGAATCTTTGTTATCTGACTTCCCATGCATGAGCTGTTCTATCATCCCTTGCTGAGGAGATGTTGCAGAGCTATTGTATTAGCATGATTCTTTAAAGATGGATCTGATAGAAATTTATCTATTATCTTCTAGCAGTATTTTTTATCCCATATATTAGAGCAAGATAGTCATTCTGATCCTTTTTTTGGCTGCTTTAGTGCTAGAAGAATGCATTGAACCAATGAAAAAGTTATGAATTGTCATTATCATAGCCTTCATCATCATCCTAACATCAGTCTAAAAATAAATAGCTTTTCTTATTTTCATTACATGCATATGCAATTGTGTACTGAGGCTGATTCTTTTTAGCTACTCAATCTATGTAATTGAGGCAGTCTGATCTAAAACTATGGCAAATACAGGCTTTGCCAGTCTTCACTTTTGCAAATCAAGCGGGGCTTGACATGTTGGAGACGACTTTGGTTGCTTTGCAAGACATTACTTTGGAAAAGATATTTGATGATCATGGACGAAAGACTCTCTGCTCAGAGTTCCCACAGATAATGCAACAGGTTGGTAGTTCTCCCATATATCTGCTCGAAAAGGTTATGAGGCATATTGCATTGTGGATTTATGCTAGCAAGCATTATCTGACATGATGCTTTCCTGTCCCTATTAGGGTTTTGCTTGTCTTCAAGGTGGTATCTGTTTGTCAAGCATGGGCAGACCAGTCTCGTATGAGAGAGCAGTGGCATGGAAGGTGTTAAATGAAGAAGAAAATGCGCATTGCATCTGCTTTATGTTTATAAACTGGTCATTTGTCTAAAGTTCTAGGCCAGAATCCAGTAATGTACTAAGAGACAGACTCCTGTTTTGTTGGCTTGTTTCTCTGAAACAATTTCTAAAGTACTTTACCAGAACAAAGTAAGGTGTTATACCTTTGTCCATTTATGATGTTCTAAACTTCATTTTGTGTATGGATATAGACCTAGAAATTATTTGGATGGTTGTATTTGACAGTATAATTTCTAGGGTTGCAACAGAATCTTTGTTTCAGCTGGTTTGGTTATTGACCCTGTTTCTTTTTAATTTTCTGGCTTAAAGGTGCCCAAATGGATTGCCGAGGGTAGTTTCGGTTTGCTTAAAAAGAAGTGTTTTTTACATTGGAATTTTGATGGATATGATTGCAATTTTCATTTTCCTTATTATGGTTGAAGAAATAATTTTGTTGGTAGTTCAAACTTCTAATCAAATTAGCTGGAAAGAGCTAACAATTATTGCTAAGCTTGTGGTCATCTGGATTATAATTATCAAGCCATATTGACGTTGTGAAATAATGTTACAAAATCATTGAAGTTCCCAAAATCTGACTTTTTTTAAGTCAATTATTAGGAATCCAGGGCTTATTTTCATGGCTTAGTTACACATACGAGGGTTCATAAATGATCCTGAAAAATAGGCATAATTGGCAGGGTTCTAGGTTTGCTGTATTTTCAGATATGCCGGCGCATAGACAAGTTGAAAAAGAAAATCTCATCATCAATTATGCTTAACTTTCATCATTATGTTTAGTGTTGACATCAAGAGTTTTGTTGGCCTTATGGCCGTTTCATAATGTAAAACATGATTAACTGAAATTGTAAACCTATAATTAATGAATGTTAATGTCATGCGCGCGCATACTTTAGATGGCCAACCATACGACATAATTTGTGTAATAATCATGCCCTCGCTACATTTTTACATGCAACCGTTATTAATATTTTATAGAGTATACGGTCATTTTCATTCATGTTATTTTTTAACCTTAATAATACCATTTAAAATATGATTCGAAAATTAAAAGTAAAAAATAAGCTATACAGTTAAATACAAGGAGAAAAGCTTTTTTATGGGAATATATACCACATCATACCAATGGTTGTTGGTCCAAGTAGTAAGAAATTTGAATTCCCTTAAGTGAGATTACAGATTTAATCTTTATTTTATGTATGAAGCGTACATCATTGGGAGAACCGCCATCAATTATGGGTTGACAGTATGCTATTCTAAAAAAAAGCTTTAATATAAAAATATATACCAAATGATACGTTTGTGGAGCTCTTTGTTGCAAATACACACTTGTGATTATCGGCATCATTCATTATCTCTCTCCTTTCCCTATCTAAAGAGCGCACACACACTTACTCTCTCACTACCCAATAGCCTAACCAACAACTTTGAAAACGAACTGCTTTACAGTTAAATAGCAATAAATGAGCTACTGTACCTTCGGTAAAAAGAAGAAAAATATAAGGGGCTTATGCGTTTTATTTATAAATAAAATGAATGATAAATTAGCTTCAACACAGTAAAATTTACCATCAGTTAATCGGTTCCTACTGCTTCTGCTTTGCTTTCAGCAAGGTGTTTTAAGTCTTTGCTGAATGATTTATCATACAGTAATACTTATTAATTGAATCTTAGGCCTTTTTTTTCAGAAAATAGGCAGTTCTTCTTTTTTTTTTTCCCAAAAATAAAATAAAATAAAGAAAAAAAGAGAAGGAAAGAAGAGTTGGATATAAATGGCCAAAGCAACATACTAATTAATTTATTGAACTTATTTCAGATACATAAATTGCGTACATGAAAGCGGGATTAAAGAACAGCTTAAGGCTAGAGCAACAGTGAGAACTATGGAAAGCGCTACACACAGCATCTAACAACTAACCCCATGTTATTGCATCTCTGATCTTCAGTTTAATTAACATTTGCTAGACTTTGGCAACGAAAACAACTGCTACACATTAGAAATTTTTGTACTAAAAAAAAGCAAGTGGCAGGAACAACAACGGACTGGAGAATTTGAAATTTTGAACCATACCCACCACCGAAAAAAGAATTTGGACCCACCTAGAAAAAAACCAAGAGAGGGTTAAAACAGTTATGTATATGAAAGGTGGATGCCAAAATCAACCAAGGGAAGAAACTAAAATGCCCCTCGGCTTTATAAAGAGTAAAATAAGCATGGATAACAACCAACAAAACCCTAATACTATAGAATAAATTTATGGACCAATTCAATGATTTAACTGTTATGTATTATTTTGTATACACAACAAGTTATTATCGAATTGATTCATCAATTAATTCATAGATCTGGCTTAGATAAAATACTGTTTTTGGAATAAGAAAATAAAGAGAGATTAGGAGTTATTGCTAACAAAACAGTGAAAGAAGAGAACGAAGATTAGGGTAGGGCAAAAGGCTGATAAAAATATTGAAATTCAATTTGCCACAGTGAGATTAGCCATGTCTCTAGTAATAGCAGCAATACAGCTAGAACTCCTAGCAATTCCTCCATTCTTTTGAGTAGGTCTAGGGCTAATGGACTTAGCCCTAATTGTGCTTCTCTTAAACATCTCCCTCATAGCCTCAGCTTGGAACAGCACAGGATACGCCCTACCAAACTTGTTGAATCTTGCACAAGCATTCATATGAGAATTCAATCCCTCTTCTTTTTTGTTCCCGTTTTTCTCCATCTCTTCTTTAACTGCTTCTGCACACAACCCACATATCCATTTCCCTGAGAACTTTCCACGAACCTTCTCAATGTACTCTGGTGTGCACTCTTCGCTCATCCCACAACACTCGCATTTCGCATCTTCAACCTCCGATATTGGTGGAAGATTATTTTTGTCTATGGGCTCTTTGCTTAGCTCGAATGAGATATCGGATATTGTTCTTTGAAGATTATCCTTTGATAGTCTTGGTGGCTTTGCTGTGTTGCTTTTCTTTGCATTGCTGTAAATGGTTGAAATTCCCTCTCCATGTGGTGGTGCCATCTTAGATAACCTTTCGAAGTTTCAGGAATTCAAGATTCAAGAAAAGCTGAATTAGGGTTTCAGTGATTGTAAAATGAGGACTGAACTTGTAGTATTATTGCATGAAACTGCAAAGTATAAGCATGTCATGTATACGTAAAGATGAATATATATATAATGGTTTTTCTTCTTCTTCTTGAGATTCTTGAAAAGAAGTTGTGTGGATGTTTAAGATTTACTTGTCAATTATCAGCGGGAGCGTGAACAATCGTGAACTTGATAGATTTATCAATTAAAGTAATGAATTGATTTTCAACTTTTTAAGCTGGTGTTAATTGTATAATTTATGGAACATCCTTTTCAATTCGTGAAATATGAAGATATTTTTCGTAAGTTCAACTGTTTCTTTGCCTTTTTTGGGCGTGGATTTTCGTCTACCATTCCTTTCTACAAGTAGGTTTACATGTGACCTTGTATTTAGGGTATTACAGATGGGTATTTGTTCTTTGGTTTTCTTGTTTTTCTATAATGTTAAGTTCCTTAATTACTTGAATTGCTTAGGTTATAACTAGTCACTAATTAGTTTAAAACACAGAGCTTTACTTATATGTTTTTGGTTCTCCATTTTGTTCCATTGGAAATATTAATTAAATATGTTTATAATTAATTAAACATGGAATAATCATAATAATGCGTAATTATTGTTTAAACTTTATCCATAATTGTTATAAAAAATTGCAATTCGCATGCACAAAGAAGAGAAAAAAGAGAAATAGAAATTAAAATTTAATGATATTTGGCCAATGATATTTACGTCTTCGGATAAAAGTAAAGAAAATTTTTTACTATTTTTCTAGATGAAATTCATTAAACTAGAGTAAAGAAGAGTCAGCCATAAAACTTTAAAAAAAAAATACAATTATAATTTCCATTAATTACAATCCCATAAAATTTTTTGTAACGATCCAAATTTCTACTTCTACTTCATCGAATGCGTCTAAAAAAGCAGAATATTACCACATATCCTTCCAATATGCATATGTTTCATTATTATTATTATTATTATGTACCACATTTGGAATTTTTCAAATCGACCAAGATTTAAGATAAAAGTAATATATAGAAATTTTACTTATTTATAAATTGAGTTAATGATAAATTTATATAATATACAATTTGTCGTAAAATTGATTATAATATACAAAGAAATATTCAATCCGAATTTCTATTATCCATTTCTGATAATAAAAAATGATATAATCCACAAATAAAATCACAAACCAAATGCATAATTAATTGTATTGCTTTATGACCAGACAAATTGCAATAATTGTCATTTAAATGATTATGTAAGTGTCGTATCGCACAGCACCCACATATTTTCCATGATGTGCCTGTGAGGAAACAAGTAGCTAGCTGAGCTAAGCTTTATGAATTTCATTTTTCTTCTGTTTTCCTATCTCCTTTTCTACAATTATTAATTTATTTCCCCGAAAGTGATGTATAAATTGAGAATTCACGTGCGAGACCATTCGAGCCATACATACATACTCTAATTATAATAATTTGAACACCTTTTTAGGTATTTAAAGATATGTAGATAGTAAAATGACATAACTTTTTAAAAATACAGCAATTTTTGCACAACCATAAAAGATTCACGAGCTTCTAAACGCTGCCCATAAGATATAAGAAGTTAGGTATCACCAAAGATTAAAAAATTAATAAAAGTAGAAAAAAGCTAAATTCACAGTTTTTATGAAAGAGATGGGAATGAAAATAAGAGGGTCCAACGGCAGCTAATAATTAATTTATATTATTATAATAATTGAACCATAGCTTTAAATGTGCTCATTGAAATAGATATACATATAACTAAGTTGATGGGCCAATGCATGGCTTTAGTGGCTAGATTGTTTGTTCGGTTCCTGTGAATACAATGTGATCGATATTTCTACTTTATCGAAAAACTCTTATTTTAAGCTTTTTAAAAAATAAATTGATAATGAAATCAAATAAATTTATACCCGTCTTCATACTATATGAATTGGCGTTGTTCAAGATTAAGGGCTACCAGTGAAGAATAGGGTTCTTTTTTGGGGGGTGATTTTGTAAAGAATTTGGAAATCTAATGGTACAGTAGTTTTATTTAAGTTTATAGTGTGTTAAAAAATGAAAAACTAGTTAACATTTTGGGTCAATATCTCCACGTTAAATTTTCTGTTCTTTTTTGGTCAGAAAATGGCATGAATATTTGCTATTTTTATAAGTTCAAAACGTTCACCTGGTGGGGTCCTCTTTGGGTAAAAACGGCAATATTTTGTGACTTTTTTGTTTTACGTATTATATACAGAGAATATTAAACAAAAAGCTAGCAATTTCTTAAATTTGAATCATATGATAATAAATTATTGATTTAATTTATAGATGTTAGTTTTCTCGAGGATCATAGAAAGGAAAAAGCAGACTGAACGGAGTAAATTCGATCACCACAATGGTCAGTTGGCTGGAACTTTCACTTCACTTAACGCTGGTCCTACACAAACATCTATGAGTACCAAGAAAAAATACAAAAAAGCTAACCAGCCCAAAATATCTAAATAAGACGAGAAATAATGGAGGCTGTGGCAAAGGTTGTGAACTACACAAATCTCTCGGGCACTCAAATCAGAGTGTAAAGCTCCTGTAAGTGGCATGGCAATGAGAGCGATGCGTTCAGCTCAGACAAATGCGGCAAGCATGAAAACCAAACCGATACAGGCAAACTGTCAAGGCCAGCAAATAACGGCAAAATCAGGTGCAATTGTTATAATTTGAGTCTCTGTGAATGTATTGTATTAAAATTTTAATGCTCTTTCAGTCTCCTGTAATAAGCGTTGGATTGACAGTGCATTTTGATATTATTTGTTTACTATTAAAGATTCATCTTTAAGTTTTTAAAGATACAACAATAAAAAAGTTGCACATGCAAAAAGCTGTTGAAAATTCTAGCACCCTGATGCGCACAAAATAGGTATCTTCACGAAACAAAAAGTAGCAGGTACGCGTCTAAACTCGTAAATTACCTACTTGTTGTTTAAAATAGGATTTTGTGTCTGTTTTTCCAGCAAAAGGACCTTTGAATTATACCACTCTTAATATCGGAAACGAGATGAGGGCCATGACGCCTATAGACCTCGTATCTCGATCGGTATCCATAACGAGTCGCCTCTGCAAGAATCGAAAAGATATTTTCTAGCACCGGGAGTTTGAGACGAGGGCCTTAACGCCTGTAGACCTTTCCCCCTATCGGCCAGAACAACTCCACTGCTCTATCGCAGATTGGTTTTCTGGAATTCCGATCGATGAAACTTCCTATCGAAGTAATTATTCTCGATCGATGACAATTCTGATCAATGATCATTACTCTAGTCGATAAAAATTTCGAGTGGATACAATCCCCATAAAGCTTAATTTTGATTGATGCTCCATCCCAGTCGATGTATCAAACTTATTAAAGCTTACTAACTAGGTTCGACGCTTATCCCGAGCCCAAAATATGAAAGCTGGAAACTCAGTTTAACTCTAGGCCAATTCTCGACTGGTATACCTCCCTCGCTAGGCTCGATGTCCATCCCGGGTCCAAAATGCTAAAGCTTTCCTCTGTCGTAAGTTAGCCCGCTAGGTTCGATGTTATTCCCGAACCGAAAATGTAAGATGCCTCCATTCGATCTCCACCAACTCATTTGCTAGGTTTGATGTCTATTCCGAACTCAAAATGCAAAGAACGACAGTTGAGTTAATTATATCTCCTCAAAACATGAAATCACCAAATTTTCAAAGCAATGTAATGGCCATACCACTGAGCTATGAAAATACTCAGTTGGGAGTGAGAATGGAGTTCTGTCTCCCACTATAGATCAAAAGATCATTCGCCATGCTTGATTCTCCAATGAATAACCGATCTTTATATCCGATGGGATCAATCGATCGTAAAGAATTATGTACTACAATGCTTGCAAAGTAAGTTAAAATTCAGGAAGTACTCTCCTTAGTTAATTTTATGTATTTTCCATGTTTGATTTCCTACACTCTCCATGATTGATATTGTTTATTCTCCTTTGTTAATTTCATGATACAATTTGCCTAAAATGAAAATTGCAGTACGAAAGCGCAATTAAAAGGCAAATCAAATTTTATATATGAAGAATTCTTACAAACTACAAAGCAAGGACAAAACCATTACAAGAATAATTATGCTTCTATATCTACTATCTCTACAGTAGAAGAAGGCCCTGCAATCACCTCAGTAGGAGGTTGGAGAGATTTCGCTATTTTTTCAGAAGCATTCTCTGTCGATAGGAAAGCTGCATTCTCTGTCAGTAAGAAAGCTGCAGCTTCAGATATGATCTCTGCACTAGCATTTGGTTGAAATGACGTAGGGTCTTGAGAAACCTCATGATCATCGTCACTAGATGGAGGATCGGGCAAAACATTCAGATCATCCATGGTGAAAATTTGAGACTCCTGAGGAAGACGTGAGTCTTCTCTTCTTAGATCTCCTCTCCTCTTTGGCAGCACATTCTGCCTCAATTCTTGCCTTGGTCCGATCGGCTAATTGTTTGGCGATATCGTGTCCCTTAGCCATCACGATCGTAGCTGTGCCATGAAAAGACAAGATAAGTATTCTCTCCAGTTGATATATATATTTCATGAACATGTAATGCATGATTATCTATATAAGCACTTCTCCTCCTTCATCAATTATAATGCTCACGTTCTGCGACAATGGCAACATTAGAGTTTGAGGGACCGATCAGAGTCCCCAAAAGATAATTGGAGTCGTAGGATCCCCCTTTCCTTGACACGACGCTCAATAGCTTTTCAATGTCGGCCTCATAGGCAAACCGACTGGCAACTTGATCTTTCAAAGCAACAGCTACATTCGACCAGGTCAACGACACTCCAAATCTACTAGCCATCCCCGCTAAAAAGAGTTTTTCTTTAAAACCTCTCAGGGATGATGGTATATTGAACAACTTCCTCTACGGTCGACTAGTAAAAAAATATTTTGTGCCATCACTTCGGCCTGAAATATAGAAAAAATGAGTGAACAAATCCAGAGTTGGCTTCACTCCCTCTATCCGGCAGAGAATCTTGAAACGGACTAATGTTCTTCACCCGTTCGGATGCAGTTGGTTAGGAGCAATCCTATAGCCTTCCAGAATTGCTAGTTCAAAGGCTCTGAAAGGAAGTCTCAACCCATCATTCAAGCTCCATAGATGGCAAATGAACCACTCATTATCCTCATACCCAAAAGATCCCTTGTTCTTCGCCATGAAATTTGGGCAAGCCATCACAGAAATCTCTTCGAAAAGGTTATATTGCGAAGGGATCTTAGCCACTTCCTCCTCCGTGAGTTTTGAAGGGCGAGCCATGGGCTCGTGATCTTTATAAACTTCGAGAAAACTCCTATCTATAGACGGGCTGCTGCTTGAAGCCATCTTTGATGGAGGAAGAGAAGTAAAAAATAGTATTATGAATGAGGAGAAAAATTAAAGGCAAGAATTGTTTACTTACTCGGGTGATCTTACAGAAACTCTGAAGTCGCTGAAATGGCAAATAAAATTTGGCAGAGTTTTGCTAAAAATCGCTGAAAAATGAAGAAAAATCGTCTCAAATATGCCTATTTATAGGCAAAATGCTTCTAGAATTCTCCAACCGACTCTCCATTAGATGATTGCCACGTGTCTCAAATCTATTATGATGGTTACAGAGAACGAAGCGTCGCCCTCGACATGCACACATGTATTAAATGCAAAACAACTGTTTGAGTTGAATGAACGCATCTCTTCAGATAGGCACCTTCCGAAATTAAAAAATCCCGCCAAAAGGCTTGAATCGTCTGATCGGACCATTCAGAGGGGGAACAAGTGATAACTATGAAAAAAATATCTCCAAATATCCAATCAAGTCGGCCCAACAACACTTGACATGGCCCAAGCCCATTAACAAAAAGGAAAGAGCATGAGCTGGAAAGACAAGACAGGAAGGCGATGTTCGATCAGACTGATGGGACAACACGTCCTGTCAATTCACTGACACAAGCCAATGCCCATGCGCTCCACCTGCTCCTTGTCACATCGCCGCTCACCGGCTCTAACTGTCGGTTATCACTCTCCAAGGTACTCAAGTATCCCTCCTTTATCTTCTATAAATAGCCAAAATATAAAGGCTCGTGGTATTGATAATCTAAGACTCTCTCTCTCTAAGCGCTCTTTTTCTAAATGTTACTAACTTAAACTTCGAAATGCTAAAGTCCGGTTTGATCGGACACTCCTTTTTGTAGGTCCAGTTATCCGACCGGACACTTTTAACTGACAGCTCTCTTTCTTACAGATAAAAATAAATCCTGCTTTATGAGGATGGATTTTGAAGAATCAAACATAATAATTGTGACATTTTATTTATTTGGGTTTTCTCTCATTGAGTCGCATATTTCATATTTTGTTTTTTTTATTAGATATTTCAACCACATAGTTTACAGGTATAGATGTAACGATTAATCCTTATGGCTCCAATACCATATTTTAAAATTGGATGGAAATTTTGGAAATCACTTTTTGAAATTAGTTCAACCATAAATGACTTTTTATTGATTTTGTGACTTCTATTGTATTTATATATTAGTTTGATCCATGAGTATATATAATTGAATTTTGTTTCAGATGATTTATGAAAATAATGAAGATAAAAAACTCATATTGCTGTAAATATCATGCTAGATCAAATATATATTTAATATTATGAATTCCACCAATATCATTCCATTTCTCTAACATTAATTAAATAATTTTAGAAATATTAAATATTATTTTGTGATAAATAAATTTACAAGGCTTCATTGGTGATCAATTAAAAAAATGTATCTTAAAATGAGCAATTATTTATAAAATTAATTATTTATTTATTTATTGTATTGAAGTAATTTATCTGATCAACTGTAGAATAGTACACAATATATTGTATTGTCAAATTAAACAAAAAAATAGTTATAAAACCATGATATGTTTATGTTAGACAGTATTTCTAAACATTATTTTTACAAAACCCTACAGTATTATATTATACAATACCCTATCCATTGTACAATACAATGCTATTATACAATACAATATAGGGATTATCACGGTGAGGAACCGGCCCGAATGAGGCGAGAAATCTCCGAAAAATTTTTTTGTGTAGCTGGAGACGGAAAAAAGGTATTTTTTGACTTAAAATTCGGGACGGAGATGTAAATTATGGTTCCCACTCCAAAATTTAATTATTAAATTTAATTATATTTATATAATTTAGTTTTAAATTATATTTAATTTTAATTTTAATTTTATCAATTATTAAAATTTATATTAGTTTGATTTATAATTGAATTTATATTTTTAATTATTAAATATTATATTTCAATTATAATTAATTATTTTTAAAATAAAAATATTTTTAATGCAGGGATCCAAGGACGAAAACAAGAATGGAGAAAATTTTTTTCTTATAATACTATCGATCTCTGTCCTATCCTTGCACGAGACAGCAGGTGGAAAGGCACTCTCCACCGCCGCCTCATCCTACGATCATCACTAATACAATAGCCATCCATTGTATACTGGAGGACTTAATTGTGTAAAAAGATTAAAGATTTGTTTGATTATGCGAAATAGAATATTAAGTACTCCATGGGCGAAAATCGAAAAGTTGAAGGGGGCTGATGACGTGTTTTACTTTTTTGTGGAAAACCAAACACGGCCTTGGATGTTCATCAGAAACGGCGCCTGGTGCCTTTTCAAACTGGACGCTGTCTCCTCTGTTTCATCAAAACGAAACACCCAAACAATTTAAAAGACTAAGAAGAAAATACCTCTAAAATTCAATGAAATGGAAGCCGTTCTGGTGAAATGTATAGAGAATAGTCTCAACCAATTGTTGCTCAGAAACGCCATTTTTCTATGCGAACGCCTATGCGCTGAGTTCCCCTCCGAGGTTTTTCCTCTTTTCACTCTTTAATTTTATTTCATTTTAACAGAAATTCGAAATTCAAGTCTCTTTTTTATTTTCCGCTCGTAATTATTTTAATTGGTTATAATGTAGGTGAACATGCATTTACTGGCCAGATGTTACTTGAATAACAATCAATCTTATTGTGCGTATCACATCCTTAAAGGTACTAGTTTAGCGGTTTTTTATTCTTTTGATTAGGTTTTTCTTGGTGTGTACTGTGTAATTAAGTTTGATCATTTATGGAATTCTCATTCTTTGTTTTCTTGTAAATTGAAGGCACAGAATTGCCTCAGTCTCGCTATTTGTTTGCTATGTCCTGCTTTCAGATGGATCTTCCTAGTGAAACTGAAGCAGCTTTGTTGCCTAGTGGAAACTCTGATGCTGAGGTTTTCTTTTGATTCATCATGCATTATGATCTTTTGTTGACTTAATGCTGATCTGATCTCCGTTGTTAAGTTAGGCTTAGTTTTATTGTTTGTTTTATGTAGGTTCCAAATGGTGCAGCTGGTCATTATCTTCTTGGACTTATATACAGGTTAATGGAAATATTCGTTGTTGTTATTATTTTTTTTTATCATGTCCTACCAGGGTTAGTTAATTACAATATTTATCATAATGAATTTCAGAACCTCTGAAGCTCTGTTTTTAGTCGTTAGAGAATTCTGGGTTTACATTTTGTTGGGCAAAGTGATGTTTATTTGAGAAAATGGAACTTGCTCACGTCTACCCATCTATTTTAGATAGCCTGTTTCTACTTTTATTCATGCATATTAATAAGCATGGATGATAAGTTCACCAGCTACGTAAGTTGGTGCTACTGCCTCTTACTAGATTATACACTCTAATGCATTTTATTTCATTGATTTGTCGAACATATCAACTTCTCACATGCAGTTAATAATCTACATCCACTCCCTTTTAGGTACATTGATAGAAAGAAAAATTCAATCAAACACTTAAGGAAGGCCTTGTCAATTGATCCATTATTTTGGACAGCATATGAAGAACTGTGTACATTAGGTCAGTTCAAATAATATAGTTGCACCTGATTTTTCATGAGACAATGAAGAAATATTATGTTATCTTGGACAGTATAGACAGATTGCAAGTATTTGCTGAACTAGTTGTAAAATGAATTGGCTGCCATAATAAATAAGTTATTTTCTTGAAAGGAACTAATATTGCTTTATCTGTTGGATTGAATGAGCTATTTATTCTAAATTTCACGTACATATTCTATCTAATGTCTTAAGAGGGGATATCCAAGTTTCTTTACTAACAGTATTATAAATGGAACTGAGATGATAAGTTTCTGGTGTTGTATCCCTGTGAGCAAATGAGATAATAAGTGTTTGTTGTGAGTTGTGACCCGGAGAGTGCCTTTTTTTTATTATTATTAAATTTGTTCATATCTATTTCATTAATACTTGGTGCTGGTTTTGTCAATATTTGCATTTTTAGGATAAAAAATCTCCAGTAATCTAGCACATAAAGTATGGACCTTCATGCATACTACTCTAAAACCAACTATTATTAGACCCTTATCTTGTGTGATGGTTTTCCATATATAATTTTTGTGCCACATTAATGTGCACTCTTAGATTTTTCCTAATATGTCTAACATTCAAATTATTTACACTTTTACAATCAACCTATTTTAGTTCTCCTGAGACAGAACTCTACAATTTTCAGGTGCTGCAGAAGAAGCAACTGCTGTTTTCAGCAGCGCAGCTGTTAGTTATGTTCAAGAGCATTACTCAGGTGATGAATCAAAATACTTGCAAACAATCTATGAGAATCAAAATTCAGATGGAAACACTAGGCACTTGAAGCATCAGGAGCACAGTGTTAAAGATGTTTCTCGAAATTGTCATGAAACAGATTTTTTGGCAGGATCAACTCACAATCCTTCTTCTAAACTGTCACTATACAGTACAACTTCAGCAATGGTTACACAGGTAAGTTTCATAAATTTATCAGAATGAAAGGTTCTACTTTATGTTTAACCAAGTTGCTATTTTGACATTCCTCTATTTTAAAATCTTCTTTTATCTTTGCTGTCATTGTATCTGAGAATAATCTGTCTAAGAACAGTAAAAAACTTGGGAATTGCTGACCTGTTTCTTGCTGTGTGAACTTTGTGAAGCATATTAGACTATGCATTACGTTTGTGGCAAAATCATGAGTTGTTTATTCTCAGAACTTGACATGAAAACTTGGCTGAGTTCCTTAATTGTAAATAATGATGGTTCAATTAGTAGCTCGTGTACTATATATTTCCAGTATAATATTCTGAAAAGTTTTATGCATCCATTACTCTCAAAAAAAAAAAAAACCCAGAAATGTACTTTATAAACACAAAAGAAAAAAGCTGCAAAACCATTGATGATAGAGAAACCTGATTGAATGGAAGAAACTTTAGGTGTCAGACACTCTTGGTGTTATGGCATATCAATATTCTATCTTCTAGGACATGAGAAACAAGTTGATGGCTGAAGCTAAATTATTTGCTTGTGAAGTGAAGAGGACTTTAGCTTAAGATACATAAAATAATATGCATATGAACATATTATTGGATTAGCTCAGATTTATGCCTTCTCAACTATTGTAAAATATTATCCTGATTTTTTTTGATTGGGAATATTGTGTTATCTCTTTTTATTGGTGGCTTGTAGTGAAAATAAAAATTAATACATGAAATATCTTATATATATGTATAAATATCTATATATCAATATTTTTTCATATCAGGTAGGTAATAAGCTGGTTCATTAGATTCCACTGTCATCTTATCAGCAATTATATCGTTTATATATTTCTATTAATACATTTCTTTATTATATTGAATGATTGAGCTGTTTGAAATCTGAGCTAGTATTGGAAGATCATGAATTTTAGTTCTTGTTGTGTCAGTCATGTCATGCACAGAAACTAGTTTCTGAAATCTAACATCTTACTGATTAAGCAAATCCCCTGTATCTGTTTCATTGTGTATATTTCTTATTCATGTATTCTTTAACTGTTGCAAATCAATAATATGCTACATTGCAGAAGAAAAATTAATGTTTGTTTACACTCTTTATTGGGTGCAGTGAAAATGGCTCTCTTAAAAAAGATAAATAAATAAATCAATAAAGACATAAATCTTATTTTTAATCACAGAAATCCTTCTAAAAAGGATGATAATGTTCAATTATTTTACTGGGCTTTTAGTTGAAATTTTCATTTCTTTTGAAACAGATGGATGTTTGAAATATTCACACCATGATGTGACTTTTTAAAGTCTACTTCTTTCAGATGTCAGATATTGCTCCACGGCCTATTTTTGGAAATCTGGGACCTAATTCAACTTTTTTGGGAAGCAAAAACTTGTTAAATACTGCAGCTCAGGCTCCTGGAAGAAAATTTGTTGCTGAAGGGAAATCAGGGAAGGTTGTTCATGCATTTTTGTACAAGTGGCTGTCGCTGTCACCTTAATTTATATTGCAATTGGAAATTACATTGTTGATATTAGTGGAAATATGTTAACTTCAACTCTTCCTTTTTCTGTAAGATGGTCCTGTGTGGCCTTTACGAATATGTCAAGTGCAAGTAGAATTGCTTTATAAATTTTAACTTTTGAAAAAGAAATTAGTCTTGAGATGCAGGCTGTTACCTGAGTCTCCTTATACATTAATTCCTTCCCATTTATCATGTTGCCACTTCACCAGCAGTTGTTGTTTGATTGGATATTTAATTTCTTCACTTGAATAAAATGGTTCGATCATATTTAATCTTTGTCATGTCATCTTGAAGGTTTGGGGCCGATTATTTTCTGATTCTGGGCTACGTCGAAGCCCAAGACTAGCTGCCATGCGTGCAAACTCAAATTTTGTGCAACTAGAAGGTGATGGAAGAGGTCTTTCGTCATCATCTACATCATCATTTTCTTCCTCAATGGATTGCAAAGACCAAAGTCAAGGTAATAATTTAATTGAGCAGCTCCATGCTTGTCCAATGGCGAAACCAAGCAATGAATTCTATAATTATATTGATTGATGATCCTGAAAAAGAAAAAAAGTCTTTTAGTGGTTTGCAACCACTTTGTGTGGCCTTATTGTTGTCCATATTAATTTTGAAAGGGGCAGAATAGGAGACAACTTGACACGGTTGTCTTTTATTAGCTTTAATTTGTTCTCATTTTTTGTGGACTTAAACAATATTTCATGTGATTTATTATAATTAGAGACAAAAATGGTTCTTTCTTGCAAACTGAGTAATGGCATTGGATACAAGTTAATTGATAGAGATTGGATAAAGTCTGAAGGCCTTCTGCTCAGGTTATATATAGTAAGTGTGAACTGCCTCTCTTTTAGGCAACTTTACGATCAAGTCTTCAACCTTTCTTCATTTAGAAAGCTGTTCGTTAATCATCCTTTAGCTGGTTCAATGTCTATCATATTTAAAAGTTACATGTGGGTTCTTCATGAAATCGTATTTGTTCTATATCTAATCTGAATGTGAAAATGTTTTTAATATTTCATTTGAATTTCAAATATGATTTTTCTTTCACTTTTATGATGAGTTTGGTTGTCTCTATTGCATTTTCAAGAAAACCAGTATCAACTTGCATGCAGAGAGATGTGCAGATACCTGTGATGATGCTTCTTCACAGCATATGACTTCTTCATATGTGTCTTCCTTGGACAGTAATAGATTCCTTGAGCATGACAAAGCAATCATGAAATTGGGTGGCTTAACAAAACATGGTACAACAGTGATATCTGGCATTTTAGATTCTATTTGATTCTTGAGTCTTCTTGGGGAGGGGTTTCAGGCTTTTGTGCATGTACAGATGCCAGGTATTGCTTAATCAAGAGAAAAATATGTTTTTTGCAAATAATTCAGAGTATTCTGCTCTTAATAGTTCTATATGTATTGAAACACGGTGAGCACTGCAGGATGCTTTGGAGGCCTTTCAAAAGCTTTCCCAGAAGCAGTATAACACAGGCTGGGTTATGTCCCAGGTAATTAAGCTCTTCTTATTGCTATTCGAGAATTTTTTTTTTTACCATCTTTATCTTGTCCTACATAGACAATGATGTCTTTTTTTAATTCCTTGTGGCTGCTCATATTATTGTGTTTAAAACTACAATCATGTTTTCCTGTTTTAAGGAACAATGAGATTTAAATTTTATATTATTATCGGTTCAGACTGCAGAGTTATTTTTGTAACTCTGCTGATTATAAAATGACGTTAGATGTGTTAAAATTGTACATATATATGCTTAAAGTCAAAACATAATTCAAATTAACACCCCCAGCATGGCAACACTACATGCATATATTGAAATTTCCAGAACTTTGCTGATTAGTCAAAAAGTCTAGGTTTTAATGGTTTTAATATCTTTTTATATATTCTTTAAATCTTGCCTTTGCTTCTTATCTCTTTATGAAGGTCGGAAGGGCATACTATGAGCTTGTAGATTATATGAATGCTGAATATGCTTATAGCCTTGCACGTCAATATTGCCCATACATTTTGGAAGGAATTGATAT
This sequence comes from Excoecaria agallocha, assembly GCA_037975025.1. Taxonomy (NCBI): domain Eukaryota; kingdom Viridiplantae; phylum Streptophyta; class Magnoliopsida; order Malpighiales; family Euphorbiaceae; genus Excoecaria; species Excoecaria agallocha. Next base: position 3,080,556 of record CM075812.1, read on the forward strand.
TTACTCTACTGTTCTTTATGTATCTTTTCTGTGGTCCATCGCTGGTACTCAAGTAGCTAGCTTGCATTCTTCACCCAGTCATAGCCATACAATATTTACTGTTTCATTTCTGCTGCACTTCAATCCCTCTTTTCAACCTTTCGCTTATATTAGCGTTTCTGGTGCAATCGATTTCTGGTGTATAATAATTTAATAATGGTGTGGTTCTCTAAATTTGAACTTTAACCTCTTTAGTTTTCTTTGTGGTTTTAAAAAGCACGAGTTCCCAATTTTTACAAGTGTTTTCTGGAAATAAATATTTTTATATATGACTCGGAATTCGGATGATTAATGGAATTTAAGCTAAATTAAATATGAAGTTAATCCAGAGACCATATGAGCATGAAAATATTAGGAAATTTCTATGAATCAGGAATTGAGAGAAACGTTTGTTTGGGGCAGGGCTCAAAGGCTTTGTGTTGTCTATAGCTGATAGAATAGAATAACCGTTTTCCTTCACATATCATGTATAGCTGTTAGAATGTAAACGGCTGCCATCCTGATGTATTTTCTTTTGTTCAACTTCAGCCTTTGTTTTTTCAGGAAAAAGCGGTGCATGAGATGAAGTTGTTCCTATTTTCTTCCAAATTTTGTTCATAGATTGTTTTGGGAAAAGTTACTTGTCTCTTAGAACTTATACTTCCTTGGCTCACATTAATACAACTGTCACCAAATATATGTTTCCAGACATGTAAATGAAGCTTCTTATGTTTTGAGTGATATATTTTTGTTATACTTATCCTTGATTGGAAATTTTGTGAAGTATAAATTTCCAATGTAATTAGGGCATTTATGGGACTAAAAATAAGATTCATGTTTCAACATGATCTTTTGGAATACTATAGTTGCACATGCATTTATGGTTGACTTTGTACGTTCAGATTTCTTCAATACTGGTCTTGGATTATCCTTCCATTTTGCAGCATTTGCAGGAAGACATGAGGTTGAGCCACCTAGCTCAGGAGTTGATATCAATAGATCGTTTAGCTTCCCAGTCATGGTACCTCCTGCAGACCTTTTATCGAACCAAATATGGAAACTTATCTTACTTCATATTGTATTGTCAGCAAGCTGAAATCCTTATGAATGAATGCTATATTTCAAATGGAATGGTCTTTATAGGTGTGCTATTGGAAACAGCTACAGTCTGCAGAAAGAGCATGAAACTGCACTCAAATGTTTTTCTAGAACTGCACATCTGAATTCCAGACATGCTTATGCTTTCACCCTTATGGGTCATGAGTATGACCCCTCAATTTAAAATAATATACTTCAAATCACAGTACAGTGACTGAATAGCTCATATGTGAGAGATGCAGTTGTTATTGTGCACAAACTTATTGGCAGGTGTGCAGCATTAGAAGAGTATGAAACTGGAGTGAAATGCTACCAGAGGGCCCTCATTGTAGATCCAAGACATTACAATGCCTGGTACGGTCTTGGGATGATCTACCTCTGCCAAGAAAACTTGAATTTGCTCAGCATCACTTTCAAATTGCTTTGCGCATAAATCCTGGCTCCTCGGTTATCCTGTGCTATATTGGAACCACATTTCATGAACTGAAGGTTGGGCCTCTTTGTTTGTTTATTTTATATTGATGAGAATTCAATAAATAGCACTCAAAAAGAGAATAAGAATTGAAAAGAAACTGTTGTATATTGATCTGCAATTTCTAAATACAGCAGAGTTTCCCAGTATAAGCATTACAATCAACAAAAGCAAAGATAAGAAGTAAGGGCCAAATGCCTACAAGAGAAGAACGGCCAAATACCCTGCTCTCTCTCTGTATCCGTTACCCAGCCTCACGGCAATTACAAAAGTATTCCTATGCATACCCTTCCCTTTAGCTAAGACAGATTTATATACTTGTTCCCCTTTCTCTCTTTTTCTCCCCAAATTCCTAAATAACTTCTGCCAGCTAACCATCCTCATTATCACCTGCTTTCTTTTTGGATCTTCTCGCATATACCCTCCATATCTTGGACCTGTGGTCCTGCATCTCCTCCTTGTTAGCATTTTCTCTATTATTGCACTGGCAACCTTGAATTTGCCAAAGATATGTAAAGTTTGGAGGCTTAGAACTTAGCATTGGTTTATATTTTACTGCTTAATTCTTTTTGTGCTTCTATTCTATAATCTTTCAGAGAAATGAGGAAGCATTGGAGATGATGGAGAAAGCCATTGTTGCAGATGACAGAAATCCTCTACCATTTTACCAAAAGGCAAAGATATTGGTGAGCCTTGAGAAGTTTGATGAAGCTTTGAAAGTTTTAGAAGAACTAAAGGAGTATGCTCCTCAAGAAAGTAGCATCTATGCTATGATTGGTAAAATTTATCAAAAGTGCAAGAAGTACGACAAAGCAATTCTTAATTTTGGACTCGCGTTAGATCTAAATTCAAATGCACTTGATGTTGCTGCCACAAAGGTAATCGTTCTGTCTCCAACTCTGTTTGTAAAATGCACTCAACATTTGAACAAGTTGCCTAACATCTTGGGAACCCAATGATGCATTGAATTCCATGCATTATGCCTGAGCTAATGTTATTCCCGTAATGATATCCGCAGAACCCCATACTCATTTTTTGTTATTCTCATAGTCATTCATCTGTAGTTCTTTGGCCTAGGTTTATTTCTTAGAAAAAAATACATTTTAAAAGTTGACTTGCACGGAGAAGAGTGTTTTGCACCATATGAAAAATCGAAACATGCTATGCATCAAGATATTGCATGCAGCTACATTTGTGAAGTACTTGGTACACAAATTACAACGGAAAACATAGGTAGCATGAGCTGCGCTTTCAAAAATACAGGGGATCTCAGAGCCAATTTACATGATGTTATTATCATATTTAGTGTATCATACGCCTGTCTGTTATAATGAATTCATGACCTCTTCATCACTGCAGGCCACTATCGAGAACTTGCTAGTGCATTGTGGAATTGAGGACAGCTTGTAAATTAAATTGCCCACAGGGACACAACTATACAATGGAAGTTGTAATGGCAAGCCCTTGATACTTTTGCTGCCGGACTTGCTACATACGGAGATCATTTTTAAAGAAAACACCACTAGCAAACTCGTAGCTTTTTCCATCATGAGTTTTGCTTATTCCTGGAATCTTGAACAGTCAACATTATGCCATCCCTTTGTATAATTCTCCCCTTTGTTATCCATCTTAAGAGTTGCTTAATTGTTAGAAAGCTGTATTTCTTTAGTGAGAAAATACAATTTATGTTGCATTTTCAGCTTCCAAAATGCGTTGATTTTTGCTTATGAGTATATATATTTAGACTATGGGAATCCAAGAAGGTTCAGATTCTGAGAGCAGATAACACGTGCTAAACAAGAATTGAACTGAGAAGTTTATCTCTTGAAAATGTGTTTAATTTTTAACATAATTTATTTCTTTACATTTATCTTTGCAAGTTTCATCCTAAGCCATGGCATAATTTCTCATAACATCTGAAGTTGATTTGGTCATCCAGCTCCTAAATATTAGCAGGTTGGAGCTCAGACCTCTTATTTCTGCCAGAGAACACCGAGCCCCTATACATCATCCTGTAAAGTACGTATCTTACAGTTAATATATTGTCTCGCGAGCCTGCGATGAAAATTTTCAGTATTTGTTTGATCAACTTGCATCTTCAATTCGGTTGCTTGACTCATTTAGAATTTTTTCAAGATTCTTCAGCTTAACTTCTCTAGGCTCATATAGAGTTGAATTGACAACATAGGTGGCACCTGGTGGAATCCCATTCTCATCAAGAAACACCTCAACTCTCTGAACATCTTCACCATTATTTTGTCCTGTCTCCATCTTGAAGCCTTGTTTTGCAGAATCTTTTGCTTCATCTTCGCCATTCAGTAACCTAGTTTCTTCTTGTTCAGGTTTCGATAAATTTTCTATATCTTCATCAATTTTCACATCAAACTCATCATCTCTTACTCTCTTGTCTCTTTTTTCAAGTTCCTCTAGAGCATTTTTATCTAGAGCTTCTGCTTGAGCTCCTGTTATATACTTCACTATCCCCTTGCGTCCCAAAGCTGTGGTTAAGCTCCTTTCGCCAAGAATTTCGGGACAACTATTGCACGTTTTATTATGGCGAGAATTCTTCATTAGGAATAGAAACCACATACAAATTGCTAAAATCAGAACAGCCTGAAGAATCCTCTTTCTGTCCAATCCTTTTGGTCTGTGATAGTGCACACTTGAAGGACTCAGTATAAGATTTTGTTCCATGAAAATGATCCCTGTGATGAAGTTTAGGAGAATTTTATCAACCAAGTGGTGGATAGATGGAAGTAGTGTGGACAAAAGGAACAAGATAATTAGATGTGAGGCAAGGGAAGGAAGATCAAAATTGGGTGATAATAACTTGTAGCTAAACTAACAATTGAAAGGCCCCAAGTTCATTGCTAACTAGAAACCAAAGGCAAAAGTCAATAAAATCCCCAAGTGACTAAAAGGAATGTAATTTTTATTTCGTTGTTAACCATATATGAAAGTCAGGAACGAACACAAACTTTATATAATAGAAATGATTTGACTTTACTATGCTTTACTCGGATTGTTTTCTAGTCATTGCATACCAGGTAGATTCTACTTTGTTAAGATCAAAATAATTGTAGAATTCCCAATTCATTAAATATATGACACAGTGCAAATCAAATAAAGGTGAAAATAATTATTTGCAGAACATTAGCCTTGGACTTTTAACTTAACTCGAATACAGACAAGAGAATCAATGGAGAACTTATTACAAGGAGAAAGAGAATTACCTTAACTAGGAGGATACTGGTTGAGGAGGAGCAAGATTGGTGACGATGGGGCTGAATATTGAGCAGGACTTAAAAACGAGAAAAAAATATTGGCGAAGTATCAGACTAGAGAATCACTATCACCATGAAGACGTTAGAGCCTCAAACAGAATTTGATCGAAATTCTTGAAAGGTATTAACAATTAAGTAAAAGAACTCCAAGAAGGCCGAAAGTGAAAGCCTTTCTTTGTCAAAGAAGAAAATTCTTTTAAAGCAGCCAGCGTTGAAAGTCTGATGATATGTTGAAAATTCCAAATCAGTGTAATGCTACATTGGTTAATTTCATTTTCAATACGCCCCCGTGCTTTTGCTTGAATTTGTTCTTTTCTTTTTTCTTTTTTTTTATTCATGAGGGTATTCATGGAAATAAAAATATTTTTGGCCGTCTATTTCGCCTTCTAGGTGACTTTTTCAAGGTTGAGGGAAAAACAATGAAATTTTGACTCTTCTTGCTACATCACTGCGAATATGTGAACAAAAAAAAAAAAAAAATTAATGTTTTACATTCTTGAAGTGTGAAAAAAAACTTTAGAATAATATATAAATTTTTTTTTAAATTATTATCATTTATTAAATTTTTTTATTAAACTAATTGTATGTCAAATTATCCTCGAATTTATTTAAAATATTATATTAACAATTCAAACTTATTTAAAATATAAAAAATATACATCATACTATTAAAAATATTAAATTATCTTTCTAAAACTTATTAAATATATTAAATTATCTTCTGTTACTGTTTGCGCAATTTTTGTGAACTGATAAATATTTTTATAAAAGAATAATTTGACATTTTTATTAAATTAAATGACAATTTAATGTGTAATTAATTCAAAAAAAAATTTAATAAATGACAACAGTTCTTGAAAAAATTCATAACCCTTCCTCCTCATTAGAGCTGAGCAAAACCAAATCGGAACCGAAAATCAAATCGAACCGAATGAATTTTGGTCTGTTTGATTCGGTTTTTTTGGTTTTCGGTTCATTGGGTTTGGAAAAGAAAAAATAAATTGGTTTTATCGGTTCGGTTCGGTTCTTGAAATTGAAAAACCGAAAAAACCGAACCGACCAAAGTTTTATACATATATATATTTTTATAGTATTTATATTTCAAAGGACATGATTTGGACTGATGGTGATTGATAGCCGGAAAAATAAGGTAAACTCTCCAAGGTTGCAGGTTCGAAACCCACAAACAGCAGGAATGCTAGTTTTGGACAGTTTTTGATCCAATTAATCAATGATTTTTATAATAAAATATCAACATACTAATAATTATCGTTATTTATATTAATACAATATTCATGTTTTAATGGAGAACAAAATTCAAACATAATGATATTTAAATTATGATTCATAAAAAGTTTATATATATATATATATATATATATATATATATATATATATATATATATATATATATATATATATATATATATATATATATATATATAACACGAAGATATACATGTAAATTTAAATTATATTCATTATATTTAAATATATTTACAGTTTAATTATATTCGAATATTTATTTACCATGAGTTAATGAGTAATTATAAATATATTTATCATAAAATTGTGAAATTAAATAATATATCTTGTTTCATATGCTTTGCATATTTGAACTTCAACATCAATTTGATGTGTTGTATTATTAACTCTAATCAATTTGAAATTCAGATACTAATTGAGAATATAGATACTAACAGTGTGTCAAACGGAATGCGCAATTTAATTTATATTATATTTTCCGTTCATTGAGTGCTTAACGTATAAAAAATAAAAATTCGAGAGTTCATGGTTATCAAATAAAAGTATGGAGGTTTAAAAGTAAAAATTTTGGAAGTTGAGGACCTTAAAAATGTATTTTGTCTAGATTAAATTTTTACAACTTTCTATTATTATATATCCTTTATGCTTCAAATTGATAGACACAATTTTATTTTATTTTATTTTTGTTAATTTTAAATTATAGTCTACTTAACTACTTATGATTTTAATAAGTTAGTTAATATATTAAATTTTTATTATATCCATGCTTAAGGTTACTTTTCAAAAACAACTTTTCTATTTTTTCGATGAATTATTTATTACCATCACTTTGAAAATTAAAATTTTAATTTTACATTTACTGAGTTTGTCGATTTTCAATAATTAATAATGCATTCTATATTTCAATTTTTTATTTGAATGTTTAAAATTTGTATGTGATAAATGCTTAGGATATTTTGGAATTTATTATTGGGATATTTGTAATTTATATTTGATTTTGATGAATGATTTTTGTAATTGAATTTTTATATTTTTATATAGTGATATTTACAAAATTATATAAATAATATTATTTTTAAAAATATATTAAAAAACTTGGTTCGGTTATTATAGACATAATATAATAAATTTATGTATATTATTTTAATTTTAGTTATTTTAAATGAATTTATTTTGTTGAATATAAATTAATTTAATTTATGGACCCATATAGGTTAAAAGCCCAATTAAAAAAAGCCCAAATATGGCCTAGAACCGGTAGAACCGAACCGAACCGACCGAAATTATTTCGGTCCATTCGGTTTTCGGTTCTATATATTTCGATTTTGGTTCGATTCCAAAAATTCCTGAAGTTCGGTTTTCGATTTAATCGGTTCGGTCCAAAATCAAACCGAACCAACCAAATGCTCACCCCTACTCCTCATACTTTTTATCCCTAAAATTTTTAAAAATCGAGGCCACGCATATACTCCATGGCCTGAAAAGCAACAAAGACCAGCTAGTTTCCTCAAAACCTGCCCCATGCTCATGTTTGAAGTGCCAGTGCAATCACTTTTGATCAATATTATTAAAATCGGATCGAATAACGAATCGAAGAACTTAAGGGTTCGTAGTTCGATCGGTTCGTTGAAATTCAATCGAATTTTTTTCATTTTTTAAAAAATATATTATTTTTTAAGTTTTATATAAATATTATGAAAATATCACTATATAAAAAAATTAAAAATAGTTTAGAAAAATATATTTATCATCAAACATTAACAATAAGACTATATTTTCAAATCATTCAACATTTATAATAAAAATTTAAGATAAATATAGTAAAAAATTGTAAATTTTTAAAGAAATTCTTCAAATATAAATTATAAAATTTTATTTTATTCATAAAAAATTCATTAAATTGTTTGAATTTTAAATATTTTGTATTTATAATTTTATTTTATTTTTTTCCAGAAAAAATAATATTGTATTAATATTTTGGACAAAAAGTTGGTTTTTCTAAAATCAAACCGGTTTTATCATTTAACCCGGTTTTATTTCGGTTCACCGGTTTTTTTGCGGTTTAAAACAGTATTTTCCGGTTTTTATCCAATCCGGTTTTCACCCATTGAACCAACCGGACCAGCAAACGGTTCGCGGTTAAACCGGTTCGACCGCCCGATCAACATCTTTGTTGCATCCGGATGTTCTCTTTTACTTCAGTAATGTTCTCAGTTACTTTATAAACTCATCAAACTATACCATATTATCCGGATGATGCTGCAAAGTAAACATGGAGAAAACATTTTAGCCCCGCCGACCAAAGGCCCATTTCAAATATTAACCACAATAATAGTCCATAATTGGGCCTATCGGCCCAATTTCATCTTTGCCTTAACGCGTTCGAAAATCATATGTAAACTCTAATGGCATTTCTGCTCGCATAGCACAAAAATCTGAAACCCGAATTCTTCTTACATACCATTCTGCATTGGACTGCATATCCTCGGTTATGTGATCTTCGTTTCTTCCTTTCTTAAGGTCTTTTTTCTACATCTAATGCATCTTTGCGTGTTAACGGTTTTATGTATGCCCAATTTAGTCCACATTAGCATTTGCTCTGTGTTCGATCTGTTGAGTGTGAATCAGTCATTGAAAGAATCTGTTTATCTGCATGCATTTTGTGTTTCACGAGCTTAAATTTTTATATTTGAGTTCGAGAAATTTTGGTTTCGCTTAATTTTTTTTTTCCTTGCAATTGATGAGATGTGGAATTTGTCCCAAGAATTAGGGTTTTGTGCTTTGATTCGATCTGGTGCTTCTACATCAATCACCCGAAAATTATATGTACGTTGATATATTTGGTGTGTTTGCACTTACTGATTATTGATCTTTGATTCGAATATGATTGTTTTTGCTGAATTTTATGTTATCGGTAATTGATGGGATCTAGAAGTTTTTAATTTTTCTAATTGATTAGTTTGTTGATTTTCGGTATTCTGTAGTTTGGAAATGTTGATCAGAAGATAAATTGTAATTTTGTGTTCCATCATGGATAGCTGAAATAGCTTTGCAACTTCTATTGATTGACTTTAGAAAAAAAAAAAAATTCCCTGCTTCATTTGTTGTTTTGGAGCTGGGAATTCACGTGTTATTCATTTGGCTTAATGGGATTAGCACTGCATATTGATGGTATTATCCTCTGGTTGCCCAAGTAGACTGTCTGTATGACTAATTTTGGTTCTTGTTTAGGAGAAAGGAATAATTCTATCATTGGATTAATCTATTGGTATACATTTATCAGAGAAAATGCCTGCTCAAAAGATAGAGACAGGTCATGAGGACACTGTTCACGATGTGCAAATGGATTACTATGGTAAGCGTCTTGCAACTGCTTCATCTGACCATACTATTAAGATAATTGGGGTTAGCAACAATACCTCTCAGCCTCTTGCTAAGTTGACTGGGCACCAAGGACCTGTGTGGCAAGTAGCCTGGGCTCACCCAAAGTTTGGTTCTTTGCTTGCTTCATGTTCCTATGATGGGCGTGTGATAATATGGAAGGAGGGGAATCAGAATGAATGGACCCAAGCTCATGTTTTTGATGACCAGAAATCATCAGTCAATTCTATTGCATGGGCACCTCATGAGGTTGGACTCTGTTTGGCATGCGGCTTTTCAGATGGAAATATATCGGTGTTTACTGCACGAGCAGATGGTGGTTGGGACGCATCCAGGATTGATCAAGCTCACCCAGTTGGTGTAACTTCAGTTTCATGGGCTCCATCAACTGCACCAGGTGCACTTGTCGGTTCTGGTTTGCTTGACCCTGTTCAGAAGCTTTGCTCAGGAGGTTGTGACAATACTGTTAAAGTGTGGAAGCTTTACAATGGGACTTGGAAGATGGACTGCTTTCCAGCTCTTCAAATGCATGCCGATTGGGTGAGAGATGTGGCCTGGGCACCCAACTTGGGCCTTCCTAAATCTACTATTGCTAGTGCCTCTCAGGATGGGAAGGTCATTATATGGACTGTTGCGAAGGAAGGGGATCAATGGGAAGGTAGGGTTTTGAATGATTTCAAGACTCCTGTCTGGAGAGTCTCGTGGTCACTTACCGGAAATATCTTGGCTGTTGCTGATGGGAATAACAACGTGACATTATGGAAAGAAGCTGTAGATGGGGAGTGGCAACAGGCTACAACAGTTGATCCCTAGATCTTAAGGTCTTTGAAATTTTTTTTCCTTCATAAATCATACTTAATTTTGTTCTAGTTCCATTACTTTCTCAAATGTTGAGAATCTGTTTTTCTTGATATTATTCCATAGCTGGAGTGTTTATTTTTCGCATAATTTTCAGACAAAGGTATCGGACATTAGCATCAATTGTAAAACTTTATTTTGTGAGAAAGGATGGTTCATGTAGTTTGCAACATCCATTGATTTTGCTTTGTCAATGAATAGATCATCTCTGTTTGGTCTTTTTTTTGGGTCATTTTCTGATGCAATGTTTGGATGTTAAGTTGATGTTTTTTCAATCTTATCTGTGCAGCAGGGGCCAAGTGAATAAAGTAGGTTGTTGAGTGTATCCTTTGAGGAAAATGGCTATCAATTAGTACATTAGATTGAAACAGAGCATATCAATAGAAGAGTGACAAAAGCGAGAGTTGCTAATTCTTAATTGGATTTCGATCATGATTCTGTTTATCTTCATTGAGAGGCAGATATGGTATGAATGTGGCTGAATCTTGAAACAATATAATAGTTATGTGAGACTTCGGTGGTACAAGTCAATTTTAATTCATACTATATCGTCTGCCTGGAATATAATTTCTGTTCTTATAGAAGAGAGTCGGAATGGAGCTGGTTGCTTTTGAATATCAGTTGTGAATGGATACTAAAAATGGAAGAGGAAGTTGTAAACATTCAACCATTAACAGTATACATGCGATTGTTACCCTTGAATTCTGAGATATGCATGTTAACAAGGCATCTAACTTTCATTTTTAAACTCTGGGATTAAATTCTTTTTTCACTAGCTAAGGATGGAAAAGGGGTTTGATGTATGCATTATTTTCATGAGTTCAGTTCTTCAACTTCTTGCACGACCTCTGATATTCAAATAATTTGGGGGAGAAAAATAATAACCTGGTGGCTTTCAGTTCAAAATTTAATTAGAGACAAGATGGAAGTATAAAGAATCATGTAATCTTGATTCTCTATCTGGATGGTTCTATTGGGTTTAAAGCATAGATATAGAGGTTATTAACATGATATTGACATGCCCCGACAGCATGAGAAACTGACGCATGTTTATGGCTTGGAGCAGTGTGCTTGGGTGGTTGGTATCAATTTTAATTTTCTTCTTTTCGTTACTCGTTAATTGGAAAAGCCAATACTGCTAATCTGTCTCTGTTGAAGCAGGCATAACCATGGCATTATCATGTTGTTCACGATGTTATTCTGTCTCTATCCCTAAAATTTATGATATTTGTCCCACTTCAGTAAGGTTTTCTGACCAAAATGATTTTTTGGTAACTGGTTTGGTTCACATTGAATATGTTGGAAAACAATAGGAAGTAGAGGTGCCTTGAGTGGTTTTAACACATTTGAGTTTTTGCGGCCGGGAATATGTACTTTTCCACGAGAACTCTGCAAGCTGATGGGCATCAATTTGGATCTCCAGGATGTTTTTCCTTCAACGTGCAGGAGATTTGTGGACAGTCTGCTTGTTTACCATGAGTGTGTGTTGCTGATTAGAATTAATTATTGTCAAAGTGCAGTTGTTGCTCTTTCTGTCTGTCTTTGGCTCTCTTTCTTTCTCAGACACACTAATGCCCGCTCACTCTCAATGTTGCTCCGATCCCCATGTAGGCTGAGATTTGGGATTGTGGTGGATGTTTGGGCAATCGATTTGAGAATGCTTCTCTTGTTTGGCTCCGATTCTACTCTCGCTGTCATTTTCAGTGTAGGCAGGCAACTAATTAGCGACCTTAGATTATTCACAAAATGGATGCCTGTATCTTTTTACTAATGAAGGAAATTTTCATTTAAATAACAAGGTCTAATCTATGTTATTTGGAAACAATGATTGCATGTTAAACATGATTTTGACTGTAAATTCATCAGAGGGCAAAGTGCCCCCTTTCCGTCACATAGACTTGCTAAATTTTCAAGATAAAGCCAATGGGACTGATTGATTGATACATAGAAATTAGGAAATCGCTGAGAAAGAGATGCCAATGTTACTTATTTTCAATTTTTCAATTCTAAGCTGTTTAAATTTCTTGTTCAAAGTTAACAAAAGAAACACGCACAAATGTATATAACTTAGCCATACATGTTTGATGGATAATATTACAATAAAATATACTCTTTCGTACGAATTTTCAATGGGGATATGCCCATTCCATTTCCCCATATATCCTCATTCCTGTGCACATCATCCCAAGCCCACAACCTACGCATTGCCCATACAATTATTAATAATTTCTAAAGATAACAGTGATTTTTGCCCTCTAATTCTTGTAAATAGGGTGAAAATACCCTTAAATATTTTTTATCGGATTTTATTTCTAAAGTTACTTTATTTATTGAAATTTGCCCTTATTTTGAACGAAAGATCCGTGTGACAGACGTATTTAGCGGCAACCAATAAAGATACGCATATTAGCATTCACGTGACACCATTTCTACTAGTCAGCACCATCTCTCTCCTAGTTAGTATTAATAAAAAAATAAAATCAATAAATAAATAAAATCTGATGTGGCAATCCTCCTCCTCCTCTTCATCTTCTTTTCTTTTTTTATTTCGCTGCTCATCTTCTTCTTTAGGATTTATGATCCTATTCTCCCAATTATCAAGTTGTGATGATAGCCCTTCCTGTTTCTGCATTTTTTCACATGAAGTGGCAGTAAAGGCTTGTGAAATGGATGTGCGACAATTAACTGCTTTTCCAACAGATATTCCTCACCCAACTGAAATGCCATTCTCAATTGATTTTTCTCATTTGCCTTTTAAACTGATATATTCATTTGAAATTTTCAAGGTCTACACAAACTCGAACTAGTTCATAATTTTACCTTCACAGTCAAAAGGTAGATTGAGCTTCTTCTGTAAGGCAAGAACCAAAAAACCTTACTAAAGAAAACCTTACACTAGTCCCTAGATCTTGTCCTAACACATTGCGAGATCATAGCAAAATCTTCAAAATTTGGGCCTTGCGAAATAAAAATTTTTGGTGAATTGCTTCCATTTTTCTTTGCAATTTTCTCTCAAACTGAACAATATTTTCTTGCATTTTTTCTCAAACCAAACAACAATTTTCTTGCAAAAATCATCATTTTTTGTGATTTTCTTCATATAATTATTAAATCTCTAATTATCTTGAATCTGGATAAAATAAAAATCAATTGATACACCTTCAAATCTTTATTTCCTTCATCCAAACGAGAAATCTACTCTCATTTTGGTCTAACCATTGAAGAAGGGGAGGAGGAGGAGAATGAGAATGAGAGAGGAGAGAGTGTGTTTTTTTTTTCATTTTTGCATTTTTGCCACGTGGTGGCCATGTGAATGTTGGCTAGGAGAGAGATTGTCACGCGGATGCTGATATGTCGCATTTTTATTGGCTGTTGTTAAATCCGTCGATCACATAAACTTTTCACCCAAAATAAGGACAAATTTCAATAAATAAAGTAACTTTTAGGGTAAAATTTGATAAAAAAAAGTTTAAAGGTATTTTCACCCTATTTACAAAAGTTTGAGGCTAAAAATTACCCTTATTTCTAGTTTCTATATTAAAATCTCAAATTAAAATTTTTAAATGTTAGGATATTTTATTTACAAAACACCTAACAGGATGGCCATCATTACTAACTATAAACCATACAATTACAAATGCAAAAGGGCCCAGTGTCTAATTTTGAAGGGTTTGAGCCATTCTGCAGTTGAAATTCTTTTATTTTTATTAAATATTGGCACATGCATTGCATATTTATGTAACTTTTTTTTTTAAACGAATATGTCTCTAAGCTTGAGATGGCTTTTAGAAAAAGAAACGAAAGAAAAAAACAAGAAAAAGAAATTGGTATATAGATTGCTTTTTAAAAATTTTAGTAATATTGTTTTAATTGAGTAGTAATTCAGTGCATGTATATATTAAGTATGCACCCGCATGATTTATCGATCTAGATGTAATGTGCATTCAATATATACGCGTATACTATATTTCAATCTGTTTCAATTTTATATAAATATTTATTTAATAAAAGGTATTACGATAAATCCATATATATTTTTTTTTTGTTTGAGTATTTTTTGAGGTATATATTAGTGTATTTCAATGTACACATGAAATCATGATCAACTAAAATCCAGATATATGAGACAAAATGCAACTCATTCAAAAAAAATGATAACTTTCTTTTAACATTTTCTAATTACATTGACAAATTAAGTTTCTTAATTTGTAATTCGATAATAAATACTCTCCAAGCGAGTCCAATAATGGAGATATTAAGAACAAATTCTTATGTCTTACTCTTCAGCAATAAATTTTTAGGTTTTTCTATTAATTATTTGTTGCTCAATGCTTTAATAGAAAAAAAAAAAAGAGAAGAGCAGATAGAGCGAAGAACTCGCTCAAAGGCTCAACAGTGAAGAGAAGTACGTGCCATGCACGTGATATCCAGCACGTGCTATCATGTTAGTATTAGACATGAATTGATGATGAAGCACAAACGCACGTGTGGAGAAGCATCAAAGGAAAGTCTAAATTGGGTTCGAGCTCTTTTCAAAAAAAAAAAAAAAGGTTCGAGCCACGTGGAAGTTGACCCCACTTCCTCAAACTCAATTGGCTGGCTTTTAAAAGTGGAATCCTAAAAAAAATAAACATAAAAATAAAAACTCACATGATTGCTGACATTACCACCTCCTTTGTCACGTGCTCTTTGGATCCCACTCACCCTTCTTCCTCATTTTTTTTTCTTTTTAATTTATTAATAATCAACTCATTTACCTTTTTATTACGAGGGATTAGTTGAGAGAGGATCTTCGTATTATTTTTGCTCTGTAAAAAATAAAATAAATCAAAGCAATAATTAGGTGAATAAATAAGTAATGGATCATTAAAAAAATGGGAATTTTCTAATAGAAAAGCTGTAACTAAACAAAACCTTATCCAATTTACCTACGGTCCAAAAATATTACCTAATTAACCTAGGGATTAGTGTGTAATATTAATAACGTTGGGTCCATCTGACTTTCTTTCTAACATTTGAAAATAATGTTTAATCCGACACTTTGGCGTTAATTTGGATAAAGAAGCTTCAACTCTTTTAAGAAAGAGCTGCTTTCTCTTAAAACAAGTTGGATCTATTATCTAGTTTTAATGAGCTATTAAATTTTAAGCATTCATTAAAGACAAGTTGGATAAATTTGCCTGTTTGTGTTTTGTTTCATTAAATTTAATAGCGTTGCATCATACTTTTTCTATTTTAATTACTATATGATTTATTATTATTTACTCTGTTAAACTAAATTGTCGCTTTTTTACAAATTGCTCATTTTTATGAAAAATTAAATCAAATAGACTAAAATACTTTCTTTTAATTTAGGCTATCAATCAATATTAATTAATTTATTAAATATTTCATTGATATTATATGAAGAGTCAAATTAAAAATTATATTTTATACTTTATTTTAAATTTACTAAAAGTAATAATTTAGTGAACTAATTTTTTTAAAAAAGTAATAATTTAGTGTGAGGGAGTATTATTTGAAAAGAAATACGGGTAAATGGATTGCTCTTGGGTTTGTCGCTTGAACTATTTACTTGTTACTGATGAAACGCAATTACTTCCAGCCTAAATATTTTCTTTTAAAGTTTTTTTAGTGATATATAGATTGACCGATGTTATTGGTCCCGTGTATGGAGTGTCAATCTTTGAAAAAATTATTTTTAATTATGAGTTCAATAATATCTAATTTTAAATTAATCAATTATATAATTTTAAAAAAATTGAATTAAATAACAAAATCATATATATTTTGAAAGGTTTGGATTTCTTATTACTATAAGTAGTAAATTAATATTACTAAAATCCATACTCTACCCATACGTATAAAGAGTGTAATAATGAGCATACATCTTTTTAATTAAGTTCAATTATTTATCTTTGATTCTTTAATGTTTGTGTCAAGTTCAACCAGGCTTACAAAAGTAGAAATTGAAAAGTTCAATCATTATTGATAAAATCCTCTGAAATTCGGCCTCGAGACCAAAAGCTTGATATTCACGAATGCCCGTAAGAGAGGGTTTTGAACAATTTAATCAGATTGACGTGACAAGGCTGTCACATCAATCTGGTGATATAGCCTCTATATTTCCATCTGATATTACTCGTTTAATTAAGTATGATCGCTATAATGCAATTACATTACCACCATTAAATATTATTCCAGACATTCAAAAACTTAATGATCTATGAATTATCAAAATCTTATAAATAGAGATAATAAAAAGAGTTTTGGCAATGCCAATCTCTTTTTAAAGTAACATATTTCTATTTATTTTATCTCTTTAAAAATATCTTCTAATTTAAGCATCAGAGCCTATTTCAATCAGATTGGACGCTTTTCTCTTTCATAGGTTTGGGAAAGCTTCTCATCATTGGGCCCTTCTCCTCATTTTTTGATTTTGATATTTTCGGAAATATCAATTATATAACAGGTTGACATACTTACAAGAATTCAAGTGTTTATGGCGAGCAATTTTACTGCTTTCATCTCTTTTATTTAACGTTATATTTTTTAGATCAATTTTTATATAGAATGAAAAAAATAATTAATTAATATTAATTTTATAAAAAGTTTACTATAATTTATTAAATTATTTTTTACTAATTATCTATAATTATACGTTCTCATCATATCAATTATTTATTTTTGTGCATACACAAAGGTAAAGTAGTAAAATATGTAATTAATACTTTTTCAAATTTAAAAATTATCATTTTGAATGAACAAATATTATTGCAACGAGTTAAAAAGGTTAGAAATTTTTTCTCCTAAATAAATCATGACGAAATATATTTATTATCATAAAATTAATCTATTAGTGACGAAAATTTAAACATAATTGACGTAAGATAATTTTGTCACATTAATAAATAATATAGTGATGTTTCAATAAATTTGTCGCTATAAGTTGTAATTAGTGACGAAATTTCATATGTCACTAAAAAAATTGTTACAAAAAGTATAATTTTTTTGTAGTATATGATCGCTACAATGCAATTAAATCACCACCATTTGGTACTATTATAGGCACTCAAGAGCTTAATGATCTATGAATTATCAAAATCTTATAAATAGAGATAACAGAAAGAGTTTTGGGAATGCTAATCTCTTTTTAAAATAACCTATTTCTATTTGTTTTATCTCTCTAAAGATATCTGCTAACTTAAGCATCAGAGCCTATTCCGATCTGTAACACCTTAAATCCGGCCAGTTAAAAGACTTTGATACCGGATGTCACACACGAATTTGGATCTCTTTGAGAGGATCAATTCTAAGGTTTGACTAAATTTAAAAATCTTATTAATTTAACGTATTATTTATCCTATAAACATTTCGATAGAATCTTTCCTTATTATTGGCTACTTTTTGTGGAAAAGAATAGAAAAATATTTCTAAAATTGTATAACTACTTTCAGAATCTCAATTAATTAATCACAATTTACATAATTGGCTTCAACATAAAAACTTAATTTACCATAATTATAAATATTTACTCATAAGCACCATTATATAAATAAAAATTGCATCATCAGGTGCAGTATACTGAAATTATGCAACTTATGTTATATTTTTAAATAAGTCAGTTTTTATAACCAATATCAAAAATACTGTACACTTGCATTAAAAATACTTTTATGAAATTTCAAAATTTTGGGGCGTTACACGGTCCGATTGGGCGCTTTTCTTTTTCACAGGTTTGGGGAAGCTTCTCACCATTGGGCCCTTCTCCACATTTTTTGTTTTTGATATTTTTGGAAATATCAATTATATAACACGTTGACATACTTACAAGCATGGTTATTAAAATCGGATCAGATCGGAAGGTCGAACCGGTTTAACTGTAAACCATTGGCTGATCCAGTTGGTTCAATTGATGAAAATCAGATTGGATAAAAACCTGAAAATACTGTTTCAAACCGCCAAAAAACCGGTTGAACCGGAATAAAACCGGAAAATTCAGGTTAAATGATAAAACCGGTTTGATTTTAAAAAAACCAACTTTTTGTCCAAAATATTTATACAATATTATTTTTTCTGAAAAAATAAAATAAAATTATAAATACAAAATAATTAAAATTCAAACAATTTAATGAATTTTTTTATAAATAAAATAAAATTTTATAATTTATATTTGAAGAATTTCTTTAAAAATTTACAATTTTTTACGATATTTATCTTAAATTTTTACTATAAATATTGAATGACTTGAAAATATAGTCCTATTGTTAATGTTTGATGATAAATATATTTTTCTAAACTATTCTTAATTTTTTTATATAGTGATATTTTCATAATATTTATATAAAACTTAAAAAATAATATATTTTTTAAAAAATGAAAAAAAATCCGATTGAACCCCAAAGAACCGGTCGAACCACGAACCCTTAAGTTCCCCGATTCGTTATCCTGTCCGATTTTAATAACATTGCTTACAAGAATCTAAGTGTTTATGGCGAGCAATTTTACTGCTTTCATCTCTTTTATTTAACGCTATATTTTTTAAATCAATTTTTATGCAAAATGAAAAAATAATAATTAATTAATATTAATTTTATGAAAAATTTACTATAATTTATTAAATTATTTTTTACTAATTATCTATAATTATACGTTCTCATCATATCGATTATTTATTTTTGTGAATACACAAAGGTAAAGTAGTAAAATATGTAATTACTACTTTTTCAAATTTAAAAATTATCATTTTGAATGAACAAAAATTATTGCAACGAGTTAAACTAGGGGAATATTTAGGTTTGTATATCTATCCATTCACCCAATTAATATATATTATATTATTTAATAAAAAATTTACTCTATAAACATAGTTAATGTGACTATATTTATCAATAACGAATACATTTCGACGCATCCAACATATAACATGTTAATAAATAACCGTTTGCTGAAAAAAAAATAATATTTTGATATTTTTCATTAATAACCGAATCGTTTCCTTGAAACTTTATATGAATAAAAATTTACGACATGAATGAATGATTAAAATTTAGAAGTAAGAAACAAATGTTAGAAAGGCCACGTGGATAAGATCGTGACCGTTGTTTGGATTAAGTTGAGCTGTAAGCATCGTGCTTAAACGTGGGTATGGAATAAAATTAGAGCAGGTAATGGTAAGCCAAATTGTTGTAGAAATAGCAATTAATTAAGTTAATATAAATTTTATAAATATATTAATAGCAATCATGGTGGGGAAATTATATTAAAAAAGGAAAAATCACAATTGCCAAGAGGAAAAAATTATTTGGAGCAGAGGAATCCGGCTGTAAACTTGGACACTAACGGGGAATCGCACAGACAAACTCTGCCACAATTCGATTTTTTAAGGCTTCACCTTCAAATTTTTTTTTTAATCTCTTAATTAAGATAATTATCTTAACCAATCCACAATATTCTTTTTACACCCTCCATACCCTTTTTATATTTATATATCTAAAATTTACTAAAAAACAATTATCTCCACTGTAATCATTGACTTGTGACCAATCCTGTAATTTTTAATATTCAATTCTATTTCTTTTGTGTATTTTTTAAATTTATTGATTTAATTTTAGAAATAAAAGGACATAAACGACACTATACTAGAAGGGTATAAATATAATAATTTTTACAACGGAAAAATTGTGTAATTATTTGATTAAAAGAATTAATTGAGATAATTATAGAGACAACGTTACAATTATTTCTGCTTGTATTTTCTTTTAAATATTTTTTTTGTTACAAAAAAAAACGTATGATAACATGAATAATGATTAAAATAAAAAGTTAATTAATTTATAGAGAAAAATCGCAGGGTAAATATGAGAATGTATATTGGAGCTTAAAATGTAGATTAAGTGCATGTTAAAGTGGGCTTATTGTCCCCCTTTTAACTGGCAGCGCTTTGCTGTTATTGCTAATTATACTCAGATTTAATTGAGCAAAACTAAGACCTTTGCGTATTTGTTTTATTTATTTTTTTTATAAATAAAATGACAATGTTTACCACTGAATTTTTATTATAAAATAGTTATTACTTTGTATTAAATTAATTACTAAATTGTCTTTGAAATTACTCGTTACTAATCATCTTTAGCAT